>OU860787.2:8989525-9589525 GCA_917862395.2 Heliconius sara | reverse complement strand
AAGTCCACTGTCCCTAATGCACCGTGATGGCTTCAATAATTTCATATAAAATAACGCTACGCCTAATACTTTCAGTGACAACCAGCTCACCATACTGGGTTCTGTCCACTGACTACGTGAACTACGCACTCGTGTACTCTTGCAGTAACATCGACGAAGAATATTATAGAAGTAAGTATTTTATTGCAAATATACATATAATATATTTTGTGTTACCTCTATTTTTGTGTGTTTAAATAGAGATCACTTGCAGTCACTTCTTTCTCCATTTATTTGTTTTTTTTTTTTTTAAATAATATCGAAATCTTTAGGAAATTAGCAAATACGATTAAGGAACCATAATCAATACAGTATAAAGCTATAGAAAAAACCTACCGTTGGTATTAGTTAAGATTTTGTCCCAGACCAGGAAAACTTTTTTACGCTTTTCATCAGTAAGTAGGCAGAGGAAACCTTGATACTTGACACTCTATTTCCCACTTTCGACTTCATTTTTTATAGACATTACGTATGCGTGGAATGACTGGAGTAAGACTGGAGTGTGTGGCGAAACTCAACGCTGCGTTTTATCTACCAGAACGGGGATAAAAAAAATAATTTAATTATAATTGTGCCTCTGAGCTAGCATCGAACAGTCGTGTCAAAAGGCTGTCACCTTACACTGAATATCTTGGAAATTTAAATGTTAACCAACTTTTGCTAAGAATCATTAGTTTTCATTTAATATAGGACTAATCACAATTATTCACTTTTACATATAAACAAACAAAAAAATATTGCTACATATACTTAGCATCATATATTTTTTTTTCTCAAACAGTCGGAAGCTGGAAGCTCAGCAGGCAGAGATCTCTCTCCCCTGCCGCAGCAACCACCATCAATACCGTGATGAACTCTATCCCAGTCCTCCGCCAAGACTACTACGTTGAAAGAGGACATAGCGATGAGAATTGCTTCTACTATCCTAATAATAACGGCGGTCCTGTCATACAAGACGGACAGTGCGATTTTAGCAGCTTATCCGTTGTCAACAACTTCAATTCCAGTTTGGTTAGTTTTGAAATTTTATTTTATTTACTGTTCTGCTCTCCATTCCCCACAAGTTAATACAGTCCAATGCCCACTTGGTGAATGGAGAGTCTATAATATTCGAAAATTACACAGCACTAAATAAGTGCCTGGAATTCCAAAAGCTCCTGAATGTTTTTTTTTTAATAAAAAACTCTGTTCAATGCTAATTTCCTCTGTAATATTATATTAATTCATTATTTATTAATGTATTTCAGTTCTCCGGCCCGTGGTACGAAATCTCTCGCTACCCCTCTGAGCTGCAGGAGGGAGAGTGTGTATCCGCCCAATTTGAAGTCAATAATCAACAATTCATAATGAGCAAAAACATTGTATTTAACGAAAGGCAGATTACTTTGATCGGTCCTGCCACTCCCGTTGAAACGGGACAGGGAATATTAAATGTCAATCTAACCGGGCAAGGAGGTATGATAAATAATATATGTATTGGTAAATATGCTTAAAATATAACAATAAACAAACGCACTCAGAGTCGTTAATTAGTGTTTAACTACGTGAAGTGGAAATTTCGATATCAGAATTAATGTGAGTAAAGTGTTAATTAAAATCAGTATTTGAGGGTGTACTAAGATGCAGGTGGTCGTGGGTGAATGATCTGAAAATATTATATTTTTTAACCCTAATATTCTATTAATTAAAAAAGCGAAAAGTGTATCCACAGAGTACATACTTATTTACATTGAATTCGAGATATAACGTGTTGAGTAGCAGAACTTATGTTGTTTTAATTTACAGTGAACTTTGCAACAACTTTCTACGTTTTGGATGTGGACTACAATGATTTCGCCTTATTGTACAGTTGTGTCAACTTCAACAGTTCATCTAAACAAGGTAAGAAACATTAAAGGTAAAACTAACATTTACATTGGATACTACATTACACAAATGTAGTATCCAATAAACTGTTTTTTAATTTAGTTAAATTGAAAATAATTTATTTCTCCTTCCTCCGTAATTATGGTCAAAGAAGACTTTTTAGCTCACACATAAAAGTGTAGAAGGAGGAATATAGTGCAGTGGCAATTCGTGTTGAATGGGGGAATTCAAACGCCGCGTTGGCCTTGTTACCAAAGAAATTAAAATATTAATAAATAATACTGCATTTACCCGAATGGGAACCGAATCCACAATCGTCGTGCTTGCACTGAAATAAGACTATATTTATATTTTTTCATAAAAATACATTTTCCTACACAGTATACAGCTGGAAACTAAGCAGGTCTCAACAGGGACTGTCAGAAAATGCTGAGAATCGTATAGTGGACGTCGTGAATAAAACACGCGACCTGTTCCAAGGTTACTATGAAACAACCGACCAAAATACAACTGGCTGTTTCCACTACCCCGAATATACGGAATTACCAGATCAAATAGAACTGATTGGTCCTTGTGATGAAAGTATTAGAGCTAAAGCCAACTTTAGCGTTCAGGATGTAAGTAGAAATTTCTGGTCTTTATTCATATGATGTAATGACGGGTGAATTTTATGGCATAAGGGTAAAACAGTAGTACAAGAAACTATATCAAATTGTTGTGGGTTTGATTCCCATCCGTAACACAAATTGATCCAAACATAAGTCTTATCAAGCTTAAAACTACAAAAACTACATAATTCTTTGAAAATCAAAAATATTTGCCATTTTTTCCACCAAGATGGCAGTTGAAGGAATAAATTATTTTTATTTCTTCGTTCTGATAACAAAACAAATCACCGCGTTGAGCGAGATCACTCAACACTCGTCTCGAAAATTGCACAAAAGTGGGTATTGGGGGAAGTGTATGAAGCTTATGAACGGTTTCAGTAAGAATGTTCTAGAAATTACTTATCAAATAAAATAATCAAAAAATTATATTTAACAAACTACATCAAAAAGTTACTAACGATATCAATATATTTGCAGTATCTCGGCAAATGGTATGAAATCGCAAGCTACCCACAACCGTTCCAATCTGGCGAATGCCCACGCGCACAATACAGCGTGTCAAACGCTAGCAGTAGCGTCACCGTACTTAATACACAAGTGATTAACCGAGAACTTGCCGTACAATACGCCACGGCTGTAGTCGCGTCTAATGATGGTAGCGGACTTTTGGAAGTTACATTCGTTTTGCAAAATGGAGGTTAGTTGTTTTGTTATTTTTCTTTATTCAATAAGTGAGAAATGGAGTTTTTAGTTCTAGTTAAGTTCCTTCTGCATTATTGTTCCACTAAATGTGAGATAAAATATGATTTCTACTTTAAAATGGATTTTTAATCTATTTACTGAGATCACAGACTTAACGAGGACTGAGTTTTCTTGCTTTTTCGAGAGAAATTTTACAAAAAAAAAAATTGCCCTGAATAATTAAAACAACATTTACACAAACATATCTGTTCAAAGCTAAAGTCCCAGAAAATATATTTAGATACGCCAATGTTCTCCAAAATCGTGTATTTGTGAGAAATTATTATGGTAATAATAAGATACAGTATATTTTTAAGTGATATCCAAAATTCTGTAATATTTAAATAATTGAACAATTCATTCCTCGCATAGTATCTGATCATAAACACGATTGTTGTAAGTGCGATTTCCACTTGAGGCAATTTTCATTTCCTCGCTATGGTACACTTATGTTCTCTTTGTCTATCCTACTATATACGGGATACAGCGTGAAGATAAAAGAAATTTTATGTTTATAAACATGAACTGTATTAATATTTAATTATTTTTTCAGTTACAAACGTGGTCAATTACTATGTGCTTGAAACAGACTACACAAGCTTCTCGCTAGTCTACAGTTGTAGAAACCTTCCCAGTGGAAATAGACTAGGTAAAGTAAACTATATATGATATATTCATTGTTCATATAATATATTTAAAAAATCTTTTTTTCTTATTATGCATGAGTAATTTAGAAAATATTTGTCAACAGTCTTCAGCTAGAAAATAGCATGTTTTTAAATTTAATACTTTTATTTTATTAAGAGAACATTTTTCACTGTATATTTAAATTAATCAAAGGGACTCTAATAATATAATTATAAAAACTATTATATATATATATATATATATATATATATATATATATATATATATATATATATATATATATATATATATATATATATATATATATATATATATTGTTAATAAAATCGCAGTGAGCAGCTGGAAGTTATCCCGTAGTACAACGCTGTCGCCTCAAGCGGTCCCCATCATCGACTCTATCATAGCAAATACCCAAGGCCTCAACGAAAGGTTCTACAAACCAGCAAATCAAAGCAGTGAAGCTTGCTTTTATGTGCCAGAGGTCAATAAGAACGAATCGCCAAGATTTAGAGGGACAATGTGATAATATTCAGAGTGTACAAGGATTTGATGCGCAAAGGGTAGGAATAATTAAATTAAATCTAAATAAAAAAAATTATTTAATCGACTGCATGTGGCAGTCACCATAAAACTAATTTATATATTGAGAGGAAAAAGAAAAACCCTATCTTAATTTTCCTCTAAAAAATTTTGATTTTGTATATCTCGTACTTAGTTTTCTGGCTATATTTTGGTCTCTGAGTCAGTCACTCAAAAAAAAAGGCTTTATATATTTTTTGTCCTTTTAATAGAACTAAATATTTACTTTAACTTTCAGTTCCTAGGCTGGTGGCACGAAATAGAAAGCTATCCGACCAACGAAGACAGGGGAACATGCATAAGCTCCGAATATTCTCAAGTTGGCAATACATTCCAAGTCGTTGATACAAATGTGTTTGGACTCTCAGCTCGAATTAACAGAAGTGATGTGGTTATTAGCAACAATGGAAGATTGACTAGAACTGTGAATGGACAGAGTGTCGGTGAGTATTTGTAAAACATAAATACCTAATAGTCTTTATTTTTATAAACATATATTTTATTGTATATAGTACGATGCCTTGAAATTAGGATATGCCTTCGAAAATAATCTAAAATAAGAAAAATCTTAAAATCGAATTTTGCGCAGCCATCTACAGCAAATTTTGGGGCTGATATGACTCGTTGAACTTACTATATTTTTAAAACAGCGTAAAGTCTTATACAAATATTAAAAATCCCTTATAATAAGTTGATCGGAACAGAAACTTATCATAAGTAAGAATTGGGCCATTTTTTTAACCTATGATTAAAAGTTTCAAGGCAAACATATTTTTTCAGATGTATGGGTCTTGGCAACTGATTACGATAACTATGCACTTCTGTACTCGTGTGAAAATATTGACTCGAATTATAGACAAGGTAAGTTTTCCATATTTTTACTTTTCTACTGTGAAAACAAAAATTAATAATATATGCCACTAATAGTTCCTAGATTAATTTAAAAATCCCTTCTATAGAAGTAAAAAAATATCTTTGTTTTGCATTTATAATTCCTGAAAATATTTTTTAAAAGAAAATCTATATTTCTTTCAAATCAAATTGCAAACATGTTGTAAAACTAAGTGAAGTATTATATTATATTGATTTACTAAATTTAAATTATTATATAGTTTGGAGCGCGAAGTACAGCAAAACTCGGGAACTAAGTGAAAACGCACAAAACGCAATAGCCACTGCAATCCAGAGGGAAGAGACTTTAGAACCGCAGTTCTTCCAAAACGTGAATCAGTCTGATGATGCATGCTTCCATTATCCCGAACCTACAGGAAATCCGGTCATCTTACCTGGAAACTGTGATCCAAATATACCTGTAGTTTCGAATTTCAGTGCAGTTAATGTGAGTTTGTATATTAAAATTTCACAAACTTTACCTTTTTATTTTAAGCTGGTGGCTTTACTAACTTGCTCTACATTTATGTATTTATTAGTAATAATAATAATAACTATTTATTGTACACACAAGAAACGATACAGAAATACAATAAAAAAAATCTAAATGTACAATTATTGCTTAATAGCAATCTCTGCCAGGTAACCTTAAGGCAGAGGAAATAGCAAATTAAGATAGGGATAGGGTGCAAATATTTATTGTGCATATTTGGATGATTATCTTATTAATAAAGATCGAGTTACGTAGTAAGTAAGGTATAAAAGACCTTTTAATTTTTTTTTTGTATGTATTGAACAAAATAATAATATATATAAATAATAAAAAAAATGCATCAATAATTAATAATCAATAATTTTAGAATCAGTCAATCTTGAGCAACATTTACATATAAGTACCTATTTTATTGCAGTACTCTGGCGTTTGGTATCAAATAGAGAAATACCCTCAAATCCATGAAAACGGCACATGCGTGGGCGCAAGGTATACCTTCAACGAGGATACCGAAGTCGTAGACGTTTTGAACTGGCAAGTTATTGATGGCGTCCTCGACAGTGTACCAGGAAATGCAACCCTTATTTCTGATGATGGTAGCGCTAAGCTTCTTGTTAACCTACCAATACGATTTACTGATGGTAAGTGTATATTTGTATGTATAGTTTTTTATTTACTATTACTAAGAAATTTAATTTGTTTATTATTCATATAATAAAAAAAATATCAGTTCTCAACAAACAATGTTTCTAAAGTAACTAAAACATAAAAATTAAATCTAGTTTCAATAATTTTTTGCTGTGTGCCCAAAAAACGATTATATTATTTTTAATTTTCTAGATCCGGAACCGCAGATGGTATCAATGGAGTTGTATGTCCTCGCCACCGACTACCTGTCGTATTCATTAGCGTACAGCTGTGTCAACGTTGGTCCTTACAGACGCTCAGGTACGTTTACTTTAAATTACTAATATCTTTATTAAACTACAGAAGCAAAAATTAAATATTTCATATCTTAATTACTTTGTTCGTTTGGATTTTTTGTATAAAGAAATAATTTATATAAAACTTTCATGTGAAATCAGAGTAAGAATATAACATAACCGATTTGGATATGATTTAATGAATGTGGACAAATTCGTTTGGATAAAAAAAAATATTTCTATTACTAAATAAATACTTTTTAAAGCAATAAATTCATAACTTGGGATATAATAATAATATGTGCATGATACCACATGAAAAAAAAAGAATCGTATAAATTTCTATAAAGTACTTACAAATACGTTTTAATATTAACAAATATTTAAATAATATTATTTAAATATCGACGCCATTATGATTAACACCTGTCATTAATCGTAATAGCGTTGCGCCTTCCCTTAACAACTGTGTCTATATATTACATACAAAATTTTTTAAAGTGATATTTAGAAATTAAAATGTATTTGTTTTTTACAGTTGGAGTATGGAAGTTAAGTCGCACGCGTACACTTCTTCCTCAGGGCGCTCAAGTCATTAACTCTCTCATCGAAACAAGACAAGAACTCAATCAATCTTACTTCTTAAGCGTAGAACAAAATGACGACTGCGACGAGCCGTCCAGCGCCATTTTTGTTAGAAGCAGTATTATTATTATGATTTTATGCAGTATTTTACATTTATTGTAGTATATAATTGAAAATTCGTTAATCGAGATTTAGGATTAGGACAAAAGTGCAATGTGCGTTTTGTTTTTTGTAACGTATTTAGTAGTAGTAATAGAAAATATAAAATTTAATAATTAATTAAGTTTCAATAGAAAGTAGGTGTTAAAGACTATAAAATTATAATTGATAAATATTCAATGATTAGTTTTAATAGACTGCCATATATGTGACAATAAAGAATATATTTAAATAAATTATTTCAGACTATCGACAATCTTTTTATTTATTTAACCTTTTCTGGTCATGAAATACTTAAATATTTTATTTTGTCTGTCTTAGTAAATAAATGGACTCAAAACACAGCCTATAGCTCTTTTTTAACATATTTCTGTAAGTAAAAAAGAGCTATAAGCAAAGGAAAGAGTATAAATAGCAAGAGCACCAAACGAAAGTACAGATAAAGATGAGGCGTGAAAAATCTATGCGTCTTGGACTTGTTATATGTAGGGTTGTTTTGCGAGACCCAAGGATGGATATGATATTTTCCCTCTGCATGATCAAGGATAGACTAGTTAGTGTAAATAGTAAGATAACAACAAGTCATAAGAATGTGAAAGTGAAGTGAATAAAGTAGTGAGATGGAAGATACGACATCTCGTATCTTTCGATGCGGAAAGGCGTATGGCCGGTACGGCGTATTAATGGTGTCTTAACTGCTTTGATGAGAAGGAGAAACGTCAGCATAGCTGCACCTTTGGGCGTATGGGTGAGAAGGAAGAAGAACGTTCTCAGCTGGTTTGGGCACGTCGAACGAATGAGTGATAAAAGAATGGCAAAATGATTTATGGTAAAAAAATGAGCGGTAAGAGAAATAGAGAAGGTAGAGAGACTCGGTTGACGGTTCTAGAACACAATATCAAAGGTCATGTATCGGAGGGCATGTACGTGGAGGTTGATGGCAGTAGACGAGGTGAAAGAGTTATGTAGAGACTGTAGCGTATGGCGCTCCGTTCTCTCTGACTATTTCGCTAGGAATACACATACTAAGTTTTAGTCTAATGTTCTACATAAAGTGTCTTTAAAATTAATTATAGCCGAGATCATGTCCAGGCCTGAAAGCTATAGAATAAAAAAATACATTTAAATCCGATCAGTAATTTACAATATGTGTGTGTACATGCAAAATACACACAAAAATTATAATCTTATAAATAAATCATAATATAATCTTATCTTTTTAATATTTCACGTCTTTCTACAAAATTTGTATTATAATAATTTTATTCTATTATGAACAAGTAATATGGATAAAATTATATACCTGGAGAAGATAGTGTTTCGTACCAAACCGAACTTTACCTTTCGTGGTTTAATAGAACTTAAAATTCTAAGAGAAACACATATGTCTACAATATTTCATTTGTGGCTTAACACTGTATTCCGCACATCCCGCACGGTAAACAGAGGTAACCTAGGAACCTACTATAAAACACTCCATTCACGTTAAGGCTTGTCATATTTAGCTGTGGAACACAATACCGCGCTTGTCTCGTACCAGAGCGACAAAAATTAAAGTATCTGTGAAAACAAGTAATTTAGATTCAAGTCACCTATCATTTTTTATTCTTTAGCAATGTATATGGACACGTTATAATATCGAAGATAAATACAATTAAATTAATTAAAAATCAGCTTCACATAAACAGCAAAGTATGTAGGTAGAGGAAGGAACTTAGTGTTAAGATACTGCGTTTCATATTTTCCACCGAATTAAAATAATAACAATTAAATAATTAAAAGTTTTAAATATTTATTGTTAAAATGTTTAATATATAATATAATATATCGCTAGTGGCTAATCATGCGTGCAATATAAGTTCTCTCTATCTGTAAGTGTGGTTCTCAGAATCCTTCAAAAAAAATTTGGGCGGACTCGACCGGATCATTACCACCCCCGGCATTTAAAACCGGCGTGAAGTAGTGGCTTTATGTCACTGCGTTCCGCATCAGGTAATGCCGGGCCCCGGCGCCCAACCCATCTTAAAAGCCGGCTACGCACCTGTAGCTCCTCTGGGGTTGCACGGGGCTGTGGGCGGCGGTAATCACTTACCATCAGGTGACCCGCACGCTCGTTTGCCGTGTCTTTTCCATAAAAAAAATCATTCTTAAGTCAATACAATGATCAACTACTTTTTATTTTTTGAATGATAAAATAATACAAATTAAAAAAAGGAAAAATCTTAAATTTAAATTAGCACATACATAAATAAAACTTAAATTTTATTTAATTTCTATTTTCCTATGTGCTGATTACATTAAAATAAATTAAAACTAACATAAAATGTTAATTGTTTAGTGCTAAAACCAGCCTAAAATCTAGAAAGCATAGACAAAAAGAGCTGTCAGTATTAAATACTTCATTGACGAGTAGCAACATTTAAATCAATCAGTCATTCAGTAAGTCGTTCATTCATTATTCCATCAAATCATTTTTCCGGGTTTGCGGATAGCATGTAATTTTGAGTGTCGTAAAAATCACATTTTCACATGAATAAACGATATAGTTGCGTATAAAAGTTTTATTTTATCGTGCGTGTTATTAATAAACAATGTCTGATAACGGGGATCTATCTGCCCCTGTGTCTCAAGAAGATATAGAGTCGGCGGAGAAATTGAAAAATGAAGCAAATGAACAGTTTAAAAGTGAGTGTTCTTTATATTTAACATAAATATGTTAATTAGTACGTACGATATACAAGTTAAACACATTGTACATACACTACGACAATATGATACAATTGACTTACGTATTTTTATATATTATAATTGGATAAATTCTAACCTTCATTTCAGAGCAACACTACGACGGTGCAATTGAATTATATTCTAAAGCAATAGAAAAGAATCCAAATAACGCTGTGTACTATGCTAATAGAAGTATAGCCAACTTAAGGCTAGAAAATTTTGGATATGCACTAAATGATGCATCTAAAGCCATTGAAATAGATAAGTTTTACACTAAGGCTTACTACAGACGGGCGGCTGCGTTCATGTCTCTAGGAAAATACAAATTAGCACTTAAGGATTTTGAATATGTAAGTAAAAAAAATTATGGCTATGTGTGTGCATTTCATGCGAAGTTTCATATGCAAGTGTTGAAATATACATGTGGTGTTTTTCATTATGATTAATTTTAGATGTAGTTTTTTCCTCATTGCTTTAATTATATGTGGTGCTCTTTTTACTTATGTTTTAAAGCAGTATATTTAACATAAATCCTTATTATAAATCCTTTAAGTGTTGCATATGCAAGTATTGAAATATACATGTGGTGTTTTTCATTATGATTAATATTAGATGTAGTTTTTTCTTCATTGCTTTAATTATATGTGGTGGTCATTTTACTTATGTTTTAAAGCAGTATATTTAACATAAATCCTTATTATAAATCCTTTAAGAAAATATTTTTTCTTTTTATATAAAAAGATTTTCTTTTTTCTACATCACTATTCCTCCTTTTGATTAAAACTAAAAGTAATGTAAGTATGTTAGTTTATTTACACCACCCACTATATATTTTTAATTTTATATCTCCTAACCTCAAAGGTTGTCTGGAAGAAATTGCTAATTAGCGATAAGACCACCATTTGTGCTTCACACAAAGTAATGTGCATTCACTAAATGTAAGTTGTGATTTTGCTTGCTTTGTATATGTGGTGTACAATAAAGTATATATAAATAAATAGATAAATAAATAATGTAATGTATTTCTACATTAAAAAACTCAATGATGGATATATAAAAGTATAAGTAACATGAATCGTGACACAGGGGCACAAGTGTAAACTTATAAATGCAACTGGTTGTGGGTTCAATTCTTACTTAATAAAATTAAATATTTAATATTTCCTTGCTCTGGTAATAACGCAAAGTGCAGCATTGACAGACATGCAATGCCTCCAGAATTCAGAGAAAATTGACGAAGAGAAGTTGTAATGGGAACAAAGTGTCTTAATTCTAAGGTCAATCAAGGAAATCCATAAACGTTGTGTTTTACACATTCTAAAATTGTCAAAAATAAATTAAATTATTAAAGCACAAACAAATGACATGACTATGACATTGATTCTACTACGCTAAATCTCTTTCCTACTCCATTAAAACTAATATTAAAAGCTGAAGGTTTGTTTGATTGAATTTGTTAATGTCAGGGGCTACTGATTTGAATTTAAATATTCATTTTGTGTATTAGTAGTCAATTGATAACGGTTGTGGCCACGATCAGAATTTCTTTAAGACGATGCACGGGCAGTTATTAGATTTTACTTGTATATAACCATAACCAAAATTTTGCTGGTGAGTAAAAGCTAGGTTTAAAGTGTATTTTTTTTTTGTTAATATAACTTTATAAGCAATAAACTGTACATTAGTTTAATCTGGCACTATATGGCATTATCACATTCCGGTTATCTTATCATTAAAATTGAGCTATATTTCATTTTGAATACTTAAATTTTTTTGTACATGTTTCTTTCATAGTATGCTTGAATTGGTTTCTTTTAATTAGTAATTAATAAATTAAATTAAATCAGCTTCACGCTGTACACCGCACACAGCAGGGATAAGCAGAGGGAACTTAGGTGTTAAGACACTTGTTCCCCACTTTCCGCCGAATTTGGGAGGTATTGCGTGTTGAGTGGTGGAACTCAACGCCGCTCTTTGCCTAGATACCAGAGCGAAGAAATGGATATATAAATTTTAATAAACATTTGGTGGAGATCGAACCCACAACCGTCACATTACAGTCACACCCTTGTGCACCTGGGCAATAACGGACTCACATTAATGTAATTCTACTTAATAAACAATTTTTAATTATCTATACATAACTTGTTATGTTAACTTGTTGTCAGTTCTTGAACTTAATAAGATCTTGAGAATATTAAGAAAAAATTTGTTTATTAATTTACGGTTCAATGGTGTTACGAAAATGGCACCCAGCGAATATTTTTTTTTTCACTTACTATATAGATTTTTGTTCTGTAGCTTTACATTTTTCTCTGCACATTACAGTGTAGGCGCAGGGATTTTATGTTAAAAGCTGCTACTCTTAAGTTGCATCTAAATCTGTTTAGTAGTTCTTGCGTAAAAATTGAATAAACATCCATCCTCATATACTAACACTTTTTAAATGATTGGTCATCTGTAATGGAGATTTTGTAATCCCTTATGTAATTTTGTAATTCTTTCCTTGTGAGATTGTATTTTTGATAATTAAAAGCTAAAAACAACAATTATAGTGAAGCACAACAAATATATTTATTTATTTGAAAGCAATAATTTTGTATAATCTTAAATTTACATGTTTTTTTATCTATTCGATAAAACTTTTAATATATTGTAAAAGGCTAAAATTTTGACTATTTTTTCAAATATGTCTATGTAATATAACCCTTGGGTAATAGAACAGTGCGCCAATACGCACTAATCTATTCCAAGGAGAAGAAAAAAAAAGTTAAATATTCATCATATACTCTCGTGGCGAAGCGGCACAACACTTGACTGTAACCTGCGACGCTTGTGGGTTGTACTTCCACTGGATGGATTGAATTTTATGATATTTTCATTCCCTTGTTCTGGTAGTAAGATAAATCGCGGCGTTGAGTCCCACTACTACTTGCATTGTTTCAAAATGTTGGCCTATCCTACTGCGCTCGTGAAAATAAAAAAAAACTATCTTTATAAATATCGAGTAACGTCAGCCAATTTTCAACTGCGTTACAATAGTGTAATGTATTCAAGAAAATCTTGTTATACAGGATGGAAGTTTCAGCACCACTTTTAATGAAACCACAGTTTTAACGCGCATACGCCTCATTCCGAAATCGAGTCGTAGGTATTGGTGGCAAAGTTCAAAGTTGATTAACCTTTAGTAGTATTTTTGTAGTAGTATGTGGTTACGTTATTGGTATCTATGCGTAACTGCGTCACACGAAATACAGGTATGGATAAACAACGTGAAATGAAAAAAAATCCTACGTGTTTTTTAGGTATGGGTTTAAAATATTTTACCCTATATGCTGTTCCCGTAAAAGGAGCGCTGACAATCCCACCCTGTATATTAATTATTACATATTTTCTCTATTTTAGGTAACCAAAGTTAGGCCAAATGATCAGGATGCAAAAATGAAATTCAACGAGTGCAATAAAATAGTTAAGAAGATAGCATTTGAGAAGGCCATCTCGGTGGACAAAAAAGAAGTGAATATCGCTGATTCCATCAATTTGGATGCTATGAGTATGTCATTTGTATATATTTTTTATTTACGTCGATGGTATTATTCGATTAGAGCCTGCAAGCATGATTTTAATAGTCTCTTACCCTATTTTAGTATTTATATGGAGAATGTAGTAACTTATCGTGGTCCCAACAACAGAACGATCGATATTCATGAATATTTGAAAAATATCGATGTTTAACTGGAAAACATCGATGTTTCGTCATCATTACCAATTGAACAAACAAACGAAATTATAGTAGTTTCCGTAAACTAAAAAAATCTACAATTCCTGTGACACTTCATAAATATCGATATTTGCAACCATCGATATTTTTCTATCGATATTTGTACATTGATAATAATGCATCGTTGTTTTTTTAACATCGATCATCCAATAAAATCTTAAACAATGTAACTATATAATTTATATTTATACGTTTTAGCAATCGAAGATGAATATGAAGGTCCTAGTCTAGAAGATGGCAAAGTGACCCTTAAATTTGTCACTGAACTAATGGAATATTATAAAGAACAAAAGAAATTACACAAAAAATTTGCTTATAAGGTAGCTATAATTTTATTACAGATTTACCATCCCATGGCTATTTGTAACTCCGTCCTTAGAGATGTAAGATACGTGGAAAGGCGTATTGCTGCCGGTTAACGGAGCCTTAGCTACATTGATAAGATGGCGAAACGTCAGCACCGCTGCACGTATGGCCGTACACAATGCAATTTTGGTACCGACACTGTCATACGGCAGCGAAATGTGGATATTGCAGAAGAAGAATGAAAGAAAGATGAATGCTGTGGATATTCGATCACTTCATAAGATATGTGAAGTCAGATTAGCTAATCTAATTCACAATTAAGATATACATACATACATACATACACAAAATTGTGGTAATTGTAGCAACTATTTGCTATTTAGTGTGCGCAATGCGCAATGTACGCAATCCGCCTCCTGAATTGTTTACCTTAACACTAGGTTCCCGGTTCCATTTGTGTGCGATGTGCGGCATACAGTGTGAAGCTAAAGAAAATAGTCTTATAATATTTTTTTCCATAGTAATTGGTCATTGTCGTTCCTATAAAAGACACTTTAAATATATATAATTTTGATAAGGTAATTATGGGTAGTGTTTCAAAATTCTGAAAGCTATTATGTATGTACAAAACAAATCTCAATATAAAACTAGTACAACGCTACTAACTTATGACGTCACTTTTATGTTGTTTGCTAAATTGACGTGTTTAAAACCCTTACAAATTCTACAGAATATTTATCTCGAAATCAATATAAACTTATTTCATGAGGCATTTTATAATTTCAACGTGGCGTAGCGATACAGCGTCTAACTATAAACACGACGGCTTTGAATTCGTTTAATTTTTGGAGGAATGAATTTCATTTCCTCGTAATTAACGAGTTAGAACACGGCGTTAAGTTCTGTCACTCAACGCGTAATGCTTCTACTAGTACAGCGTTAGGTCATAATAAAGTGGCGTTTGTGCAATCTCTACTAACTCTACAGATAAAATATATTTTTTTTTAACCAAAAATAACTTATTTATTCACAATTTCAGATACTAATAGATGTTAAAGCATATTTCCAAAAGCAATCGTCGTTAGTTGACATCAAAGTGCCAGATGACCAGAAGTTCACAGTCTGTGGGGATATTCACGGTCAATATTACGATTTGATGAATATATTCAAGTTGAATGGTCTACCATCAGAGAAAAACCCATATCTTTTTAACGGTGACTTCGTAGACCGGGGGTCTTTCAGTGTGGAGTGTATATTCACTTTGTTTAGCTTCAAATTGTTGTATCCCGATCATTTTTATATGTCAAGAGGTGAGTTGGTGTATTTCTCTTTATCTGTATAGCCTAAAAAATTCTCTCTTAAAAAAAATCAGCTTCACGCTGTATACCGCACTCAGCAGGGTAGGCAGAGGAAACCTAGGGGTAAGACATTACGTTCCACATTTTCCGCCGAATTGTGGAGGCTTTGCGTATTGAGGGGACGGAACTCAACGCCGCGCTTTGCCTTGACACCAGAGCAAAGACGGACGGAAATATAAATTAAAATAAATATTTCATTTCCTGTAGTGGGGATCGAACCCACAAATCGCTCTTACAGTCGCACTTTGTGCCTTATCATATTTTTTTATGTCTTTTATGACATAAATATAAATATTGTCTTGATTTTATACTGATCAATACAACTAGGAAACGAAAAAAAAATAAACTGCAAGTGGTAGTTAGGTTTTCTGATTTTTTGCGCATTGTTCATACTTGGGAAGAAAATAATAAGTTAGAAGAAAGAGTTAGAAGTTAGAACTTCTAAAATCATATCTGCGCAGCCGTATATAGCTAACTTTAGGGCCACGACTCGTCAACGGTACTGTATTATGCACAGAATAGTTAATACGAGATTACAAACACAACATATCCATTGTAAAGTATTCAAATATATTCATATATTTAATTGAAATTAAAGCGAGAAATATCTATGTATATATTATGATAATGTACTTTTGTTAAATATTGTTTATAGAGTGTAGTGAAAAAAAAATACATGTTATATTTAAATATCGCTGGTTTGGGCACATCGATTTATGATGGGAAAGTGAGCGGTGAGGTTGATGATAGTGGACGAGGCGAAAGAGGTATGTAGAGACCGTAGCGTTTGGCGCTCCGTTCTCTCTGACTACCTCGCTAAGGATAAAGCGTGAAGCTAGTTATTAGTTATATTTAAAATCTGGGCCCTTGTAAAACCTTACAAGTAATATATTTATTTTCCTTTTGAAATTTGTCTGCGAATTATATGAGAGACTGGCTCTGGTATAATTGAAATTTTGTCTAATTATTAAAATGTAATATAACCAGAGCAACCTTACGCACCTTAACCTTAAAACGCCCTATTCTTACTAAATTACCATTTTATTACCAGGTAATCACGAAACAGTGGACATGAACCGTGTATACGGATTCCGTGGTGAAGTCACATCGAAATACACCTCCCAAATGGCGGATCTGTTCACGGAGTTGTACAATTGGTTGCCTCTGGCCCATTGTTTCAACAATCGCGTGCTGGTGATGCACGGTGGGCTGTTCTCGAAGGATGACGTCACTTTGGATGATATCAGAAACGTCGATAGGAATAAACAACCGCCGGAAGACGGTGATTTCTATGTTATAAGTTTATTTTGAGATTTTTTTTAAGTTTGGAAAACGGAGTGTCTTAACACTAGATTTTCTTTGACTACACTGCTGATACAGCGTGAATACAGCGTGAAGATAAATGAATACTAACAGGATCCCAGACTAATATGGTTGATAGAAATCAACGTCGAAGCAATTCTCCTTTTTATATTTCTTAATATTTTCTTACATTTCAGGCATTATGTGTGAACTCCTGTGGTCCGATCCACAGCCGATGAACGGCAGAGCGCCATCAAGACGAGGCGTTGGTTGCCAGTTCGGACCCGACGTCACAACGGCATTCTTGAATAGAAATAAGTTAGACTACATAATAAGGAGTCATGAAGTCAAAAACGACGGATATGAAATAGCTCATGACGGGAAATGTATTACAGTGTTCTCTGCGCCCAATTATTGGTATGTTTTTAGGTTTTTTTCTTATTTTGAAATATTCTATATAAAAAAAATGTGCTTCCGAAAACAAATTTGAAGGCAACTTTTAACTTATTATTAAATTATTGTCTTATATCGCGCTGTATAAAATTGTCTATATAAATAATAATATATATATTTTTTTTCAATTCCATCCAGCAGTTAATGTTCCAAGATTAACGAGTTCAACCAAACTTTCCAGATTTATCATACTAATATAGATTATTAAAATATTAATTACATAATTTAAAAAAGCGGTAATACAAAATAGAATCAGGCATTTAATTTTCTTTATAACTCATTTCAGTGACACAATGGGCAACCTCGGTGCTTTCATCACAATGAACGGCAAGGACCTTAAACCAAATTTCACTACTTATGAAGCTGTGGTAAGTACTTTATGAGTTGATTAGTTTTAATTTGTTCACGCTTCTTAACATTCTTCCTGTACAGCAGGAGGAGGAGGAGGAGGGAACCTAGCTTAAACACTTATATTTCCAGATCAAGGAAATGAAAATATTAAATATTTCATTTTCTGGAGCTTATTCGAAACCACAACCGTCGCGTTTATAGTCGCACGCTTGTGTCACTGGACCACGACGGTCTTATTTATTTTTTTTGTAATATATTTTCTTTTCAACAAGAAATATTTTTAATTAAATTAGATTTGAAGATGAAATATATATATTAAGAATACAATATTATATTTCAGCCTCACCCCGACGTTAAACCTATGGCTTACGCGCATTCACTAGTAAGCATGATGTGTCAATGATCCAAGCCCACCTTGCCAGGGTTCGGGGCTTACGACTACATTTACACCGATTAAAACCCTCCCACTGGCAACACTCGTCTGTCAAATGACAGATTAAATATCAAAAACAACTGTCAAAGTCAAACGTCAATGAAATGGATATGCAACTGTGCACATATTCTGTTGTAATTTTATTTTAATAATATTTAAATGTCAATAGTTATCTGTTTATATTAATTATACATTCAAACGGTAAAATAGTTGGGTAAAACGCCTTGAAGTGATCGTATATCAAACTGTAGTCTTTTAATATCAAATGTTAGCTGTCAATGTCACTGTCAAATGGAAGTGACAGTAGCATCTATCTGGTAATAGATGTATGTATATTTTAAATATATAATTATTAAATAAATAAACATACTTTAATACTACTTATTATAATTTGTTAGTATGAAACTCATAATTTCACTTAACCTTCCTATTCAATCATTATTACTACCGATATTTAAAAGAAATGGGTTTTTTTAATAACTCTTTTTGTAATCCCGTTCTCCACTTACTGCCTAAGTGTTGACACTGCAGCTTAACGTCGTATTTCTTATAACCATCGTACTAAGTGATATTTCAACTTAAGTATATATTTTAACGCTTTATAAACAGTAATTTTAATAAAAAATTATAATAAATAATATCAATTATTAATTTCTGTCATTTCGTCTATAACACGCAATGTCTCGAAACTTGGGCGGTGCGTGGGGAACGGAGTGTCTTACCATTAGTTTCCCTTTGCCTATTGTGAAATAAGTTCTAGTACTTAGATTATGTAGGATCCTAATATAAATACATATATGTGATTTAGAGCCTTCTGTTTAAACTAGCGACATAAAATGTTGCAATAATGCCTTAACGTCCAAAATTTTTAGTTTTGGATGGTTATTATTAATAATTCGCATGGATACAAATATTGAAGAACAACAAAAAGATTATTATAAAACCTGTTATTTCATAGTATCAATCAGTTTAATGAAAATATTTTACTCGGTGAACAGGGAAATTAATGACAACACTTTTTTTTTCTTATAATTATAATGATACACATTTTATACCATCAGTCAAATAAAAAAAATAAACTGACATTTAACAATATAAAGACTTTCCATATAAAGTGAATACAATACTAAATATTATTTCAAACGTGATTTATATTGAACATCACAGTATATTAAATGAGTAATATTTTTCTTCTAATCTTAAGTTTTTTTTTTCAATTGAGTAATTCAAGGCCGTTCACTCCGTGACCTTTGCCTGTAAATATTTTCGCGAATTCAAAAAATATATATTCGTTTGTACATTAAGTACTTTACAATTTTTTTTATAGACCACATTCTAAAAAAACGAACCAAGTCAATATGTATTTTTGACAATATCTTAGTAATAAATATGCGTTTGGCTTTTGGCGGTTTCTTAACTCTTATGGAAAATAAATTGTATAAATAATTCTTAATAATTTTTTATACGAGTATTTTTTTACAGTTTTCTTAAGAATGTTAATTTGAAATTTAATTTTCTTATTCCTTATAATAATTACTTATTATTTTTACGTATATAACTATAAAAACTTAAATTTTTCATGAATTATTATTATTAATTGGTATTTATTGATACTTCACAATTTTTTTTGACCTGAATAGGAAAAAGTTCTCAAGTTCCCATTGCCTACCCTCCTATGTTCGGAAAAAAATATAATTGTCAGGCATTTTAATTTAATAAAACTTTTATTATACATAACCATTCAAGTAACTAGACATCAATTGTAAATCACTTATAAGCGATAGTTTTCGAAATTCCTATTATTGCTGCATTGGTTGATATTTAATATATATTTTTTCAATAATGAATTTATTTTAATGATAATAATGATGTTTTTATCCCTTTTTAAAATAGTAGTACTGCTTAGATTGTCGTATTGAAGTGTCACATTTATTCGTTTACTTCAATATACGTTACGTATAATAAATATGAATTCAAAAACAACTTAGCCATCACAAATATTTATATAGTTATAGTTTTATATAATTAAATTTATTTTACGTAAGAACTTACGCATTTACTATTAATATTGGAGTTATTTAGTTAATTATCAATAATCTGTTGCCATCATCCCTCTTTATTAATAATATTTAAAGTATATATGAAAATCCTTTGCTTTTTCACATTTATGTACAATTCATATTAAATTAAATAGTACCAATTTACGAATTAAGATTTAGTACATAAAAACGAGGGAACTATTCAGTCACAAACATATACTATAGCTATATTTATTAATTTTAAATAATAACATATATAGGCTTTGTATAAACCGCAAAGTGTGATCTGGAGAAAAGGTTCTTAGACGCCGCGATGGACAGTTTTTTTTTAATAGATGAACTACTAGTATTTTCCTCTTTTTTTTAACTGTTTATTATTTTACTACAATTTTCTTGAAATAAAAGCAAATAAATATTAGCTTTTTTTTTAATATATTATTTTAAATATTTTTACCAAAATGTAACCTAAACAAATTCCATCTTGTTATCATAATTGTAACTGCATTAGGCTGTTCCTTGAAACTAATATGATTTACAGAAGAGATTTCATTTTATTTGTAATGAAATCCATAGCGGCATACACAACATAAGGACTTGCTGTAGATTTTTTTTCCGTTGCCATCAATCTCCAAAAGAATTGTGAATATTAAACTTGATACAATAGTGTGCTCAAAGGCTGTTGTGTCTTAACATGCAATAATGAGCGAATTTATATATACATATATTCGCGAATTTAGATATTTTCTAAGTATATATGATAGTCGAGTTAATGTTAAGATATTTTTGTGGGTACTTTTCGTTTGAGGCCGTCAAAAATGGTGTGTCTATGATTTCACATGTTTTTTTTTTTATTTAAGGTCAGTTACAACGTAAACAGTTTTGTCCTAATTAAAAAATACTTGAAAATTTTAAAAACTAAACATTATATTTTTATTCAGTCATAACGTTTCCCACGTTTTTTTTTTGTTTCACTTTCTTTTTGATACCGTTTTGATAGCCTATATTTTTATTAAATAAAAGATTTTCTTAAAAATCCGTTTCGTATGATTCTTGGAATGATGTCACGCGGCTTAATATACGTAATACTCGAAATGCTTTGTTTTGGTGACTATATGACACTGAAGAGTTTTACGAAAATTTTGTGATTGAACACTCTTTTTATAACTATCACGGGTCACTGAGAACCACCAAAATAAAGTTGCCAAAATAATGCTCAAATGCATTTATTTCATAGTAATCCATTTTCTTTGGATAATGAAAATATGGCCTGGATAATGGTTTTGTAACGTTATATAGTACGGTCGTTGTGTAGTGGCCGGCCTGAAATAGGCTTTATGAACTTTTGCGCATAAAAAACTCAAACTCATATCTGCACAGCCATCTACATCTAACTTCAGTGCAACCACGACTTACCGGCCGTAATATAAATAACCACTATTATTTTCTAGAAGTTTGGTTCCAGATCATTCTATTTCTAAGTAAATAGGTTTTATATCAGTTTTAGTTCAACGCGAGTGGTTTTTAACATCGACAGTGTAAATGATGGTTGCAATTTAATGAGTATGCCAATATTCTCGAGTATTGAGTTGCTGAGCATATCAGACGTAGATAGGTTTGGTGTTTTATTTAAATAAAATTGTTAAATTTGTAAATTTTGTTTTTATTTTACTTTCACCATTTCCATATCATTTTATGCTATCCAGTTCAACATAAAATATATTGACTGGATAAATTTTTTTAATAGTTACATTTGTAACATTTTTAATTCAATTACTAAGATTACTTTGACAGCAGCCAGTAAAAGAAATAGAATTAAATTAATGATTAAAAAGTCGAATTTATTGAGTAAAACATAAGGCTTTAAAGTTCAAAAGGGATGTTTATTGCTTATTGCTATATTAATAATCTTTAAATGAAACTCTGTTTTTTAAGGAAGATTACTGAAATAAACACAAGTTTTTTAGTCATAAAATATACTGCAAAAGTTTTTTCACACTAACAAAAGGAACAAAGTAAAATAACTACTAATAGAAGTATAAAAGTATTAACATTTTAATCCTAACAATAATAAAAAATGCAACATAATTTACAAAGAATATAATAATGAACAACCTTGACAAACTAAAACAGATAATAAATGCCATAAGTCTAAGATATTAATAAAAATATTTAATACATTTATTCAGTTATCTGTAACTGACAAGCATTCAAAATATATGACAATTTTACAGAAAAAAAAAACTATAAAAATATAAATTCTCCGCCTATTATTCTTATCAAATATATAGGATAGGTATTTGTTTTACGACGGCACTAATTGTGTTATCATTTTAACTACAGTTTTCTTGTCCAACTTGCATTTTGGGTAAAGTTTCTGACAGTCAGTGTCCAAGGAGCGGCCGGCTGACATCGCTTCGTATATCGACGTACCGTCTAACATCCGACGGACTAGCACATTACTGTAAATGTAAAATGTATAATTATATATTTTTTTTAGGTTCCCGCTGTATCCCGCATATAGCAGGCAGAGAACACCTATTATAAAGGACTCCGTTTGTCTTTTTCGCTGGTTATTCGAGGCTTAAATGAAAATATTAATAAATAATAATAAGAAATAAATAATAATTCAATCTCTAAAATGAAAATTACAACTGTCACGTTAAAGTCCCACACTCGTGCCACTGCACCATATCGGTTTCAACATTAATAATATAAATTCAGCCTCACGCTGTATACCGCACACGGCAGAGTAGGAGCACAGAGGGAATCAAATGTTAAGATATTCCGTTCCCCACTTTGTGACTATTATATACTTATATGATATTTTTTTTTAGAGAACAGAATTCCAAACGCCACCACTCAAGTGCCTTCATAATATTTTTTTGCAATGCAGTGTCCAAATTGCCTGGGCGTGTGCTTTTTCTTTTTCACCGTGACGTCCTTGCTAGAACCTGCCGTTCCATGTATCCCTGCATATCATACGAAGAGACCGTATCTCCACAGAATTAATCTATAATCTATCTTTTATTCTTTTTCTGTTTTACCCACGTTTCGCCTTCTTATTAATGCAACTCTAAACCACCGTTACCTTTGTTACAATCACTTTCCCTCTATACTAAACATACTTTCCAAAAATAACACTTTATTAACTAAAATAAAAAAATATAAAAATCGGTTCAGTAGTTTTTATGCTTATCCACTATAAACATACACAAATTCAGATCTACCTCATTATATAATAGTACAGAAAAAAAAACACAAACCTCGATACACTATCCAGTAATAAGTCAAAGTTTGTAGCGTTACCAGCTACAGTGTTCTCACTAGCCAGCTGTGTGTGTGCGCACGCGAGACGACGCACACAGGAACCTCCATCGATATTGTACCGGGAGAGCATTTCATCGAACTGATTGATCATGTCTGAAACTTGGCCTAGATCTGTATCTACGCCTGGATTTGAAGAGAAATGCAATATTATATTATTATTTTCATATCTTCCATAGATTCAGCTAGTTTAATATATTTTTAATTCTTTTTTGAGAATCGTATGGTAAATGCAAAATTGAGTACATTCAAAATTTTGAGTAAGCATTATATCCTACAAGTACGTATTTTTCTATACCTATATAATATATCCTTATATCTTTACAATATATATAGGTACTAAAATAGATAAGAATCTATAATTCGTGTTTTATCGTTACATTTCTATAATAGAATTTAATTAATAAAAACTTACTTCTTCCATACCCTCCGTAACCGTAACTAAAGGCATTGATGATTTTGGGAAGAATTATAACGGCCCCAAATCCTAATATAGAGCCTAGAAGCACTCCACCTAAGTCTATCTTAACTGGTCCGTAGATACCTGGTGAGGATCCCCCATATGGCCCCTATAAAAATAAAAAAAACATCAGGATATCGTCAACTATTTTAATAAATCAACTTCACGACTGGATACCGTATGTAACAGGGTAACAGAGAGAGCCTATTGTTAAGACACTCCGCTGCCCAATTTCCGCCGTATTCTGGAGGCATTGCGCGTTGAGTATCGGAACTCAACGCAACGTCCATTTCATGGCACTGGTTACTAGACAAAGCGCGGCGTTGAGTCGGCGTTGGATAGCAAGGAATAGAGTGTCTTACTTAGGTCTTAGAGAGTTGGAGTTTAGGTTACAGGGAACCTAGGTCCTAGACCTAGGTTCCCTCTAACTACCCTGCTACATGCGGGATAGCGTGAATCCAAAATCTATATATTTCCATCCATGCTTACAGTGCTACCGTATCCTGATATTCCAAACCGTTGCGTCCTGTCTGAACTGTCTCTCTCATCACGGTCCTTATCTATACGTGATGAGGGCTCTGCTAGCTGATCCTCAGTTCTCTGGTAGCCGGTACTGGGTAGAAACCTTTATTTAATGGGATATATTTTATAAGCTTTATATGGAAGCATTTTTTGCAGCTTTACGCTGTATATATAGAATATAGCAGGATGGGCAGAGATAAATAGTGTTAAATCACTCTGTTTTTCATATGCCGCCGACTGTGGCTGTTAAAATAGGTATATATATTATACGGTCATATTCCTACATTGTTTAATCGATTGAATCTGCTATAATTGTGATTGAGTTATCTCATCTAACCTAAGTTTATTGAAATAGTTTTTGGTATCATCATATAGGGCAATATTTATATAAAAGAAGACAATTTCCGTTTTTTTTTTACTTATCAGTAAAAGTACATTCATATCAGGGATCAAATTTAAAAAACAATATATCGTATGTTGAAAATAAAAAATAACATAACAATACATCATATTAGTAAAAAAAATGATAAACACCAAACCAAAAACGTAACACAATTAATAATATAATACGCACCCATCATTCCTATAATTACCGTCGACGGCTGCGCACGCGACGACCAGTACAACCCATCACGATAATCTTCGAACCCATCTTCCAACTCCTCGGATGCCACTGTTGGATTCCGCGTCAAACACAATACTTTATACAAATGGTTCCAAAGCTTGCTCTAGAACAATTGTATGGGGAAACACCATTGTCATATGTTTATATTACACAACCGCTTTTACTAGACGTCACGCTGAGATGATATCGTATGAGGAAGAGATTTTAGCAAGGCATAATCGAGAATTAATGGATGTATAAAAAATTAGTTTCTTTTCGTTATTTTTTCTGTAAGACACTTCGTTCCTATAAGGACACTTCCGTTTCCCATTTTCTGCTGAATTTTGGAGGCTGAGGAGTACGATTTTGCATGTTGAGTTTCTTGACTCAAAGCCGCGCTTTTCCTCTACAACAGAGCGAAGAAAATGAAAATAATAATTATTTCATTGGGGCCGTTCACGAATATATATACTACGTAGTAAATAAGCAGTTTTTTTGCAATTATTGATCCTCTCCTCCCCTATGTCATCAAAAATAAGTAATCCTCTTGAAAATATTTCATTGAGCTCGTCAAAAATAAGCAAACCCAAGACCCCCCGCCCCCCTAGAGTGCTTACGTAATACTTGAACGGCCCCATTGCCTCGAGTGGTAATCGAACCTACAACCCTCACGACTGGACTAAATATTAGTTTCTTTGTTAAATTAAGTTTAGTCTTCCATATTGTGGTATTGTAAAGTTTGATATTGCATAAGTTAGTCTATGTCAGAGGAAACCTAGAAGTAAGTCATTCCATTCCTCATCAAGACACATCCCAACGACTTATTAAGGTATTGCGTGTTAAATAGCAGAACTCTACGCCGCGTTTGGCTTCTTTAATTGTATGAGAAAAAAAACAGAATATAGCGTTAAGTTCCGCCACTCAATAAACAATGTCTCAAACAAATGTCTCTTCAGTTTTATAATATGTATTAGTTTAGAGAGTATAGTGGTATAATTTATCTTGCGGGTTATTGCCTTCGTCTTAACACTTATCAATTTGTCTTTCTTTCTTTAGTCAGTTATGTATGTATATATGTATATTATGTAGATTGATATATTATATATAACTATATAGGATTATATTTAGGTATAATATTAAATCGATTATTTTTTTTTTTTAATGTAGTATACGATGTGTATATATGTATATTATTCATTTGTATTTTATTATTGTATTTTATTAAGTCAAATTGTGCACTATATAACGTTATTCCCATTTCATAAAATTTAGTCCTTTATTTACCAAGGGTTGCCTGTAAGAGATTGCTTGAAGCAATAAGGCCGCCTTTGCATACATTTTATAAACATATATACTATCTGTATTTTATATTTCTTTTGTATTCTGTGTGCAATAAAGTATTTTCTATTCTATTCTATTCTTTTTTATTGGGAAGGACAAGGCAAACTGGCGAACGTATCACCTGGTGGTAATAATATCAGCCGCTAGTAATAGCCTAGCAGTCATTCTAGGAATTGAAATACAAAAACATTCTAAAGTCAATTCAGGACGGCTTGAAACATTTTACCACCTGGAACATAAAATCTCTGAAGTCTCAAACCCACCATACCAGATGGCAAGATACTGTCAGCTCATTCTGCAGGAATCCGGTATGGTAATCCGGAGTTGGCGGTATTTTGATATAATAATTATGTCAAGTGTCAAGGATCAGGTTTCCAAGAGGTGCAGGTTTCAATCCCGCAACGTACATTTTTTTATGTCTTCTAACTTAGTAAAGAAAGTATTTTTCTTTACTAAGTTTGGAAAAACAATTTAAATTAAATTAAATCAGCTTCACGCTATATCCCACACACAACAAAGCATTGCGTTTTAAGTGGGGGAAATCAACTCCGCACTTTGACTCGATACCAGAGTGAAGAAATAAAAGAAAAAACGTAAATAAATATTTCATCTCCTCGAGTGGAGATCGAACCCACAACCAGTCGATTTTACAGTCACACGTTGTGCTCCTGCGCTACGACTGTATATAAAATTAAAAAGGTAAAAAATAAAATAAACTATCCGAGTAGTATCGATGTCCGTCATTTGTCTGAATTTCTTAACTGCTGCTGAGTTTCTCTGCAAATGTTCCGCCTTTCTTATTTCCTATTATAAAATTGAAGTGTTTATTTAGTTCAACGAGCTCCTCTCAAGAAGCATATCCCGCACATAATAGAGTAGGCAGAGGGAGCCTGAAAACCTAGTGCAATGTGCACTCAGTTCCCATTAAGACACTTCCTTTTCGTTCCCTACTTTCTATAGAATGGTGGAGACGTTACATGTTGAGTGAAGAAATTGAACGCGCTTTGCTTCTATACTAGAGAGAAAAAAATTAAATATTTAATTAATTCTGAAGCGCTTATCGCACCCACAACGTCAACTAGCCTAATATATACGAATACATACCTATAGCATACAAAATTTATATTATATTTATTTCTATTAGACTACAAGGGAAAGCCGCATACAAAGCCACGTTTTTGCAACAAACAAAAATTATAAAAAAACATAATTAGCTTGTTGTTTTAAGGCAATTTCGTAAACAATGGCTTTCTAACTACAAGGTGTTTCGGTTATGGCGTAAGTATAGTGCCCATTAATATGACAACATATTTTAAATTGGTCCGAGTTAAATAAATTGTTACGGTGATCACACTCCATAAAAATATTATAAAGTAACATTTAACAAAGTGTAGAATAGCTTAATAAAATAATACAGTTCAAAAAGAATTAAAAAATTATATCAGCTTTACGCTGTAATTCCCTTGAGCGGGAATCGAACCTACAACCGTCGCGTTACAGTCACACTCCTGTGTCTCTGCGCCACGATCGCGTCATACTAATTAACATTTAACAGAGTAAAAAATAGGATAATAAAATTATATAGATAAAAAAATCTAGATTGCCTGAACTTATAAAGTCGGTTCACCGACAAAACTTTTACGTGATAGAATCAAAACATTTTATGATTTTATCACGTAGAAGCACAAATTGAATTATTATCATTGAATAATCATTATTTTGTATAGTACAAAGAAGGAGTTAATTGAAAATTACAATTATTTCCATATATTAATATGTATATGCTCGTTAGTTCAAATATTTTTTACTCAAATTATACATATGAATTACAAATAACAATGAATCAAGCCGAACGCTTTGGCCGATCGTGTCTCTCTATCGTTTGTTTCGCTCTCGCTTGTACACTCGGCTCAGGCGGAACGTGACAAGCAGTCATGCTTTTACGTGCATGCAGTCGGCGTTTATAGTTACGATTTTATGATAAATATGTAAATAGAGTGTATAAGATTGTAAACAAAGATTGTATAGATTATATATATAAAAAAATATATAAAAACTCAAGACCTACAAGAACTACAAGACCATCGTAGCGCAGTGACGCGAGCGTGCAACTGTAAACGTGACGACAATCGTCGGATCTATTTCCATTCCAAAGAATGAAATATTTAATTTTTCATATCCTTGCCCTGGCAAAGCATAGCGTTTAGTTTCGCTACTCAGATTCCCTCTGCCTACCCCACTATGGGCAGGATAAAAGCGAAAAAAAGTATAGAAAATCTCAACGTTTGAAAAAAGCGTGTAAACAAGAAAAATCCTATAAATTTGGCGATCCACAACCACAATTTATCTAACCACATCATAAAAATCTTAATCCTTTTTACACTAAAATATTTAACCCAGATAAGCCTGAAACTAAAATTTTCTGAAAATTTTGAAAAAAGTTACATTATTTAGTTTATTAGATCTTATGCAACATAAAAAAAATTATGAAAAAAAAATTAAGTGTAAGGCTCTCAGGGAAACAGCCGTCCTATATGTAGGACAGTAGGATAATAAGAGGAAATAAAAGACCATTTATGACAAAACAGAATGTAATCAAAAAGTGTCGTTTATTAGATAACTATTGATTATATTACCCATTGTTATATGTAATTTACTAGATTAACACTATTTATGAATGATATGTTTCAAAACACTTGACACACACTCCAACATCATATTTCTTGCAACGTGTCAAACATTTTTTGTGACATTGACGACAGTGTGTTTGCTTCGATTGAGGAATAACCAGATGATTCATTTGGTCTTTACGACTATCAGCATGTTCATGATGGGAGGGTCGGCTAGGCCCTCTTTTGGCATTTGTTCTGTTTGATTCAATCAAAGCAATTGCTACCCTTCTGCGAAAGCCAAGATGATCCAGTTTTCCATGATTTATTTTATATAACTGCCATGCATTATGTTCGGCAAGATCAATCATGTGTGAGCAACGGCATGTACCATTTCTTACCTCGTATACCAATTCGGTAATGTGAAATATTTTCATCAGACCGATCCACTCCTCCATATATTTGTTATAGATGTATGTTATAGATTTGTGAGAAGCGTTTGGCAGATTGTTTAGGATTTATTCCTACGGCATTAGAAGCAATACTGAATATATTATTATCATGCCATTTAGCAATAATGAACGTGTTGTCATGTGTCGTTCTGTAATCGACAGCACCACGTTCCTTTTTTTCAGTAACTTCGATGTAATCAGAGGACAACTAGATGTCCTGTTTTCTCGAACTGTCCCAGTGCAACGAAGGCCTTTCTTTGTTATCTCTTCCAGCAAGGGCGTCCCAGTAAAAAAAATATCAAAAACTACATGGTAAGGAAGGTCGAAGCCACGTGAAATCAGTAGATCGCATCAATAACATCTTCATCTAAGAAGTTTTCAAACCACTCAATTGGGCGCTTATCTTGGCAAGCGCCTTGAACATCTGGCCAATTAACGGGATTTTTTGCCAAGTCCCGTTTTCTCCATGCGTAGGTACGCCTACGTTTAGTTCGACCTGTAGAATCAGAAGGTTCTTCTTCTGTATCACTCACCATAATCTGCCCTTGAATCATTACTTCAGCCGGTTGAAGCAGAATGTTTCGTGGCAAATTATTCAAAGTTACATTATCTTCTTCACCCGAATCTTCGTCAGTGAGACAGTCAGGATCAACAGGAGGAGGTAGAATACATATCAGTCGTTCTCTATAATCTTCTTCATTATCAGAAACATTTTCTAAAGCATCTAAAATTTCATGCGCAGCTAACGGTCTGTAAAGAAAAAGTTGTATTATTGTACTAAAATCATGTATATTATCCTACTGTCCTATATATAGTACGCTAGTATTTGTAACAAGTTATACGTAATTTATTTATATTATTTTGCTAGAATATTTATTTAGTACAAAATTTAAGGTTATCAACTAGATATTAACACAGAAAAAAAAAACTCACGAGTAAAATATAACTTTTTATACATACCTGTCATGTGCCATGTCTGCAACGCACTTTTATTACACACTTATAAGGCAAAATATAAGGTAAAAACTGTTAAAATAACTGTCTTTTTATTTTTTCTAATAAAGCTGACACGTTTCTTACTGCAAATCATAAGACTAAATAATCTTAGATAAAGAGGGTATTCTGATATTTTTTTTTATTTCTACTGTCCTAAATATAGGACAGTAGGCTTATCTGGGTTAATAGATTCAAATAGATTTACAACAACTACAAATTACCAGCTACACCAGAAAAAACAGGCAGAAGAAACTATTTAAAATAAGTTATTTTAATTTATTTTTGCCAAGTCTATATATTCGATGGTCTATATCGCATACGATTGTAGCTAAACTGTTATATTTTATATTTTACTGTAACAATACGAGGAAACGTACTCACTTCTGTTTCCTACAGTGTACCTGTAAATGCACCGTAAAATACCACTTACGATCAAATCATGGAATGGTACGAAGGAAGAAACATACAAAATATTTTAAATTAATTTTTCTAATAATATATAATTTCTAATAATATATAAATAATTACAAAATTTTATTTGCAAAATGTCAATTTTTATTTATACGTTAGTTATTGTTTTGGTTTGTGCTTCTTGCGAAGAAAGGAGTTCGAGGCGGCCGAGATTTTTTTCTTTTATGCCAGAAGGGGAGAATGTTGAAGTGAGTATATATATTTTGATTATTAATCTATAAGAACATAAATCTACAAGTTCATATAAAATTTAACTAATCAAGAATATTTTAATTTGTTTATGGATTTTTTCCAAATTTCTATGTTAACAAGAAAAAATAGGAATTTTTAATTTAACGTCTTAAAGTTCATGCAAAGTTGCAGTCGAGGACCAGTGACAAATCCTCCAATAGATTTTAGTTATGGTATGTGGTATATGTAGGTATAGATGTGTTCATGACCGAGTTCAACAGTCCAAGATATTATTCTGTATTTACACCCTAAAAACTGTGAGTGACGCTGGAAAAAAAAATTATATTTGTTTTCTTTAGTGAATAAAATCTAATAAGCTGAATCCTGAACAAAAAATGTAAGAAATATACATTTATTGTTATATTAATATATTTTTTTTATCAGCTTCACGCTGTATCCCGCACACAGAAGGGTAGACAGAGGGGACCTAGTGTTAAGACACTCCGTTCCCCACTTTCCGCCAAGTTCTGGAGGCATTGCGTGTTGAGCGCTTTGCCTCGACACCCGAAAATTAAAATATAAATGTAAATAAACATTTCATTTCCTCGATGGGGATCGAACCCACAAACAGTCGGTTTTACAGTCACATTTTTTATAATTTGTAGTTTTAAAAATTCAATATTAACATTTTAGGTTGGTCTGGATTTTTCAATACCATTTATAAAAATACCAGTCACAAAAACATTTGATGCAGTTGCTGCATATGGCTTACCAGGATTTGTAAGTTGACGAAAGTTACTATTATTTTTAACAAAAAAAAAGCTGACTTTTTCTATGTCTGCCGGATTCCATAATCATAACCTGACTAAACTTTCATCAAACTACCCTTGAACCTTTAAGTGTATCCTTGCCAATAAAAAAAGAACAATCGAAATCGGTTGGCGGGATATTGATTTATTCGTCCATTTGCCGCACACATGTGTTTTTCTTATGGATATGATTGTCAGAAAAGGACTTGATTAAAATGGATCCACAAAAGAAGTACTAGCTTTTAAATAAAAAAAGAATCATCATAATCGGTTCGCCCAGTCAAAAGTTCTGAGGTTAATATAAAAATAAGCGAACAAAAAAAAACATAAAATACATTCATTTTTACAAGAAGCATACATATCTTTTAATCGGTGGGGTGAGCGGCTATAGATTTTCAAAAATTTAAATGATAACTTGATAACATCCTTGTTCTACGTCTTCTTAAAAATGTTAATTTGTTTCCATGATGGAAGTGGTCGCAAGTGAGAGTTAAAAATGAAAAAAAATATATATAGATCGAGCGCATCAGACTTTCTAAAAGGATTTTAAGCAAACCTGAGAAAAAAGCTCATATATAATAATCTGACGATTTGGATGTGACGCAAACTCGCAGCCATTGTTAGAATGTGTAAAAACAATTCCGTCACTTTGAAATACTCAAGCGTGTCAGATTAAAATATACATGGTTCATATTCGTCCCCTGGACGTGCTATCTCAATCTGAGGGAACTCCCCTAATGCAGGAATATATTTTTTTTAATCATTGATCGTGATCGATTAAAAAGCTCAAGAAATAGCGTGTATTTATATAAAAAAACATGTATGTTTAAAGTAAAATGAAGAACGAACTAGAAGAACTTGTATTGATAACAAAATAATTATAACAAAAAAAATGAGTATTTTTAAAATTACCAATTTCATCGATGAGTGAGAGAGAACTCAATAAGAGTTGATCGATGAAGCTCTCTTCTACTTCGACTTGTAGAATTCGTTAGATTATATATTTTTCGAAATCCTTGAATTATTCCATTTATAAATAAGAAAAAAAATAGCCGCTCTCAAGAATGTCGAGATAACGTCGTTTTCTTTTACATCTTTGAAGTCCTCCCCTCCTTAACGTCACTCTTAAATTGTCAGATTAGTGGAATATACATGGAATTATTATGTAACTAACTTAAGTACTCTACCTTAATCTGACGCGTTCGAGAATTGCAGATGATCAATTTTTTTTACTAATATTATCCTTTATTGTAGACAGATATATATGTAATCACCCAATTTATTAATCGCGCGCTTTAGTAATTCCTGAAGTCCCCGTTCCGGCTCCCCTACTATTATTATTACATTTACTATTCATATATTTGTTTAATTAAGGCGAGTGGCGCAGCAGCACAAACGGCACATACGGGGAAAATGAATTATTATTTATTAATATTTTCATTTCTTCGTCTGGCACGGCACGACCTTGAGTTCTTCTACTCAACACAATGCCTTGAAAGTACGGCAGAAAGTGAAGAACAAACTATCTTAACACTAGGTTCCCGCTACTTACCCTGCTCTATGCGAGATACAGCGTAAAGCTAAAAAAATATCGTTCCATATTTTCAGAGTCTATCTAAAATCAATATAAATCCAATGGCGGTGGTGCTCGGCAGTATGATAATATTTTTCGTTAGCGTTTTTGGACCTGTAGTCAACAAGGCCTTCGGATATCACGGAGGTAGACTTTCAAGAGGTATGTTATTTTAAAATTTGGAAATGACTTAAAAAAATATAAATTTAAGCTAAGAATATTGCTTTTCTTGCATTAGATTATAGTTATAACCTATTTATAAAATAACAAGGATCTACACTAAATTCTTAGTTGCTATTAAAAATATTGAAAGAGCAAGAGCTATAATTCCAAATTTATTAATTTGAACAAACAAAATTTATCAAAACATACTTTACATTTTTATAATAACATAGTTATGATAAGTAGTTTAAGAACATGGACCACAACAAACTTTTTTCGACGTTCTTTTTCTAGGTTTCAAAGACAAGCACGACCTTTTGGGTTTGACTTTTGACACTTCTGTTATTCCTGCGTCAGCTGGAATGTACTGAGTTTCCACGTGTATAAAATTTTTACGTTTCCTAGGAGCAAGATCAAAACAGCCAAATGGCGGAGTGTACTCGATATCCCAAGTTGCATTACTCGAAAGTGAACTTAAAGACTCTTCTTTACATATACACTCCGGTTCTTTGAAAGCTGGACAACTGTCAATCACTTTGTCTATAGCAGTGAGATCGTTACAGTACACATCCATATAGGCACATTTGCAAATATCCTCCACGGCTTCGGCCAAAGCTTTCCGAATTTCAGCATCACGTTGCTTCTTTAGTTTCACCATTTTCCTCGCTTCCACTTTGGCTTGTTCTTCTGGGCTTCTTTTTTTGATAATTTTAAATACAAGAGGGATCGCAATCAACATATGGATCTTCATTTGGTGCGATTTCTGTCAAAGTCTTTTAATGGATTCACCTGAAACAATTAATTTGTCTGTACTATAATATGGAATATGTATGTATGATAATACTATAATAAGTACTTACTTGTATTGTAAAGACGTCACCCTTTCGTTGTACTTTTAAAGTAGGCTTAGGTTCTAAAGGTTCGTCTGGCTCCGAGTCTCCCCCACCCATGTCAGCACCAGCTGTGCGACCCTTCTTTTTCTTCTTTTTACTTTTATCCTTGTCCTGACCACCACGTGGACATTTGAAAGTCATAATTTTAGCCACACTCTTCCCAATTATGCCAGGCTGCCAGCCACGACGAGGCTATGTGTATATTTAAAAAAATATTAATATATACGCTCTTCATTTAGTAAACATAATAATAGGTAAGTCAATTTCAAAGTGATGTATGTATGTATATGGTGATGTACCTTTAATCCGGGTATATCTGAAGCGTTCCACAACCAACCCATTTCTCCGGGCACTGGATAACCAGGCTTCAAAAAGGGATTACATGTTTTGTGACCTATTACGACCCCTGCAATATCAAATCAGTTATAGTAAGATAAACTTATGCACAATCGTATGCATAATATTCAATACGTTAACATCGGCGTCTCTTTGTGCCATATATAAATGGCACAGTTAATCAAACTTAGCTCGCGCTCTACTGTACTTTAAGAATTTGTGATGTGGCCGAGTGTCCTCTTGTCGCGTTCGCGTCAATTTCACGCCGTGTTCGCGCCGGAGGCATACCATGAGTGGCGGATCACAACACCGCATTTTACTTCGTTGCCAGAGCGAGGACATGAAAATATTAAATTTCATTTCTTCGAGTGAGAATCGAACCCACAATCTGAAACGTTTACAGTTGCACACTTGTGCCCCTGCGCCACGATTGGCCACAGTTTCTAGGATAATATACATCCAAATATTCGTAAAGTTTGTATCGTTTTATAATTATATTAACTCTCTATAAAAATTATATTAATACCCAAGGATAGGTAATAAAAAATACCTGGATGGATATCACCAAAGGTATAATTGTATTTTGAGGTGCATTTCTTTTTCTTTTTCTTATCATTGTCTTCGTCCTCCGCCATTATTATTTAACACCTAGGGGTGTTTCAATTAAATAATTATATAATGAATGGATGGTTTTATAAAAATATATATATTATCATTTTAATATTAATTATGGCTCAATCAGCCTTACTTCGACTTAGGTGGTCGATGTAAAATTTTTATATTGCTTAATATTAAACACATCGTTTTGACAAAAATAATAAAGAAAAATTTTATTAATTTACAATTACGAAACTTTGATATCCGCTTCGTATTATATTCCTGGATGGAGCAATTTGTCTATTTTATTATTATGTTATTCTTTAATAGTACAATAGCACAAATGAAACGTAAATTAATAGGTGTTACAAATTTATTTATATCTTGTGTTATACTAATGGGTTACAAAATAAAATATCAATGATATTTGGTTATTTGTCTTTAAACTTTTCTTGTATTGCCAACTTGTGGGCGCCACAGCATCCTTTGCCCATTAGAGAAAGCAATTTTTGCTCTTTGTCACAACATCTCCTCTCAGTGTCTACATTAAACTTATTTATACATCTGTAATCATCGTCTTTCTCATATTTCATGTATTCTTTTATTGCCTTCTTTATTCGTTCATACTCCTTGGAGCAGCAAACTTTGCCCGCGTCGCTATAGCTTGGTGGTTGGGGTGGTATAGCTGCAGTCTTGTACATTCTCGCAAAACCATCAGGGACTGTGCATGGTCGCCCTAGTACTGGACATGGCCCTAGCTTTATAGGTGGCAAACCATAAGGTAGCAAGGGTTCGGCTTCATCTTCTTCATCTGCTGCCTTTCTCATTTCTTCCTCTTCCAGCATCATCGTTACTGGGCAGCTGTGTTTATGTTTATATAAAGGACAGAAGGCCTTGTGAGCTTTCCTTGAAGCTATATTTGATATCTCAGTCAAACAATCACAGTCAAATGTTCTACAAGGAGGTGCTGGCTTCGGAGGATTACATTTACAATCCTTGTCCTCAGAAATTTCAACACAATCATAAACAGCGAATTTGCGTTTTGAATCTTTTACTTCCATGTTATAGACTATGGCTTGATTACCTTTATTGGGCAATGGTTTTTCTGGAGGTTTTGGTTTCGTAGAAAGATTTATCTGTGGTTCATTTAGTGTTATTTGTTCATATTGCTTCCAAGTGCAACCAGATCGAGCACAACAGCAACCTCCTTTGGATGTCGTTAAGTCATTATCACCGGTTGTTTGAGAATAACAGTTGGCCATGACATTTTCCTCAGTATAATTGTTTCTACAGAGGGACTCTTGAAAGCCAGGTACTTTTGTTACGTTAAAAACGTACGCAACCGTTGTTTTACTGGATTTTGGCGTAACACCTGTGCCATACATTTTATTTTTTCGATCCTCGCAAGTTTCACCTTCCTTTACCTTACCACCGCATCCTGTGCAATCGACTTTCTTTAATTTACCATCTTTGTCTAATTTTTCGGGACATTCATCACGATGCCAACGGTCGTCTTTACAGTCACATGTGCCACAAATCTTTCGTTTATTAACATCTTTTGTTTCCGTTATCTTACCTTCTGCTTCCCGTTTGTACGCTTCCAAGTTTCTGATGTACATCCTAACTTTATGAGCTAACGGGCAATTGGAATTACCACAAGGACCTGTTATGTCACCCATCCTGATTTTATTTACAGGATATTTCTTTTTAGGTGGTGCATCAGAATCTTCAACATCATGCTTACAACTATAATCATCGTCTAGACCTACTACACCACAACTCTGCAGTTCTGTGCATATTTCAATTTTTTGCTGAGCATTGCTTGTTATCGTAGGATCTTCTAAAGTAGTTGTCTCGTACAAACTACCAACCATACAGAAATTTGGATCATCACCCTCAACCCTCTTACATTCAAACATACTTGGTGCTTTATTTGTTCTAAATACAAAAGAATCCGGATCTTTCATCAGTTGTTGAAACTCTGTGATTATGCTGTCTCCTAATGCACTTATTCTGAGAATAAAAGATATTTCACCAACTTGTTTACAGCAACATTCTGCAAATAAGGGTGTATTCTGTTTTATGGAGAGTGGCTCATGGAACTTACAAGCTTCGGCAGTTTCCTTGAGCATGTGGAAAAATTGAGTATCCCAATGCATAGTACCTATTCCAACAAATATCTCGACTTCAGTTTCGTCATCATTCCATACTTCAATCTCTAAAGGAAATTTGCTTAATATCATTAGTACTGTATCTGGATAAGATGGAAACAAATACGACTTTCCAACTCTTATCGTACGAGTCCATTTGCGCCTTCCATTTTCATCACAATCTACTATATCATCTTTCAAATTTTCATTGAGTGCAAGTTGTCCTTCCTTTATTATAAATTGTACTTTAGGTCCAAATTTAATTTTTATAATAAGTTTCTTATCGGCTCCGCTATTTTCGTCTTCACCAGATGCAAAAATAGTGACTTTGTCTATAAATATCTCAACCAGGTACATTTGCTCCATGACCTGCCAAGTTCAACGGTATTTATCAGAAGTCTGTCTTAGAAGTCATTTGGATATTTTCTTCAGCGTCCTCTTTGTACGAACTAAAACTATATTCATTCACAAAGTACACGGAAAGAGGAAACAATTACGGTCACAAACATGTCACTGCATCCATTTAAAAAATGTTATTGACTTTAATTTTATTTTATTCATAGACCTATGTCTTAATATTTGTTAAAATGTACCGTTATATTAAAACAGTATGTACCAATACTCTACTGACATAGTATTTGTGTACGTATATTTATAAAATGAATTTTTGTATGTCCGCTTAAAAAAACGATTAATGCTCGATAACGAAACATACAGTCATAACGAAATTTCTGTCTTTAGATCGAATAGAGGCAATGTCTCAGAATTCGGTGGAAAGTGGGGAACGGAAGTATCCTAATGGGAACGTAGAGTCTTGACATGGGTTACTGGGTTCCCTCCACCCTGCTATGCTGCTGTGGAATACAGCGTGTATTCCGCACATAGCAGGGCATGCAGCCAACTACAAAAAAACTAGTACAGACCATAGTATAACAAAAACAGATGTATTTCAACCTGTATACTTACGATAACGGATAAGTTTAGTCCCGTCCTATTAATGCATTACTGAAAATTTTATTTTGTAACCCCAAAGTTAAATTTTGTTGATTTTCACACAACTGACATTTTGTATGTTTGCAACTATTTGAAATAGGAATAGGATTTTTTGTTTCCTTTTTAATTGTATTTGTCTATATAAAAACTGTTTTTATATGTTGCTATAAGATCTCTTTATTTTACAAATGATTATTAGATACTATATTTTTACATTGTACATATATTTTTGCATTTTTTTATATGTGTGTGTAGTCGTGACGCAGAGGCACAAATTGCGACTGTAGAATCGACTGGTTGTGAGTTCATTCTCCACTCAAGGAAATGAAATATTTATTTAAATTTATATTTTCATTCCTTCGTTCTGGTGTGGAGGCAAAGCGCGGCGTTGAGTTCCGCCACTCAACACGCAATGCCTCCAGATTTCTGCGAAAAGTGGGTAATAGAGTGGATTAACACTAGGTTCTCTCTGCATATCTAATCTGAATCGGAAGCTAATTTTAATCGTACATATTAATTAACCCGTCAACAGGCAGAATACCAGATCAATATATTTTATCATTTATTTACAGTTCTAAATTTCTGTTATAAAAAACTTTTTAGCTGAAAATCTGACTGATTTGACAATACTCAACATGAAAGAGCATTTAATGGTTAACAGCGGCGGGTGTCCGGAACGACTAGCCTGTTGGATAAGTCAGAGGACAAGGAACTCCGAAACAATACACACTTGGAAACAAATAATGAAGTAAATATAAATACATAATTAATAGAATTTGTAATTATAAATATTATTTCTTATTTTATGTACCTACGTATGTGTAGCCGGCAATCCGATTAAACACGATGGCTGTCGGTTGGATTCCCATACGGATGAATGTCTGAATATCATTTCCTGGCACTGGTACTAAGACAAAGCGCGGTGTTTAGTTCTATTGCTCAACACGCTCAATATATCTAAAATTTGGTGGAAAAGAAAGTTCGAAACGGAGTATAAAATACACAAACGCTAGGTTCCCTCAGACTATTCTTCTATGTGGGGAAAAAGCACGTTTTCGTTATACATACAAAAAAAATAAAACTTTTCTTGTATTTCTTTCCAGTAATGAATTGCTATCATCAATAATGAATACGACAGCATTGACAGACGCAACTATGAAAGGGGTAAAAGGGTACAAATGCGAAACGTTCACGCCGTGCCCTATACAAGAAAAAGCTTTCGAAAAGTTATCAAATAGTGTTTCTGTTTTAACCCGTTCAGAAAATTTATAAGGAATAAAAGTACCCAGTATTAGTGTAAATAGTTATTTAATATGTTCCTTAATATCTGATGACCTATATTTTATATATTTCATATGTCTATAAAAGAAGAATACCCATGTTAGAATGTCTTGAGCGGGATATACTCGTACATGATCCCGCTTTTCGGGAATTGTTTCACGCATTGTGAAATATTTGTTTTAAATTAATTTATGTTTTTGATAAGTCACTGAAACTTCCAGGGATAATAAACTCGCTTTTCCTCGATACAAAATCTAGCGCTTATCGGTACTACGTGAACCAAAGAGCGCACGTAGTATTTATACTGTTAAATAAAATAGAATTCTCTATTTATTTTCGTCCATGTATCTATAGATATACATGTATTATAATATATAATTTGTTATATATAAAAAAAAATCTTATAATTTTTTGTCTATATAAAAAGAATATTATTAAAAATATCACTAATCTAAATATTTTACCTGTTTTTTTAACATACTGTTTGTATATAAAAAATAAAACATAAGATATAATTAAATCATAAATATTGATTCTAGTTTTTTATTTTTCTTGTTTATTTACTGCCATTATCTACTATTTAGATAATTTATGGATTTATGATTACATTTATGGGATCAGTGACCACATTTGTCGATATATTGTATAACTCGTACGTATGTGAATGGGCCCACAACGTTTTCGTAAGCTAATGATTATTTTTAATTTAAATTATATATATTCCAACTTTGGAAACAGTTATTGTGACTGAAAGCTTTACTTTGAAATAAAAATGTTATTTTATCATCTTCCCGCAAATAGCGGGGTACGCAGAGGGAACTTAGTGTTAAGAGACTCCCTCCTTCCGAAGAATCTTCGAGATATTTCGTGTTGTATGGAGGAACTAAACGCCACGCTTTTGCCTTAGTACTATGTGCGTGCTTGTGTCCATGCGCCACGATGGCCTCAAAACTTATTAAATGGGTATTTAAAGTAAGTTATTTTTTTTAAGGGATGCAAGCTTACATCTTAATATATAACTGTTTTTTTATATAATAAAAAAATATATTATTGTCAGGCTCAAAAAAATAAATTTATTTTACATAAATAACATTCAATTGGTAAGTTTTAGTGCTCTTAATTTTGTGGCAATTCTTTCCTTGGCGTCTTCTGAGATGGGCTTTAGTGGTAAAGCTGGGGGGCCCACTTTAATACCAGTCACCAGTTCCATACTAGCCTTCATCACTGGGACCCACGGACCTAATATAGTATAGATATTGTATATAGTATATTATTTTTATAATAATCTATTTGTAATAAAGAGGTCAGTCGTGGCGCAGCGGCACGAAGTGTGACTGTAAGCCCGACTGGTTTTGGGTTCGACCCCCATTCGAGGAGATGAAATATTTACTTAAATTTATATTTCCATTTCTTTTCGCTCTGGTGTCGAGGCTAAGCGCGGCGTTGAGTTCTGCCACTCAACACGCAGAATTTGGCAGAAAGTGGGGAAGTGAATTGTCTTAATGGGAACGTAGTGTCTTAACACAGTTATAATCAAAATAAATAATAATTATCAATACCTTCAACGGTATGAGCTTCTATAGCCACACTGAGCTTTTCTTGTAAAACTCTTGCGTTTTCGATGTCTGCTTTGTCCATCGCGTTGAGGATATCTTGAGCCATTCGTGGGAAAATATTATGCGTTGTTCCTATACTAGACCGTATCCCGAGAAGTGCACCCGGCGCTAGCAACTATGGACAAATAATTAACTTTTAGTATACTCTAAGCCACACCACGCGACAGTTGTGGATTCAATTCCCAATCAAGCGAATGTCTTATTTTCACCTCTTTGTTTTGGAAACAAGACATCACAACGATCCAGCGCTCAATATCTCCAAAATTAAACGGAATGTAAAGAACGGATATTTATTATTTTATATTATTATATGTTTGTTTGCTCAAGATGAAGCTACACTTTTTTTATGTAAAAGGACAAGGCAAACGAGTGGCTGGGTCATAATAAATATATAAATATATAAATGTAACATACATTTTGTGTGTGTGTGATATGGATATGTGTGTGTGTGTGTGTGTGTGTATGTATGTATGTGCCTGCTTAAGTGTGCTTGAACATATATACAAATAACCTTATTTAGGTAGCTAGGAGGTCTTCTGTTTCATAGTAGTTTAATGTTAATAACCAGTTTGATAGTTTCTTTTTACATTGGTGAGAGGTTAGAGGGTATATGTTTATTTTATTATTGATAGCATTGTACAATATGGGACTGAGATAATAATGTTGTCGATTTGAACAGGCCTTATGCCGCAATTCTATTTGACAGATTTTATGAGGTCTACGCTTATTGAGCAAATTCTGAGTACCAAAGGAGGTAGTTCGATGTTTTCGTAAAATAGAGCAGAGAACAAATAGCTGCCGAACCGTTAAGTTACAGGTGCGTTGCCGGCCTTTAAGGTGGGTTGGGCGCCGGAGTCCGGCATTACCTGATGCGAAACGCAGTGGCATAAAACCACTACTTCACGCCGGTTTTAAATGACGGGGGAGGTAATGACCCGGTCGAGTCTGCCCATGTGTGTTGCCATTGCTGGCGACGTGACTCTACCACCTATCCTATTCTAGGCCGGGATCACACAGCGAAATTTTAAAAGTAATGTGAAACGTGGATATTTCAGAAGAAGAATGAAAAAAGATAAAAACCGTGGAGATGCGATTTCTTTGTAGGATATGCTGAGTCACCATAGCTGATCTAATCCGCAGTGAGGAGACACACAGAATGGCAGGTACTAGCCAGGATGTCACGGTGAGAATGAAGAAGAACATGCTCTGGTTTGGGCACGTTGAGCGAATGAGTGATGATAAAATAGCAAAAAAGATTGCTAATGGAAAAGTGAGTGGTAAGAGAGGTAGGGGGAGACCTCGTTTGACCTTCGAAAACATAATATCAAAAATACTGGAGGAAGGTCACGTAAAAAGCATGAGGACGCCCCGGAGGGAATGTATGGAGAGGTTGATGACAGTGGACGAGGCGAAAGAGGTATATAGAGACCGAAGCGTTTCGAAAAACTATTGAACTTGTATGGACCACTTAAACGTCACGAAAACATCAGAAATCTTCAAATTAGAATGTATTTTGCTTACAGTCTCAGCTCCAAGAAACATTTCTTGTCCATGTTGCAAAGTTCTAAGAACTTGGGCGCCTTCACTTAAATCGTTGGAAGTAAACTTTAAACCCTTAAAATTAGGAATACGTGCTGTGGCTTCTTTAACAAACGCTGGCATGTTTACTGAAAATATAATAAAAAAATTGAGTATAAATAAAATATTTTTTGTAAATTAGGCCAGTCGTGCCATACAAAGCAAGACCCCCACTCAAGGAATTGAAATATTTATTTAAATATATATTTCCATTCCTTACCTCTGGTGTCTAGGCAAAGCGCGGCGTTAAGTTCTGCCACTCAGCACGCAATGCCTTTAGAATTGGTGGAAAGTGGAGAACGGAGTATCTTAACATGAGGTTCCCTCTGCCTACCCTGCTGCGTGCGATATACAACGTGAACACATGATGACAATATCCTACGTCATCGCGACTGTTGTGGGTTCAATCCCCACTCAGGGAATCACGGAAAGTAATGAACGGAATGCCTTAACAATAGGTTCGCTCTCCTTACCCTGCTATATACGGGACTCAGTGTAAAGATTAAAAAAGAAAAATTTTCAAAGCAGCCTACACGCGTTGGTTATAAGTTCGATTCCAATTCAGGGAAACGGTTACTCATTTTCATGTTTCCGACTTACATTTAGATCCTAAATATGCAATATAGGGAACCTAAATAAACACAAAAAAAAATACTTACTCTCAACTTTGGACATGCTGGGTATGTTGTAATATAGAACGGGCATATTTGGAACAGCATTTGCTAGTATTTCTACGTACGACACCAGCTCAGAAACCGACTGAGGCTTGAAGTAGAGCTCGGGGAGGGTCAGGAGTGAGTCCACATTTGCTTTTGAACAGTATATAGCCTGTAATAATATTATAATAATATTTTGTAGTTTAATACAGTGTTTTTTATTTTCTTCACATTTCTAAATTGGCTTGTTCTCGGCTTAGAGTGTAAACCGATTGAGAAAATTAATAGAAAATAAAAATATCTTTATAAACTGTGAATATATATATATATATATATATATATATATATATATATATATATATATATATATATATATATATATATATATATATATATATATATATATATATATATATATATATATATATATATATATATATATATATAATAATTACGGATCGATCGACGTTTTTTTTTTAGATAGAATTTCGTTATGGTTCTATACAACAAAGTGATATCATATATAAACAAAAATAAATTGCAAACAACGTTTTAAAACACAATAATAAGATAAAATTAGTGAAAACATACTGATAATATTAAATAAATAAGACGAATTATACAATTTTATCTACAAGAAAAAGTTTACTTTAATAAATAATAATTTTTGTTGTCTAAAGCCTCCATTACGTAAGAGAAATGAGCGGATAATGGTGAAGCGGAACAGGCTTTTCACTACATAGTTTTTTTTTTTTCTATATAGTTTCTTACTTTCCGCTGTCTATCCATATGTATATGTATGCTTAGATCTTTAAAACTACGCAACGGATTTTGATGCAATTTTTTTTTAAAGAGTAGCGTAGAAATGAAACAGGAGAGAAATACTGTTATTTTTGAGGTTTCTAATGTGAAGTCATAAATAATTATTCCGCTTACAGCTTATGTGGTTTACAACATATATTTTATATTAAAACACGAACGTAATTCAGTGTACCAAGTAAATAATTATATAGTTTAAGCGAGCGAAGGCGCGAACGGATCGCTAGTCTTATATAACATAGGCTTACAGTTCCACCAACAAAGAGTTTTATATTTAGCAACTACTTTGCTTCGCTCCCTAGAACTGAGCGAGTTCATTTCAACTCCTCCCTCTACGTTCCCAACTTCCCGCCGAATTGTGGAGACAATGCGTGCTGAATGACGGAACTCAACGTCGCGCTTCACCTCGTTGCCAGAGCGGGAAAATAATATTTCATTTTCGCGATGATAATCGAACCCACAACCATCGCCTGTACAGGAGCACTTTTTCAAGAGCTTATAGCAAATGTGGAGTAGGTAAACTTGCTAAATCAAAACCTGACGTAACATCATAAGACGAAACGACGATTAGACGTAAACGGAAGAGTTATGAGTTCAATTCTAATTCAGGGTACCTACTTCAAGAAGAGAGAAGGTTACATATTTTATTGCCCGCTTAAGCAAAACACGGTATTGAACTCCGCCATTACAAAAAAAAAATAAAGCTATACTTACTAAATCAAGAACGTCAGCGAGTGGGGCACCACCCACCTGCACCATTATATGTAGCCCCAAAGGCTTCCCAGCAATCACCCACTCGTGTATTACTCTTTTTCTGTCAGCAACTGACAAAGACATATGCTCTCCCGTTGTACCGCCCACTAAAATTGGTAAAGGCATTTATTTTTTGGCAGGTTGAACCTAGGGTTAGTAGACATTGCGTGTTGAGTTGCGGAACTCAACGCCACGCATTGTTTTTTTTTGTTCTTGATTATTGTAAACAAGGGGAGAAAATATAACCTACAACCTTCACCTCTCCAACCTGTACCAAAAGTAACAAAAGTATTTAAATTATATTAATCAGCTGTATCCCGCACACAGCAGGGCAGGCAGATGGAACCTAGTGTTAAGATACTCCATTCCCCACTTTCTGCCAAATTCTGAAAGCATTGCGTGTTGAGTGGCAGAACTCAACGCCGCGCTTTTGAAATTATATGTTTTAAGGTATTTTAATAATTGACGACGTCGTGACACAGGTGCCGTGTGACTGTAAATGCGACGGTTGGGGGTCCGATTAACGCTAGGGAAGTGAAATAGAAATCACATCAGCTTCACGCTGTATCCCGCACACAGGTAGGCAAAGGGAACCTAGTGTTAAGACACTCCGTTCCCCACTTTCCACCAAAGAGAATGAAATATTTATCATTTTAATTTCCTCCCTCTTAGTAACAATCTACATATATTTCGATAATTCGGTGGAATGTGAGGAACGGAAGTGTCTTAATAAAAAAAAGTGCCCCAACAGTCTGGTCTACCTCCCCATAATACTTAAAAGCGATAAAAATAAAAAAAGTACCCAGAACAGATTTGATTCCATTGTCAACTAAGAATTTAGCATATTGTGCAATAACACCATAGTTGATACTATAGTCCTCATTCAATGGAGTAAACACTGGAGGACATAGACCTTGTACGTTAAAGGCAACCTGAAACAAACAGATTTTATTTTTGTAATGTGGCGGAACTCAACGCGGTGCTTTGCCTCGTTACCAAAGTGACGAAACAAAAAGTAATAAATATATAATATCGTTGAGTATTTTTTTAATAATATTTAGCTCATTTTGTATGTTTAGTTAAGCATTGAATCTAGTGAATTAATTCAATTTTCGCTCCAAAGCCACCGCGTTAGCAAGCCAACACAAAACGTGGCGTTGAGTTTCACCACTGCCTCGCCTCGTAAATCTTACTTAGAAACGGATTGTCTCAAAACTAAGCTAGACATCTTTTTTTTCGAAAAAAAAAGTGTACGACAGACCAGAAACAAACTTTAGAAAACAATAAAGTGTTAAATATATATTTTTTTATATTCTAAAGTTCTAATTTGTGATATCACAACGTTAATATGATTCGCATATAAATGAAAAATGCTTAAGAAAACAAAATTTCTTAGGAGTGTATAATAGTATATGTAAATACTTTATACTTAAAACATTACATATGATAAGTTCTAAAAAAAGGGGCACGATATCGTATCTATCTCTTATAAATAAATCACAATAAGGCATTTCGTGACAAAACGTAATAGAAAACTTCAAATTGATATTTCACCTTCATTTTCTTTATAATGATATTGAAACTTATGAATGAAATTTATTATTTTATAAAAATAAATTTGGCTTTTATAAAATGTAATTTGGACGTATACTTTTCCAGAAAATGTTAAATTAAAATAATTCAACGCTCTGTTTACGACTGCAAAGATAATTCAAATAAGATCAATAATTAAAGAAAGAAATTCAATAAAATCCCGCTGTGCATAGCACATAGCATTAAAATAATATGACACCAAAATTATTATTTCATTAATACACAAACAACAAACAAACAAGCGGCCTTATCACTAAAAGTGATCTGTTCCAACCAACATAATCAAAAAAAACAATTTAGAGCATCGGGCACGGCGCTTTATATAAAAAAATTGTATAAATTGGCTATAATACATTGTTAAATTTGAGCAGACGAAGCCACGTATCGCAAGTAGATTTATATACATATATATAAACCCACAAATAGTAAATATATTATTGAAAATTGATACAAATTACTAATAAGTATTATTAAAAACATACCATAGTGATGTAATGATATTTAATTTACTTTGGCTTCTCACGTCCGATTGCAGCGAAACACTAACGTAGAATGTCGCCAAGTTATCTTTTGTTAAGTCAACAATTTTATGATAATACTAGCGACCCGCTCGCGGCTTCGCCCGCTTAAACTACAGAATAAATTACTTAACACACTGAATTATGTTCTTGTTTTGATATACCTATAATGTATGTTTGCAACGCAATTAAGGTTTTTAGAAAGCTATTAAAACCTTAGGTCGCATTTTCGTCCCTCCCATAAGAATCTTCAATTGAATGTTTGAAATAAAACGACTTATGGATACTTACAATAAAATCCTAACCCATCGGTGTCTGTACATGGAAGATATTACAATGAACAATTAGTAGTATTTATACTGTTAAATAAAATAGAATTCTCTATTTATTTTCGTCCATGTATCTATAGATATACATGTATTATAATATATAATTTGTTATATATAAAAAAAAATCTTATAATTTTTTGTCTATATAAAAAGAATATTATTAAAAAAATCACTAATCTAAATATTTTACCTGTTTTTTTAACATACTATTTGTATATAAAAAATAAAACATAAGATATAATTAAATCATAAATATTGATTCTAGTTTTTTATTTTTCTTGTTTATTTACTGCCTTTATCTACTATTTAGATAATTTATGGATTTATGATTACATTTATGGGATCAGTGACCACATATGTCGATATATTGTATAACTCGTACGTATGTGAATGGGCCCACAACGTTTTCGTAAGCTAATGATTATTTTTAATTTAAATTATATATATTCCAACTTTGGAAACAGTTATTGTGACTGAAAGCTTTACTTTGAAATAAAAATGTTATTTTATCATCTTCCCGCAAATAGCGGGGTACGCAGAGGGAACTTAGTGTTAAGAGACTCCCTCCTTCCGAAGAATCTTCGAGACATTTCGTGTTGTATGGAGGAACTAAACGCCACGCTTTTGCCTTAGTACTATGTGCGTGCTTGTGTCCATGCGCCACGATGGCCTCAAAACTTATTAAATGGGTATTTAAAGTAAGTTATTTTTTTTAAGGGATGCAAGCTTACATCTTAATATATAACTGTTTTTTTATATAATAAAAAAATATATTATTGTCAGGCTCAAAAAAATAAATTTATTTTACATAAATAACATTCAATTGGTAAGTTTTAGTGCTCTTAATTTTGTGGCAATTCTTTCCTTGGCGTCTTCTGAGATGGGCTTTAGTGGTAAAGCTGGGGGGCCCACTTTAATACCAGTCACCAGTTCCATACTAGCCTTCATCACTGGGACCCACGGACCTAATATAGTATAGATATTGTATATAGTATATTATTTTTATAATAATCTATTTGTAATAAAGAGGTCAGTCGTGGCGCAGCGGCACGAAGTGTGACTGTAAGCCCGACTGGTTTTGGGTTCGACCCCCATTCGAGGAGATGAAATATTTACTTAAATTTATATTTCCATTTCTTTTCGCTCTGGTGTCGAGGCTAAGCACGGCGTTGAGTTCTGCCACTCAACACGCAGAATTTGGCAGAAAGTGGGGAAGTGAATTGTCTTAATGGGAACGTAGTGTCTTAACACAGTTATAATCAAAATAAATAATAATTATCAATACCTTCAACGGTATGAGCTTCTATAGCCACACTGAGCTTTTCTTGTAAAACTCTTGCGTTTTCGATGTCTGCTTTGTTCATCGCGTTGAGGATATCTTGAGCCAATCGTGGGAAAATATTATGCGTTGTTCCTATACTAGACCGTATTCCGAGAAGTGCACCCGGCGCTAGCAACTATGGACAAATAATTAACTTTTAGTATACTCTAAGCCACACCACGCGACAGTTGTGGATTCGATTCCCAATCAAGCGAATGTCTTATTTTCACCTTTTTGTTTTGGAAACAAGACATCACAACGATCCAGCGTTCAATATCTCTAAAATTAAACGGAATGTAAAGAACGAATATTTATTATTTTATATTATTATATGTTTGTTTGCTCAAGATGAAGCTACACTTTTTTTATGTAAAAGGACAAGGCAAACGAGTGGCTGGGTCACCTGATGGTAAGTGATTACTGTCGCCCACGACAACGTGCAACCACAGAGGAGTTTTTTTTTTTTTTTTTTTCATTTCATTTATTTCAAAAAATTCGTGCATAACAAAAACAGTTTAAGACGATAATAACTACAGTAGTTTGAAACTGTGTCGCAGTTATCAACGCCCGCCTCACAAGCGTCCTTTCAAAAGTTACATCAATTAATCAAAAAAAAAAAATTAATTAAAAATTAAACTTAATTGCATAATACAAAGCAAATTATTATACATAAGAAAAAATTGAGAAATAATAACAAAACCATGACAAATAATATTAATAATAAAAAATAATAGTAATAATAAATAAAAAATAATAATAAAGGATGTAATATATTTAGATAAAATAATAAATATATAAATATATAAATGTAACATACATTTTGTGTGTGTGTGATATGGATATGTGTGTGTGTGTGTGTGTGTGTGTATGTATGTATGTGCCTGCTTAAGTGTGCTTGAACATATATACAAATAACCTTATTTAGGTAGCTAGGAGGTCTTCTGTTTCATAGTAGTTTAATGTTAATAACCAGTTTGATAGTTTCTTTTTACATTGGTGAGAGGTTAGAGGGTATATGTTTATTTTATTATTGATAGCATTGTACAATATGGGACTGAGATAATAATGTTGTCGATTTGAACAGGCCTTATGCCGCAATTCTATTTGACAGATTTTATGAGGTCTACGCTTATTGAGCAAATTCTGAGTACCAAAGGAGGTAGTTCGATGTTTTCGTAAAATAGAGCAGAGAACAAATAGCTGCCGAACCGTTAAGTTACAGGTGCGTTGCCGGCCTTTAAGGTGGGTTGGGCGCCGGAGTCCGGCATTACCTGATGCGAAACGCAGTGGCATAAAACCACTACTTCACGCCGGTTTTAAATGACGGGGGAGGTAATGACCCGGTCGAGTCTGCCCATGTGTGTTGCCATTGCTGGCGACGTGACTCTACCACCTATCCTATTCTAGGCCGGGATCACACAGCGAAATTTTAAAAGTAATGTGAAACGTGGATATTTCAGAAGAAGAATGAAACAAGATAAAAACCGTGGAGATGCGATTTCTTTGTAGGATATGCTGAGTCACCATAGCTGATCTAATCCGCAGTGAGGAGACACACAGAATGGCAGGTACTAGCCAGGATGTCACGGTGAGAATGAAGAAGAACATGCTCTGGTTTGGGCACGTTGAGCGAATGAGTGATGATAAAATAGCAAAAAAGATTGCTAATGGAAAAGTGAGTGGTAAGAGAGGTAGGGGGAGACCTCGTTTGACCTTCGAAAACATAATATCAAAAATACTGGAGGAAGGTCACGTAAAAAGCATGAGGACGCCCCGGAGGGAATGTATGGAGAGGTTGATGACAGTGGACGAGGCGAAAGAGGTATATAGAGACCGAAGCGTTTCGAAAAACTATTGAACTTGTATGGACCACTTAAACGTCACGAAAACATCAGAAATCTTCAAATTAGAATGTATTTTGCTTACAGTCTCAGCTCCAAGAAACATTTCTTGTCCATGTTGCAAAGTTCTAAGAACTTGGGCGCCTTCTCTTAAATCGTTGGAACTAAATTTTAAACCCTTAAAATTAGGAATACGTGCTGTGGCTTCTTTAACAAACGCTGGCATGCTTACTGAAAATATAATAAAAAAATAGAGAATAAATAAAATTATTTTTGTAAATTAGGCCAGTCGTGCTGTACAAAGTGCAACTGTAAACGCCACTGGTTGTTGGTTCAATTTCCGGTTCGAGTACGAGATTCCCACTCAAGGAATTGAAATATTTATTTAAATATATATTTCCATTTCTTAGCTCTGGTGTCGAGGCACAACGTGGCGTTAAGTTCTGCCACTCAGCACGCAATGCCTTTAGAATTCGGCGGAAAGTAGAGAACGGAGTATCTTAACATGAGACTCCCTCTGCCTACTCTGCTGCGTGCGATATACAATGTGAAGCTGATTTAATTTTTTACTTTTGTAAATCCATGGATGACACTATCCTACGTCATCACGACTGTTGTGGGTTCAATTCCCACTCAGGGAATCACGGAAAGTAATGAACGGAATGAATAGGTTCGCTCTCTTTACCCTGCTATATATGGGACTCAGTGTAAAGATTAAAAAAGAAAAATTTTCAAAGCAGCCTACACGCGTTGGTTATAAGTTCGATTCCAATTCAGGGAAACGGTTACTCATTTTCATGTTTCCGACTTACATTTAGATCCTAAAAATGCAATATAGGGAACCTAAATAAAAATACACCTAAAAAAAATACTTACTCTCAACTTTGGACATTCTGGGTATGTTGTAATATAGAACGGGCATATTTGGAACAGCATTTGCTAGTATTTCTACGTACGACACCAGCTCAGAAACCGACTGAGGCTTGAAGTAGAGCTCGGGGAGGGTCAGGAGTGAGTCCACATTCGCTTTTGAACAATATATAGCCTGTAATAATATTATAATAATATTTTGTAGTTTAATACAGTGTTTTTTATTTTCTTCACATTTCTAAATTGGCTTGTTCTCGGCTTAGAGTGTAAACCGATTGAGAAAATTAATAGAAAATAAAAATATCTTTATAAACTGTGAATATATATATATATATATATATATATATATATATATATATATATATATATATATATATATATATATATATATATATATGTATATATATATATATAATTACGGATCGATCGACGTTTTTTTTTCAGATAGAATTTCATTATGGTTCTATACAACTAAAATGATATCATATATAAACAAAAATAAATTGCAAATAACGTTTTAAAACACAATAATAAGATAAAATTAGTGAAAACATACTGATAATATTAAGTAAATAAGACGAATTATACAATTTTATCTACAAGAAAAAGTTTACTTTAATAAATAATATTTTTTGTTGTCTAAAGCCTCCATTGCGTAAGAGAAATGAGCGGATAATGGTGAAGCAAAACAGCGGAACAATACTTCTCACTACATAGCTTTTTGTTTCTACATAGTTTCTTACTTTCCGCTGTCTATCCATATGTATATGTATGCTTAGATCTTTAAGACTACGCAACGGATTTTGATGCAATTTTTTTTAAAAGAGTAGCGTGGAAATGAAACAGTAGAGAAATACTGTTATTTTTGAGGTTTCTAATGTGAAGTCATAAATAATTACATTTTTTCCGCTTACAGCTTATGTGGTTTACAAACATATATTTTATATTAAAACACGAACGTAATTCAGTGTACCAAGTAAATAATTATATAGTTTAAGCGAGCGAAGACGCGAACGGATCGCTAGTCTTATATAACATAGGCTTACAGTTCCACCAACAAAGAGTTTTATATTTAGCAACTACTTTGCTTCGCTCCCTAGAACTGAGCGAGTTCATTTCAACTTCTCCCTCTACCTTCCCAACTTTCCGCCGAATTGTGGAGACAATGCGTGCTGAGTGACGGAACTCAACGTCGCGCTTCACCTCGTTGCCAGAGCGGAAAAATAATATTTCATTTTCGCGATGATAATCGAACCCACAACCATCGCTTGTAAAGGAGTTTAGCACTTTTTTAAGAGCTTATAGTAAATATAGAGTAAGTAAACTTGCTAAATCTAAACCCGTCAACCCGTAACATCATTAGACGAAACGAGGATTAGACGTAAACGGAAGAGTTATGAGTTCAATTCCAATTCAGGGTACCTACTTCAAGAAAAGAGAGAGGTTACATATTTTATTGTCCGCTTAAGCAAAACACGGTGTTGAACTCCGCCATTACAAAAAAAATAAAGCTATACTTACTAAATCAAGAACGTCAGCGAGTGGGGCACCACCCACCTGCACCATTATATGTAGCCCCAAAGGCTTCCCAGCAATCACCCACTCGTGTATTACTCTTTTTCTGTCAGCAACTGACAAAGACATATGCTCTCCCGTTGTACCGCCCACTAAAATTGGTAAAGGCATTTATTTTTTGGCAGGTGGAACCTAGGGTTAGTAGACATTGCGTGTTGAGTTGCGGAACTCAACGCCACGCATTGTTTTTTTTTTGTTCTTGATTATTGTAAACAAGGGGAGAAAATATAACCTACAACCTTCACCTCTCCAACCTGTACCAAAAGTAACAAAAGTATTTAAATTATATTAATCAGCTTCACGCTGTATCCCGCACACAGCAGGGCAGGCAGATGGAACCTAGTGTTAAGATACTCCATTCCCCACTTTCTGCCAAATTCTGAAAGCATTGCGTGTTGAGTGGCAGAACTCAACGCCGCGCTTTTGAAATTATATGTTTTAAGGTATTTTAATAATTGACGACGTCGTGACACAGGTGCCGTGTGACTGTAAATGCGACGGTTGGGGGTCCGATTAACGCTAGGGAAGTAGAATAGAAATCACATCAGCTTCACGCTGTATCCCGCACACAGGTAGGCAAAGGGAACCTAGTGTTAAGACACTCCGTTCCCCACTTTCCACCAAAGAGAATGAAATATTTATCATTTTAATTTCCTCCCTCTTAGTAACAATCTACATATATTTCGATAATTCGGTGGAATGTGAGGAACGGAAGTGTCTTAATAAAAAAAAGTACCCCAACAGTCTGGTCTACCTCCCCATAATACTTAAAAGCGATAAAAATAAAAAAAGTACCCAGAACAGATTTGATTCCATTATCAACTAAGAATTTAGCATATTGTGCAATAACACCATAGTTGATACTATAGTCCTCATTCAATGGAGTAAACACTGGAGGACATAGACCTTGTACGTTAAAGGCAACCTGAAACAAACAGATTTTATTTTTGTAATGTGGCGGAACTCAACGCGGTGCTTTGCCTCGTTACCAAAGTGACGAAACAAAAAGTAATAAATATATAATATCGTTGAGTATTTTTTTAATAATATTTAGCTCATTTTGTATGTTTAGTTAAGCATTGAATCTAGTGAATTAATTCAATTTTCGCTCCAAAGCCACCGCGTTAGCAAGCCAACACTAAACGCGGCGTTGAGTTTCACCACTGCCTCGCCTCGTAAATCTTACTTAGAAACGGAGTGTCTCAAAACTAAGCTAGACATCTTTTTTTTTCGAAAAAAAAAGTGTACGACAGACCAGAAACAAACTTTAGAAAACAATAAAGTGTTAAATATATATTTTTTTATATTCTAAAGTTCTAATTTGTGACATCACAACGTTAATATGATTCGCATATAAATGAAAAATGCTTAAGAAAACAAAATTTCTTAGGAGGGTATAATAGTATATGTAAATACTTTATACTAAAAACATTACATATGATAAGTTCTAAAAAAAGGAGCACGATATCGTATCTATCTCTTATAAATAAATCACAATAAGGCATTTCGTGACAAAACGTAATAGAAAATTTCAAATTGATATTTGACCTTCATTTTTTTTATATTGATATTGAAACTTATGAATGAAATTTATTATTTTATAAAAATAAATTTGGCTTTTATAAAATGTAATTTGGACGTATACTTTTCCAGAAAATGTTAAATTAAAATAATTAACCCTCTGTTTACGACTGCAAAGATAATTCAAATAAGACCAATAATTAAAGAAAGAAATTCAATAAAATCCCGCTGTGTTTAACACAGCATTAAAATAATATGACACAAAAATTATTATTTAATTAATACACAAACAACAAACAAACAAGCGGCCTTATCACTAAATGTGATCTGTTCCAACCAACATAATCAAAAAAAAACAATTTAGAGCATCGGGCACGGCGCTTTATATAAAAAAAAATTTTATAAATTGGCTATAATACATTGTTAAATTTGAGCAGACGAAGCCACGTATCGCAAGTAGATTTATATACATATATATAAACCCACAAATAGTAAATATATTATTGAAAATTGATACAAATTACTAATAAGTATTATTAAAAACATACCATAGTGATGTAATGATATTTAATTTACTTTAGCTTCTCACGTCCGATTGCAGCGAAACACTAACGTAGAATGTCGCCAAGTTGTCTTTTGTTAAGTCAACAATTTTATGATAATACTAGCGACCCGCTCGCGGCTTCGCCCGCTTAAACTACAGAATAAGTTACTTAACACACTGAATTATGTTCTTGTTTTGATATACCTATAATGTATGTTTGCAACGCAATTAAGGTTTTTAGAAAGCTATTAAAACCTTAGGTCGCATTTTCGTCCCTCCCATAAGAATCTTCAATTGAATGTTTGAAATAAAACGACTTATGGATACTTACAATAAAATCCTAACCCATCGGTGTCTGTACATGGAAGATATTACAATGAACAATTTAATAGAACTTGGTCAGCTTGTCTGCTTGTCTGTGCGTTCCTTCATTATAATCTCAGAAACGGTCTAACCGATTTTGTAATGTGGCGGAACTCAACGCGGTGCTTTGCCTCGTTACCAAAGTGACGAAACAAAAAGTAATAAATATATAATATCGTTGAGTATTTTTTTAATAATATTTAGCTCATTTTGTATGAATCTAGTGAATCAATTCAATTTTCGCTCCAAAGCCACCGCGTTAGCAAGCCAACACCAAACGCGGCGTTGAGTTTCACCACTGCCTCGCCTCGTAAATCTTACTTAGAAACGGAGTGTCTCAAAACTAAGCTAGACATCTTTTTTTTTCGAAAAAAAAAGTGTACGACAGACCAGAAACAAACTTTAGAAAACAATAGAGTGTTAAATATATATTTTTTTATATTCTAAAGTTCTAATTTGTGACATCACAACGTTAATATGATTCGCATATAAATGAAAAATGCTTAAGAAAACAAAATTTCTTAGGAGGGTATAATAGTATATGTAAACACTTTATACTAAAAACATTACATATGATAAGTTCTAAAAAAAGGAGCACGATATCGTATCTATCTCTTATAAATAAATCACAATAAGGCATTTCGTGACAAAACGTAATGGAAAATTTCAAATTGATATTTCACCTTCATTTTTTTTATATTGAAATTGAAACTTATTGAATTGAATGAAATTTCGTCAACGCTCTTTTTACGGAAACAGCATATAGGGTAGAATATTTTAAGCCCATACCTAAAGAGCAAGCAAGATACATCAACAGTGTAGACGTAGGTTTTTTTTTTCATTTCACGATATTCATTCATATCTATACTTCGTGTTACGCGGTTATGCATAGGTACCAATAATGTAAACATACGCTACTACAAAAATAATACTAAAATCTTTAGAACTTTGAACTTTGCCGCCAATAGCTACGACTCGATTTCGGAATGAGGCGTATGCGGCGGTTTCCCTTTGATAGGTTTGTGTGTGCGTGCGTCGTTTTTGACAAATTGTATTTTATTTTACAACGATTATTTATTATTTATTATGTTTGAAAAAAATAACTTTTTTATTTTTGTGTTTTTTTTTATTATTGTAATAGGCTTTTATGGAGTAGTTAAACTGTGGTTTCATTTAAAGTGGTGCTGACAAAAAAAACTGTATAATTGAGGATATTTAATATTTTTTGGTGAATAGGATCAATAGTTATTACAACACTTGCGAAGAAAGCATATTTTTAGGCATTTTTTAATTCCTATACCCTTTGAAAAATTACCAACATTCTTATAGTTAATAAATAATTTTTTCAAATTAAAAAATAGTCTATGTTTTTCATCATAATGGCGGGAAACTTAAAGTTAAAATTACACTATAATACCAAATAGTATTGACATTGTAGTGTTGATAGTAATTGAAAATAGTTATAATACAGGAGGATACCTTCATATGCAATGTTTACACCTGTTTTTATGATACAATGTAGAATAATATACATTTTTTAGAGGTTACTCTGTACTTAGATATCAAGCAACTCTGTTCCCGCATTTACGTCCCTGATATATCGATATAAATGATAGAAATATAAAATATTGAAAAGAAAAGGATAAACACAATTATATTGCATGTTTCTTTTTCTCATACTTGAAACGTATTAATAAATTTATATACAATTCATTTGTTTTGAATATGACATTAATTATAATTAGCTTTACGCTTTTTTAACAGATAACATAAGATGACATTAAGTTTAATTCATTAAATATATTTGATACTTCCTTAACATGATTATTTAATGTATTTTTTATATATAAAGTCTTGACAAAGTTCTCCTGAGAAATAAATCTACTGTAAATGAATATTTTATGTTTTTATTGTAGACATCGCCATTTTAGCGAGTCCCGAAAAATATACCTACTTTATTATGTTTGTTAATATCATCAACGTTGATGTTTAAAATAACAATTATGGTAGACTGAACAACTATTAATTATACTTCTTTTTTTAGCTTCACGCTGTATCTCGCGGCAGGGTACAGCAGGGTAGACAGAGGGAACCTAGTGTTAAGACACTCTATTCCCTACTTTCCGTGGAATTCTTTAGGCATTGCGTGCTGAGTAGTGAAACTCAATGCCGCACTTTGCCTCGACACCAGATCGATAAAATGGAAATATAAATTTAAATAAATATTTCATTTCCTCAAGTGGGAATCGAACCCACAACCAGTCTACAGTTAGGTACACTTTGTGCCACTGTGCAACGAACGGCCTCAATTTACTTTCTTCTTTTAAATTGTGGTTAAATAAAATAATCGTAATTTAATTATGTCAGGTTTCTGTTAACCGACTTCTTAAAAAAGGAGGTCATCCATTCGACTGTATTTTTTATTCTAGTTACTTTAGAACTTTTGACTGTGTGAACAGATTTTGATGATTCTTTTTTTATTTGGAAGCTAGTGCATCTCGTGTAGACTTATTTTAATTTAGTTCATTTCCGACAATGGTACCTATGAGAAAATCTCAAATTTACATTAAGTATGTGCGTGACAAATAGGCGAAGAACTCAATATCGACTCAACTGATTTTAATTATTCTTTTTTTGTTAGAACAGGTACACATAAGGGGTAGTTTGGTGAAAGTTTCGCTAATTTCAGAGAATGAAATCCAGTTGAAATTGAAGAAGTCGATTTGATGCTAAAATTTCTTTACACTCCATGATAAAAACTATTCTATAAGTTGCATTAGGTTTTGAATTATTACCATGCTAAAATTCATTTAATTTCATACAGTAGTTATCGGTATTTTAAGTTCATTCCTTCATTCCTTCGCGTGGCTTGCTGCCGATCAGCTGTGTGCACAAAATACTTCTTATTTTTTAAATTCAAAGTAAAATCCTTCATTGAAAAATCGAGTTTAAGTTTATATATATAAGATCCCTTTTAAAATAACACACTCTTCAACTGCAGATATAATCGGTATTTTTACCTTACATTGACGAGTCATTAGTGCATAGTGTATTCTAAAAATTGAGATGCAGCGCTCTCCAACGAAAAAAGACGGTAAATATTCGTCTCAACCGGATTTGGCGTGTTCAAATAAAACTGAATTGGAGCCATTCGTGCCTGGACGGAAGCGTAAAGAACGTAGTGACTTTGAAGATTTAAGGCATGAGATTCACATGTTAATTACAACTATCAAATCGGATCAAGAATCGAAATTTGATAAAATTACTAAAAGTATAGAAGAACTAAAGCTACAGAACAATATTCTTAAAAATCAAAATGAAAAAATTATAAGTTGTAATGAAAAAATAGAAAACAAGCTGGTCCAAACAACGGAACTATATAGTGAACTTAAGAAGGCATTGGAATTACTTCAAGACGATCACATAAAAGCAACTAATAAAATCACTGCCTTAGAGGACCAGATAGAAGAAATGCAGCGTAGCCAGCGTAGTTCATTTATTGAAATAAACACACCCATCACAGATAACGAAAATGTTCATGAAATAGTTACAAAAATTCACGAAGCAATCGGTGTGAAGACTGTTGGTGAAATTATTAGGCAATGCTACAGAATAAAACAAGGTGCAAAAAAAACCGGTAATTGTAGAATATAAGAATGGACAAATACGGAATGAAGTTTTAAAACTAGCGAAATCGTACAATAAGAAAAACAATGAAAAAATTTGCACTAAAATCTACGGTAATCATAGTATAGAAGAACCTATTTACATAAACGAATTTCTCACTCCCAACGCGAAAAGGCTATTTTATCATACCAGGCAGCTGCGGAAATCGTACGGTTTTAAGTATAACTGGATATCTGCGGGGCGAATTTTTGTAAAGAAAAATGATGGTGATCCTGCTATTCTCATCAAATCATTGGAACAAGTAGAACGGATCAAGATGGAAGGTACAATGTGACTAATAGGTGCTTTTATAGGTTACAATTTACTTATTTTCTTATTGCTTATGTTTGTTATTTTGTATAAGTTATTATCAGGAATATTTAACCAGTATTCCGTTTTTATTATTAGCTTCAGATTTATTATTATTTACACACACCACATTAGAAATTACACTTCACCACATTTACACAATCACCTTAATTATACACATAATATTCCAACTACTCAAAATACAAATGCGTCGAATATATTCATTATGATCCCTTATTTGCACGGAATGTCACTCCAGAACTGTCGCTTACATAAAATTGATCATCTATGCACTGTTAATGTTTGACATGAAAAAAATACAGGCCGATATTGATATGAACATCAATGTCGGTACGACAGTAGTGACGAGTGACATTGAACAATGCAAAAGGACATTACAAAATACCGGTAATAACAGCTTACGCATTTTAACACAGAATATCAGAAGTATTAATAGAAATTTTGATGAACTAACAATCCTTCTTCAACAAATTGACATTGAGTTTGATATACTAATACTTACAGAATGCTGGCTCTCTAAGGTCCATGAACTCCCTAGATTATTGAATTTTAAAAGCTTTTCTACAACACGTAACGTTAATAAAAATGACGGTGTTGCAATGTACATAAGAAAATCCTTACGTGTAAAGGTAACAGAACCACAAAACACCAGTGAAATAACATGCCTCATTGCGTGCCTAAAGGATATAAATATCATTGGTGCGTATCGGCCACCAGAATTTCATCAGTTAGATAAATTTATACAGTCACTGGAATTTATTTTAAATGATTTTAAGCAAAGTAATTTAATATTAATGGGTGACCTCAACATTGATATTAAAGAAGGATGTAATTCTTCTAAATGTGAAAGTTATCTAGAACTATTAGCTATGCATGGTCTAACTGCGTCCCATAACTATCTTACTACGGATAAAAGTTGTCTCGATCACTGTTTTGTAAAATCTCATTTTCCAATGGTAACTGTAGTGTATCAGTCGACTATAACAGATCACGCAAGTGTCATTGTCTCACTTTTACAAAAGGAACCTACCATACGCTCACAAACTAAATATGTTAAAAAAATTAATTATATAAATATATCTACCCAATTAAAATGTATTGACTGGAACGAGCTATTACTGAATTTAAACGCAGAAGAAGCTACTCAAATATTTTTGAATACTATAGTTAATACAATAAATTCGAATACAACAAGTATAAAACTCTCATCACGTAAAAGAAATATTAAGGCATGGATTACACCAGGTTTAATAAGATGTATAAGAAATAAAGATAGACTACACAGTAAATTACGTAAAGATCCAAATAACATTATTCTTAAAATCAGTTATATTAGATATAGAAATACATGTCGGAAAATATTAAATGCTGTTAAGCGATCATTTTACAAAAATAAATTAAAAAATAACAAACATAAAACCAATGCTCAATGGGATTGTATCAAAGAAATATGCAATTTAAAAAAAGAAGAACATATTCCACTAGAACTACTTGAACTTAAAAACAATCCAAAAGAATCGATAAACCTAGCAAACTTATACTTTGCCAACGTCGGCGAAACACTAGCAAATGAAATACTCGATCGAACACAAATGACAGAAAGTAAACTTTTACAGTTGCAATCACAAAGTACTGGCCAAGGCACTTCGTTTTACCTTTATCCAACTGATTTATACGAAGTTGCTAATATTATCAAATCACTTAAAAACACCAACTCTTGTGGTTGGGATGGTATAACATCTATATTTTTTAAAAAATACATAAATATTTTAGCGGAACCCATTGCGTTAATCACTAACACCTGCTTTCAACAAGGGACATTTCCAAATCCATTAAAAAAAACGATTATTATTCCAAAGTTTAAATCCGGTAAAAAACATGAAATCTGTAACTACAGACCTATTTCGTTACTACCAACACTTTCTAAGATCATTGAAAAAATCGTTAACAATCGTCTAAAAGTATATATAAAGAAAAATAATATATTAGCTTTAAATCAATTTGGGTTTCAAAATAACAAATCAACGTCTGATGCTTTAAAATCTCTGACTTCGAATATAATAAGCCTCTTAGATAACCGTGTCAAGTGTATAGGAATATTTTTAGATCTAAAAAAGGCATTTGACACTGTATCTGTACCTCTATTATTAAAAAAACTAGAAAATATAGGTGTACGTGGCCTTCCCCATCAACTACTTACCAGCTATTTAACTAACAGAAAACAAATTTTAAGTATTAATAATATACTGAGTGAAGAAACTAATGTCAAATATGGAGTGCCCCAAGGAAGTACCCTGGGTCCTACACTCTTCCTTATATATATAAATGAACTATGCCTTTTGCGACTAGAAAACACTAAAGTAATTACATTTGCAGACGACACTGTATTAATTTCACAAGGGAAGTCTTCTGAAGAAGTTTATGAAAGGGCTAATTATGACTTCAATGTAGTAATGAAATGGCTGGACAACAACTTGCTTTCGTTAAATGTTGACAAGACCAAACACATAATATTTAGTATCCGGGAAAATAAAAATCACGAGAGACAAGATTTACTAAAACTAAAAGCACACTACTGCAAACTTGACAATTATAATTTAATATGTAACTGTCAAAAGATAATTCAAACACAAAGCATAAAATATTTAGGAGTTGTTGTTGACCAGCATCTCTCTTGGAAAGAACACATAAATTTATTATATGTACGCCTAAAGAGATTGATTTCCATTTTTAAGAGCATAAGATACATCTGTGATCTTCACTTATTGAGAAGTATTTACTTTGCGCTCTGTAATTCTTTAATAAGTTATGGTATCATTGTTTGGGGGGGAGCTAATAAGACGTTATTATTGAAAGTAGAAAGGGCTCAACGTGCTATTTTTAAAGTAATACTTTGTAAAGATTATAGTTACCCTACTGACACTCTCTATAAAGAACTAGCAATGTTAAATGTAAGGCAAACCTATTTATTGACAATTTTAAAAGACCAACACAAAAACTCAATCGTGAGAATTAATAATCATAGAAGACGACAAGACCGAGTGTATGAACTTCCAACAGTAAAATCAGCTTTTGCGCGTAAGTTCTATCTATTTCTAGCACCATATGTCTACAATAAAATATCGAAAACAGTAACGCTTAAAAATCTCAATAAATATACTTTTAGGAAAACCGTTGATAAATATCTTAAACTACTAACATATAACGACACAGAAAAAATTATCAAACCAATATAAGCAAACTCACTATTTGAAAATGTTGAGAAAAATTAACCTCATTAAACATAATAATTTCAGATATTCACAACACTTACGCGCTCACACACACACACACTCACACACACATACACACACACACACAACACACACACAGGCACACACACACACAAACACACACACGGACACACGACGCGCGCGCAAACACACACACACACACAAACACATTTTTTTACATATGTATAACACACATAATTTTCACTCACGGAATCTACATATAAACCTCTAATGTATCTGTCATAAAAAAGGTTCTTAGATTCCTTAATTCGTATTTCCTTATTATTATTTTTATTATTTTTTTTATATACATATAACTCTAAGCGTATATTATATATCAATTTTATAGACATATATAATGCGTTAATCGTAACCGTTACATAAAATAAATAAAATAGTTTTAATTCTCTGTTAGCAATATAATTGTTAAGAAAATGTAAACCAATAGTGGCAGCATCTAAACTTTTTACATATACTACAAGTAAGAAAACAAGCATGCGAGGAATACTATCCTACCGTCATACAGTTAAACTAGTACGGAGGGTAGTGTTTTATCAATTTTTGTTGCTTAACCTTGAAAATTGTAATATATAATATAAGCCATCATTGTATTAGGTTAAGATTTATATGAATAAATAAATAAATAAATAAATAAATAAGTAATTTCCATTTTTCAGTTTTTATTTTTTTTAAAGAAAACTATCATGAAATAAAACCCAAAAAAAATGTACCTTAAAGCCCTAGGCTAACATCATGCAAAATTTCATCAACTTCTGTCAGGTAGTTTTTGCGTGATTGACGAACAAATAATCCGACAGACAGACAGACAGACAAGAATTCTGCTGAGTGGTTTTTTAGGTTCTATAATCGACATATTAACCGACCTAATTATTATTTTTTTATATCTTTCATGTACATAATTGACTTTTCTATCCTTTTATTATATATATATATATATATATATATATATATATATATATATATATATATATATATATATATATATATATATATATATGGAGATTGTTTTGTTTAAATTTCAAGACATTGTTAGGTTTTTTTTATTGTTTTTGTCATTATATATTTGTATGGTAATATTTGCATTTAATTATTTTACTTTTTTGCTTCACGCTGTATCCCGCATACAGCAGGGTAGGCAAAAGGAACCTAGTGTAAAGACACTTCATCCCCAACTCTCTGCTTAAAGGTTAAGTGTTGCCGTAGTGATAGTGAAAGCTGCGTTTCCAGAAATAGGAAATAAAAATATTCCCTATATCAAGTGGGAACCAAACCGCAAACGCCGCGTTTATGTGTGATGTAATAAATATAATTAATCTAATAAATATATCGATATTTCAAGAAAAAAAGTCCTGAGAGAAGATTTTTAAACGATTTCGAGCTTGTGTTTTTTTTATATATATTTACCTACTTGAACTTTGCTGCTGTGTGCCTCATCCGCATTTTCAGAGGTCCTCTATAATTATAATGTCGTCTGATAGTGGTAGTGTCAGGTAATCTTCTGTTTCTGTCTCATTTCTTCACTATTCGATAACTTTTGACAGTCAAATTTATGAGGATCTATGTCCGGTTTCAACTTTAATTCCCTGCCGACACTTTTATATTCGATTAAATCTACTGTATCATTTTCTATCTGTAATAACACATTTAGAGGCTAGTTGTGCCGCAGAGGCATTTCGCGTGTGACTGTAAACGCAACAGGTTGTGGGTTCGATTCCCATTTGAAGTTGTGATATATTATATATTTTTATTTCTTCTCTCTAATGTCGAGACAAAGCCCAGCGATACATTCTGCCGCTTAACTAGCCTTCAAAATTCCTTAATTTATTTTACATTTTAATTGCTGAAGTTGTTTTTCAAAAAAAATTGTAACAGTAAATTGATAATTTTTATAGGCTCATGCCACAACAGAAACAAAAATTCTTAAAAACTATGGAAACACTAAAAACAACAAACTAAATAGCATAGTACAAAAAAATAATATAATTATTTTACTTTTTCTAGTATTTGTTTTTATATTTGACTATCTGGTACTGGCAACACTGTGATAGACTCTTATCCGCTATCAGTCAGCTGAGCGCAGAGCATTTTTTATTTTGATTTGATTTTGTTTTATTTTGATCACTTAAAATGAATACCATAGTAAGTGAATTGAGTATGAATGACTTGAACAATAAATTTTTTGAGATTATGCAAAACGAAAGCAACGCGGAGGATGCGGCGAATTTTATTTATGAAAGCGTTTTTGACGATGTAACTTTAGGAGTGCTTTTTGAGTTCCATCATGGATTAAAAACAGGCTTGACTGATCTAATTGAGGGCGAAAAGGAAGAAGATGATGGTTTTAAAATTGTTAATTCGCCAGAATGCGATGTATTTGGTTTCTCCATTCTAAAAAAGACTCCAGATTCTAATTGTTCTTGTCCGAACTGCGAAAGACCTGTATCTGCGACACGATTCGCCCCTCATTTAGAAAAATGCATGGGTAAGTAAAGTGCTTGTAAAAAGTATAATTTCCAATTAAATTTTAGAATAATAAATATAGTTATGCGTCTAATGGTTGGTGGGTTTTTGTGGTACTCTTAATGGTAAGATATGGGCAGTAGGGCTTATATGTTTGCCATCTGAAAGAAATCAGAAAGAACTTCAATTCTGTGTTAAATTAAAATTCAGCTAGTGAATCACTTAAGCCCAATGAATACATTTTTTTATACAATTCCTATCCCCCAAAAGTTTATCATTATATTCATACAGAATTACCACAATTTATCACTCCCGAAACTATTAGTTACTTTATTTATGTAATCATTTATGTACAAAAATCAATGTTTTTCAAGGTATGGGTCGCAATAGTTCAAGGATAGCATCTCGTCGTATAGCTTCTAACAGTAGAGAGCCTACCTCCTACGCAGGGCTGCTCAGTGACGATGAAGATGATGCAGATTGGTCTGGTGCATCAATTCACAGCGATAGAAGAAAGAGAAGAATCAAGAACAATAATAACAAACGGCCTAGCAAAGTACATAAGTAAGCGTTTAATATTTTTATATATTTAGCTGTTGTTTTTAATAGCACTTTTTTACTATATAATATTTTTTTCATTATTTTCAATTTCAGTGTTGAATTTAAACTTTAAATAACTAAATAACTTTCATGTCACTGTTGTGTTTTAATACTTATAAATTATTTATCTAAAATATATTCAAGCGATCTAGTGTTCTTTTCATTTCTATTTATTATTTGAAGCTGTCAGTTCATAAACCTAAAAAACATTAACACTATTTAAAAATATAAAGAGTTTATTTTTTCAATTGTTATTTTAACTCCATTATAATAGTACAAAAAAATGAAACACTACATTTCCTTGTGACTTATAACATCTTAACACTAACATTTATTCATAGGAATAATAATGGAAACCACAACTCTGATACTAATGATGGTGGAGCAACCTACGAAACAATGTCTGCTAATGAAAAGAAAAACCTTTTGCTCCAAATCTGTGGAGTAGTTTCTGAACATACTAAAAAATTGTGCACGAGGTAAGTTCCAATACTTTGGCTTGGTGGTCAGTGTGTTTATAATTTAAGTAATAACCTAAGCTTTTCTCAAGTTAAACTACTTTTTGCCATGGAGACAAATAAGATGAGTCTTAACATTCGATTCCATCTGCCTATCCTGCTTTTAGTTCCAGTAACTGCTGCATGAATAATTTAAAAATGAAAGGCTGCCTATATTTCAGCTGTATTCATAGCATGCATAGCAGGGTAAGCAGAGAGAAATTGAGCACCTAGCGTTAAGGTATTCCGTTCCCATTACGTTTCCCCCAAATTCAGGAGGCATAGCGTGTTCAGTGCAGAATTCACCACCGTGCGCTTTATTTATACTGGATAGAGATAAAAAATATGAATGGAATCAACTCTGTAATCATTGTGTGTGTAGTCAGACCCTGTTCTGTTAAAGTTATTAAATTAAATTAGCTTCACGCTATATCCTGCACACAGCAGGGTAGGCAGAGGGAACCTAGCGTTAAGACACTCCGTTCCCCATTTTTTGCTGAATTTTGGAGGCATTGTGTGTTGGGTGGCAGAACTCAACGCCGCGCTTTGCCTCGAGACCAGAGCGAAAAAATGGAAATATAAATTTAAGTAAATATTTCATCTCCTCGAGTAAGGATCGAACCCACAACCAGTCGGTTTTACAGTCACACTTTTTGCCACTGCGCCACGACTGGCCTCAAAAATGGTACTGTTAAAGTTGGTATTATTTAATTACATACACATAATACAGTATATATATTTCCACATTCCAGATCAACCCGGTGCCCTCAACATACAGAGGAACAGCGACGAGCATTAAGAAACAGTGTACTAGAGCCTTCCACACCTGAGTCTCAATTGACAACAGCAGACGAGGCAGGCTCTCCTCCTGACTCCAGCCCCTCGTCCTCGTGCTCCTCCTCCAGCAGGAAGAGGGACAGACATCGCGCGGCGCCCAAGAAGAATAAACGAGTTAGAGATATATCACCGAATAGTAGGGATTAAAACGAAATGTGTCTAACATAATAAAGATTTGGTTGACTTTTTGTGTTGGTGGCTGCCCTGAATTTAGGCTTACTGACCTTGAGAAGAAAGTAATCCAACATTTTAAATAATTTTTAATGTATTATTCCCCACTTAGGAAAAGAAATACATATTTAGAAAACATGTTTACAGGAGGCGCGGATTCGAATCCCGCTATGTTCAAATTTTTATGTTTTCTTAATAAAGTTCATAAAGTTACAAAAAGTAACTAGTAGAAGGTTTCATTTTGTTGGGCCTGTCAAATGTGATTTGTATATTCTGGAACCTATGTTCATAGCTCTACACTCGACTACAGCCCCTCGTCCTTGTGCTCCTCCTCCACCAGAAAAGAGTGACAGGCGTAAAAACAATAACTTACAGATTGTCACTGAATAATGGAATTAATATGTATGTAATAATAAAGTTTTTTTTTTTTTATTTATTGTATTTATTTTTTGTTTCTGTTCAAATCAATGTGTATATAATCTGTACATATATACATAATTAGTAAGAGAGCGGTTTTTAAATTATGAATTTTGTCTGATGTCATTTATGAATGGCCCCTTATATCTAGTATGTTCTGGAACTTTCTCCACCAGTCTTGGTCTAAGGCGATTGATAAAGCTGGGGCTCCTCATATCCTGCAGCAGGAAGAGGGACAGGTACCAGGTGGGTACGCAAGAAAAATAAAATTGGTAATTTTATTGTTAACTTGTGTGTTGTAATTATGAAGTAAGGATATTTGATATTTTTTTTATAAAGAATTTGATTTTATTGTATTATGTCTTTAAGCTTTTTCTTTCCTTTGCAATTAAGTATGAAATAAGTGTGAATTAGATATATAGGGGATTTTTTTACAGTTTCTCGCTGTGCACATGGCACAGTGGGCAGAGGGAACCTGGGAATCTATTGTTAAGACACTCCATTCCCATTTCCGTTCTCTACTTTGCATTGAATTCTGGAGTCATTGCGTGTTGAGTGATAGAATTTAACGCCGCATTTTGCCTCGTTACCAGAGTCAGGGAATGAAAATATTAAATGTTACTTTCCCTGGAGTGGAAATCAAACTCACAAGTTGTGGCCCACAACCCGTTTACATCGCACGCTTGTTCTCCAGCGCCATGATTGGTATGAGTGCTACAATATTTTTAAAATAGTAATTTTATACATTTTTGTCACAAAATATATTTTAGTCTGTAAATCGCATTTAAAATAGAAGCTCGTTCCTAAAACAATGTTTGTTCATTTCAATCTAACAGGGTCTCTTGGTTTAAAAGTAAATTATCAAATTAAATTAAAATTATTTAGTTTTAATTTTGTCTTTATGTTAAGTATTAAAATTAAAAATATTTTTGTATTTGCGACACAACATGTAAAGAAAGTACAAAATAATCTTTTTCTATTAATTATGAAAATATATGAGGCCAGTCGTACGTCGTCGTCGTCGTCGCACAGGGGCACAAGTGTGTGACTGTAGGTTCGTTCCCCACTCCAGAAAATGAAATATTTATTTAAATTTATATTTAATTCTTCGGTCTAGTGTCCAGGGAAAGACCGGCGTTGAGTACCGCCACTAGACACAATGCCTTCAGAATTCAGCGAAAAATGGGGAACAGAGTGTCCTAACACTAGGAACCCTATGCCTACCCTGCTGTGTGCGGGATGCAGCGTGAAGCTGATTTATGTTAAGGAAATATTTGGCAAATGAAAATATTTATTATATTATAATATTATAGATATATATATATATATATAATCTTATATAGAATTTATCTTTGTGCTTTCTTAACTTTCGTGTTTCTTTCTTTATATTTGTGTACCGTAGCTCTTTCTTAACGTATACGCTCCTCAAATTCTTTAAAATGCAAATACATCTATATTAGCAACAAATTATTAGCTAATTTGTAATAAAAAATCTTCCAAAATTAGGGTTTATTCACACTATAAAGCCAGTCACAATTCGATCAAATCACAGTCTGGTATTCTTAAATAAAGAACAATGAGAGAACACAATGAGATGTCACCTCTCAGCCTAAAATATTTAATATAAATAAAAAAATATACTCATATCTTAGCCTCGATCTGTTAAGGTATTTAATAAAAAATATTTAATTCTGATTGTAAAATGTGAACATGACAAAATTTTATTAAACAAAAACGAGCCTTGACCGGCACTAGTGTGAGTCGATCATAAGGTTGCATGATTTTTTTAGCTTCACGCTGTACCGGGAAAGCGAAGGAAGCCTGGTGTTAAGACACTGCTCCCCGACCTAACTTTTCGCCGAATTACGGAGGCATTGCGCTTTGAGTGGCTTAACGCGGCACTTTGCCTCCACACCAGAGCGAGGAAAATATAAATATTAAATACTTAATTTATTTCTCGATTGGGAATCGAACCAACAGCCTATCGCGTGTACACACTTCGTGACCACTACACCACGAATGCTGTCAAAAATTGACAAGAAAAATGGACTTAAAAATATTAGGATATACTTAAAAAAATTCAATACACAAAATAAATGCTCACATAAAAGAATAAACCATTATTTATTAGCATAATAGTAAACATCAAATTATTTACATTAACATACTAAATAGATATCACATAACACAAGTCAAATAAACAAAAATGTTGATATCCAAAACTGTAAGTACATATTCACGATCTTTGGAATGGGTGAAATGAAATTTTAGAAAAAAAAAACGAAAAATAATTAAAAGAAAAAAAAAATCTTAATAATAACCGTCAAAAGGATATGAAAAAAAAATGTATATAAAATATTAGTAACTGTGTTATTGTTGTTATTGAATTGAACCTTTTTTGGCGACTATATAAAGTGAATTAAAACAAAAGTATGAAAATTAAAATTACAATAGTATAGCAAGTACATGTAAAGAAATAGACCTTGAAATTTTAAATAGTATATAAAAGTTTATAATATGTAAATTTAAAAGATATTACTATATAAGTTTTTTCTTTTTTTTTTGAAGTGATAAATGAGATTATTATTCGAGAATCACTTCACATATCGACACTTTATTATTATTAAAATTATCGTATACTAATAATATCTTTTTAATAAACGTTTTATATCAAAAACTGCAAATAATTGCATTATAAAAAAAATTAAATAAAACATAAAGTCTATTTCTTCACTTGTATTATACAAGGTTACTATTTTAAGCACAAATGTACGTCCATTATAGACTATTATCGTTTGTGCTCGATCTTTATCACTTATATTATTTATTTAATATTTAAAATTAACTTGAATTATGTTAAAATGTATGTATTTATTTATCCGATTATAAAAATTGATTATATGTTATATTTTTAATATAAAATTAAAGAAATACAATTCTATATCAGTTATTCTTGAAGTTGGTAGTCAAATAGAGTCATGAATTATAGAATAGTTTCCTATAAAATATATAATATAACTATTATTGTATTTCAATGATAATCATTTTTATAAGCGGATCACTTAATAGTAAATAAAAATCGCATTGAAACATTGAAAATTTGCAATATTTTTCAAATAAGCAACGATACTTATATTACATAAAGTTAGTAGGAACCGAGCCAGTCACTGAGAGCCAGTATATTTGTATAACATTTATTGTTAAATTATTGCCTTATTTAATATACTTACTAAGTGGCGTGAACTATGAAGCACTTTTGGATATTGATTATCGAAAATTGTATTGTGTAACTAAAAATGCATTTAACATGTTCGGAGAATAGAAAAAGAAGTGTCTTAACACTATTCTCTATTTAAAAAAAATATAGTCTAAACGTTAAAGATTTCGTTAATTTTTATGAAAACGAAAACAATTTCAACATGATTGTATTAGATGCACTAATAATTATATAATTACACTGAAAGCATAAAAAAACTCCAAAACGGGAATTTTTTGAACTCTAAAGTTCAAAAAAATCAGAAAGTATTAAAATAGTACATGATTTTTATTAAATAAAAATTAAAAAGAAATGTTATATCTAGTACTGTTTATATGTAAAATTTATGACCCATTTAACTAAAAAATATATACTTTTATTGAAAAGCTTCGAAGTTGTTAAAACTATCAAAAAAATATTTGAAAATGTTATTCGTGTTGTAAAGACTGGACAAGGCCCTTAATAATAAATTCGGCTAGTGGTTTAATATATAAAAAAATAATCGCTTATCTAACAATATGTTGACAAATCGTTTAAAAAAACCGAAGTTAGTATATTTGCCTACTTACATTAAAAATTGATTAAAATTTCGAATAATTATTAAAATTAAAAAAATTAAATTAGCTTCACGCTGTATCCCGCACACAGCAGGGTAGGCAGAGGGAACCTAGTGTTAAGAAACTCAGTTCCTCACTTTCTGCCGAATTCTGGAGGCATTGCGTGTTGAGTGGCAGAACTCAACGCCGCGCTTAGCCTCGACACCAGAGCGAAGAAATTGAAATATAAATTTAAGTAAATATTTCATCTCATCGAGCGGGGATCGAACCCACAACCAGTCGATCTTGCAGTCACACCTCGTGCCGCTGCGCCACGACTGGCCTCTGCCATTATAATTTTGAAAAAATAAAAACAATATTGGATAAGCGATATTAAACATATTTAGAATAAAAAATAATAAAGATAATGGTGTAACTGTACTTATAGCAAAAATATGTTAAAAAACATAATGAAAAAAAATATATATAAAAAGAAATGTTAAAGTATTAAAATTATTAATAGTCATATTTAATTTTTAATAAATGGTCATCTTACACCAATAATATTAAAATTTCTTTGTACATTTGTATGTATGTACATACATAAAGACGAATATATAGCGCAGTGTATAAAAAGAATACTGTTACTAAATTACAATCGGCACCTATTATCTAAAAGTAGCATTCATTTTAATTAAAACTGACAATTTAGTCAAACATTTATATAGCGTTCTTGATTACTTCATAAAAATATATTTTTAAATTTATAATAAAAAACAGTTTAGTAGCACACTTTTACTTGTTTATAACTCTTTGTATGTATATGTATATAATTTTTCTTTTTTAGTTTTCTTTCTCTCTAATCGTATGTTTTAAAAAAATATCTAAATATATTTTTAAGCATATGTGAAAAAATCACGTAATATAATGAAAAAGTAAAAAAAAAAACAATATAGTGTCCATATAGCAATAACATAATATGTAATATCTGACCAAAAAAACCTTTGATTTCACTAGTATAAAATTAAAAGAAAACATTAATTTAAAAGAAAAAACCATGTTAAAATCAATAAAATTTTATATGGTGGATTTTATATATGGTGGATATATACAATACAAAGTCCTTTTATTTGATACCTTTATTAGGTGGTAAAAAATGGTATTTTGTTACCACTTGGTGGTAATTTTGAATTAATAATAATATTGTTTATTATTTTAAATATTATTGTAAATTTAATTGTAATCAGAATCAGCTTCACGCTGTACCCCGCCCCAGCAGGGTAGGCAGAGGGAACCCTCTGTTAAAACACCCAGTTACCCCCTTTCAGCCGAGTGTAATCAGAAGTGAAGTCGTAATCCGGATTTCAGCTCAATCGGATACTGAGAAGTAGGTAAAATTGAGCTTACACAATTAATAGGTCAAATAACAGTTTGTTGTAATAATGTGAAATAATCAAGAACACCAATAGGCAAGTGTATTAAAAACGCTACAAATATATAGACATAATTATCTAACAACATGGACGTATGTGTTAATCCGCGTTGATGATCGACTCACGGCCTTGACCCACGCCTATGTACTTCACTGTAAAAACAAAATATGTATATAATATTAAAAGCTAACAAATTAAATAGCATTTGTCTTTTTTTGAGGCCAGCCCTGGCGCAGTGGCACAAAGTGTGACTGTAAACCGACTGGTTGTGGGTTCGATCCCCACTCGAGGAGATGAAATATTTACTTAAATTTATATTTCCATTTCTTCGCTCTGGTGTCGAGGCAAAGCGCGGCGTTGAGTTCTGTCACTCAACACGCAATGCCTCCAGAATTCGGCAGAAAGTGGGGAACGGAGTGTCTTAACACCAGGTTCCCTCTGCCTACCCTGCTGTGTGCGGGATATAGTGTGAAGCTACTTTATTTTTTTTTTTTTTGATATTTTTTTGTCTAAGCTGCGCGAAGCTAAAAAAATATTTTAGCTTCGCGCATCTAGCAGAGGATGAGGAGAGGAGCGGTAGGGAGAAGGAACCTAGTGTTAATACATTCCATTGCCATTACTATATACTTCCGTTCCCCACTCTCCGCCGGATTCTGAAAGCAATGCGTGTATCAATAAATAAGCATGAACTTACCAGGAACTTGCAAATAATCCTCAATAGTCCTAACGTAGTTTCTGGCCGCTTCTGGCAGCTTGCTCATTTCCCTCACATTCTCTGTACTGCACGCCCAACCGGGTAAAGTCAGGTATTCCACCTGGAAATTATATTTAATATTGGAAAAATGTATCATATATGTATATTGGGTGTTATCAGTCAGATATGAAGGTAAAAATCAAATGTGAAAAAAATTATAACTAAATTTATATTTAATTTAATTAACGTTGTGATCTAGAAGTATTCTTGCAATTTTTTGGAAACAAGTGTTTGTTGCTTTTGTTTAAAATAAATCCATTAAAATATCACACAAGCCTTTCTATTTTATTTTTTATGCTTCTATGATTATTAAGAAATCTAGATTGAAAAAAATGTTAAAAGTAGTAAAATGTAATATAAAACTTACTTCAACATTACTTAATTCAGGCATTGAAGATGGGAAATAATCAATTTTCTTTCCATTCACTTTGTAAGCCACACCCACTTTGATCTCTTTCAAAGTGTCTAAGATGTCTAATTTTGTTAGACATAGGCTGAAAAAAAATTAAAAGTTAGACAAACCTCGGAAAAAAGATATATTGAAAGTAAAATTTTATTTAGACTACAGTAGCCGTTGATGCGTGAAGTACACGTTGCCATACATAAAAAAAAAAACAATGAATTCCTTGAAATCCCCGTCCCATACTTTTAACACATTGTAAAATTTAAGAAGAAAATATTGTTTTCTATCTTTTATTATACGAATCGACAGTCGTGACACAGGGGCACAAAGTGTGACAGTAAATCGGCTGGTTTTGGGTTCGATCCCCACTCGAGGAGATGAAATATTTAATTAAATTTATATTTCCATTTCTTTGCTTTTGTATCGAGGCAAAGCGCGGCATTGAGTTCTGCCACTCAACACACAATGCCTCCAGAATTCGGCAGAAAATGGGGAAAAAGAGTGCCTTAACACTAGATTCCCTCTGCCTACTCTGGTGTGTGCGGGATACAGCGTGAAGCTGGTTTATTTTAATAGGCAATTAAGAAGGGAGTGGGGGGAGGTGGGAGCCGTTTGTTCTCTATACTGTGGCAGAGATACTAAAGTATCAAAGTAGAAACAATACTAACGACGTATATCCGTTGACGATGGCGGTGTATTTAACTACAACGAGATCAAGCCACCCGCAACGGCGCACTCTTTTCGTCGTAACGCCCACCTCGTGACCACGCGACTGGAGCAGCTCGCCCGTCTCCTGGAAAACAATGTATTGAGAGTTTTACTAATTATAAATATACATATTATTAATATTCTTAAACGTTATTCCAAAAAGAAAAATATTTTTAAAAGAAATTGAAATACTAGTGACACACTCATCATCATGTTCTAATAGCATTATCATTGTGAACACGATATTGAAAACTAAACTTTTTGGTCAATCCCATAAAATAGCTGTTATTTTACAGCAATTTTGTCGACTAAAATAATTTATATTGATATATATATATATATATATATATATATATATATATATATATATATATATATATATATTTTATAAACTAATTGAAATAACACAGAGAAGATCTTTCCAAAATACAATAGTGAAAACTGGTTTAAAATCGATATAACCGTTTCTATGATTAACGTACACAAACGCACAGTTAAACAAATACAGTACAAAAAAAATACAGTACAATAAAAATACTCTAAAATTGATAAGACAAAAACCAAACAGTGTCTTAACACTAGAGTCCCTCTGCCTACCCTGCTGAGTGCGGGATACAGCGTGAAGCTGATTTAGTGTAATTTAACGAAAACAAAAAAACAAAACAAGAAACCACTACGAACATCATGCAACTCGGTGGGGAAGGGCCCGTCGCCCACCCTGGTGGTGTACGCCTTGACCACGCCCAGCACGTCCCCGATGAGCCTGGGCGGCAGGCCCAGGCCCGTGCACACGCCGCCTATGCTGCAGTTGGACGACGTCACGTACGGGTATGTACCTGCGGGAAATTCATAATTTAAATAGAAAATTCCAAATCGGTTAGCGCGATCCTGAGTTATTCGTCCATTTATCGCGCACATACTCAATGAAAATTTAAGACTTGTGATTTTCACATGAATAGCTTAGTAAGAAAGGGACCACACTGGGACCACACAGTCCAAGCATCAGCTTTCAAATAAAAAAAGAATAATCGTTCAAAATCGTTTCACCCAGTCAAAATTTTGAGACATTTTGTGCGTTGAGTGGAGGAACTAAATACTGCGCATTGTCTTGTTACCAGAGCGAGAAATTAAGAATGATTTTTTTCCCTAAATAAGAATGGAACTTACAACCATCTCGTTTATGACCCAAACGCTATCTCACTACACCATTACGACTTTAAATAAATATGACAATTATAAGATTTGAAATTACCAAAATCAATATCCAACATGGCGGCATTGGCTCCCTCAACCAACACCTTCTTCCCGCTCTGCACTTCCTTGTGCAAGTACGACACGGTGTCTTTGACCAACGGTCGTATTTTGTTCGCGTATTCTTTATAATTTGATAGTTCACTTTCAATATCCAGTTCCAGTGATGGAAACATTCTCTTGTAGTTTGCGGCTAGTGTACGGAATCTGAAAAAAAATTTTTATAATTTTATCAATGCCAACCCATCCTACTTGTGCCCTAATTTCAATTATATTTTTCTTTTGTTTTTAACTGTTTCTGAATAGTCCATTGATGGTGGTGGTCAAGAGAGCGACTATTAATACGATAAGTCGTCGGTTCGATGCAAGCTGGAGGAAATGAAATATTTAATATTCTCTATTCCTTGCTCTAATAACGAAGCAAAATGCGGCTTTGAGTTACTCCACTCAACACAATGCTTGAAAAATTTACAGTAAATTGGGGACCGTCTTAATGGAAACAGAGTATTTTAACACTAGGTTTCCAGGTTCCCTTTGCCCGGCCCGCTATTTATGAGATACAGCGTGAAGCTTAAAAAAAATATTTACTCACTTATCCTCAAAAATACTGTAATCTCCCATTAAATCGCCTATCCTGATGCCATTTCTTGTGGCCTTAGACGAATATGTCGGTCCGATGCCTTTCTTGGTGGTTCCAAGCGAGTTTTTGCCTTTCTCAGCCTCTTGGAGACCATCAACCTATAAAAATTAAATAGAGATCCTTCCTTATTTGTTCTCCTTTTAACTGATAAATAACGAAACAGAAAATTTCAATAAAAAAAAGAACAATCACTTTGACTTGCTAGTTATTTTTTCTAAACAATAGGTTCTTACTCTATATACGTATTTATAAAAAAGTAAGCTTTTGTATTTCGAATAGCTAAGCTCTGAGTTAAGAATATAATTATCGTAATTAATTTTAGTTAAAAGATTATTATATATAGTTAGAATAATAATATTTTTTTTAGCTTCACGCTGTATCCTGTACATAGCAGGATACAGCAGGAACCTGGGAACCTAGCGTTAGGATACTCCATTCCTTATTTAGAAAACCTGGTCGTTGTCCAGGAGGCGCGGGTTCGAGTCCCGATACGTACAAATTTTTATACGTTTTTTTAAAAAAGCGTTTTTCCTAAGTGAGAAATAACACTTTACAAATGTTAACAAAAATATTCCACTCCTATTAAGATACTTCCGTTCCCCACTTTCCGTCGAATGCTACGCTCATTACCAGAGCGAAGAAATCAAAAATTTCATATTTTTATCGAGTGGGAATAGAACCCACAACCTGTCGCGTCTATAGTCGCACGCCTCTGCGCCACGACAACCTTCTCGTACAAGATAAAGAGATACAATGATCTTTTAATACAGCCACGAGACATTAGCATATAAAAAAAATGGCCAGAACTAAGAACTGAAATAAATCATCTTAGATAATATTACAAAACAATTATAGATTTATATACACAACACTGAAGGCAGACTCAATTGTCAGTACAACGAACTTACTATAAAGTGGCAGTAAACGAAAACTGAATAATTAACTCCAACACCGATCTGTACCACAAGTTACCAGTAAAACTGAATCAACACCAGTTTAAATATTACGATATACATCAATTTAAATTACATTAATCGATATACGAGTACGTATAGGACATGTTATTTCGTTTTTATCAGCCCAATTTACTATTTAAAAATTGATTTTTTATAATTATTTTGTATAAACCAGAGAGGCCAGTCGTGGCGCAGCGGCACGAAGTGTGACTGTAAAGCCGACCGGTTGTGGGTTCGATCCCCACTCGAGGAGGATATTTTCTTAAGTTTATATTTCCGTTTTCTCGCTCTGGTGTCGAGGCTAAGCGCGGCGTTGAGTTCTGCCACTCAACACGCAATGCCTCCAGAATTCTGCAGAAAGTGGGGACCTGCGTGTCTTAACACTAGGTTCCCCACTGAATTTGTTCTTAATAAAAGAATTTGTTCTTCGAGTTGGAGTGTAGACGCCTACAATCCAACTCGAAAAACAAATTCATATTAATATACCAAGATAAAGAGTTAAGTTTAAAACAAAAAAAAAAAAACATTTTAAAATATATGCACCTACCTTAAAGTTTTCGCGTCAAATAATAAATGTTCATACAAAATAAAATCAAATCAGCTTCTCGCTGTATCCCGCACACAGCAGGGTAGACAGAGAGAACGTAGTGTTAAGACACTCAGTTCCCCACTTTACGTTACTAATCTACACAACCAGTCGATTTTACAGTCACACTTTGGGCCCCTGCGCTACTACTGGCCTCACATTATCATACACCCAGACATTTATCTTACACTATATCTATCATATTATTTGTTATAGTCGCAAAGAATATCCTATTTTATAGAAAAATGTTTCGTTTAATCATTCTTCAAGGTCAACGGTAGGTTTTATAACATCCTAGTTATGTTAACTGCCGAAATGTTGCCCCAAAACTATCTCTATCTTTCGTTGAAAATCCCATTAAATCGGTTCGCCTGTTCCAGACATTAGCCCGGACAGACCCGCAAAAATTTAGTATCGTGTGAATAGCTTATATGCACAGACTTCAATTTTATTATATGTATAGAAAATATCAACACCCCAAGCCCAAAACCGATACAAACATAATAACTACCTGTTGGTGAAAATCGAAGACCAGATGCGCTCTGTCCGATATGATGAGGCGTTGCTGCCACCCCTCCATGCCCTTCAGCTCGTTCTTCTTCAACTCCTCGAATAGACCGGGCAGGTGAATGACTACACCGTTGCCTATACATAAAAAATATGATATTAATAAGTCGATGATTATATATTTGTATTTTGTTACTGCAATAATTTAATGCCGAACGGAGTGTCTTAGCTCTAGGTTCTTTTTGCCCTTCCTGTGTGCAGGATACAGCGTGAAGTTGAAAAAAAATTGCTTACAATATTTTATCTATGGTTTGTATAGACATACATAAATAGAACCTAATAGACCGTTTATGATAAAAAATCGAAATATAAAAGGTTGGTCTTCTTAGATTTTTCACCCTGTAGGCAGAGGAATCCCAGTGTTAGGATACTCTGGTCCCCAATTTCGGCCGAGTTCTGAAGGCAATGCGTTGAGTGAAAATCAATGCTACGCTTTACCTCAGCACCGCAGCGATGAAATAAAAATATTATATATTTAACTTCGTCGAATGGGAATCGAACCTGTAGGGAACTATTATTTACATTTATAGTTTATTCAATATGTGTTATTATATATTTCAATATTGTAATTTATTTATTTATCAGTTATACACATACATAAAATCATACATACATTTAATAGGATTTATATATTTTATATTATAGTAAGTATTCGTATTTAGTATATTTATATGAAAGCGCTCACTGCCGTCGTCGAATATGTCGACGGCATATTTTATTATATCAGCGATGCTTGCCACTCGACGCGCTTTCCATACGTTCATTTGTTCTCTTTATTATTTTCTTCCAAATCAGTATTTATCGTGTTCTGTTTTATATACATATTTGTGGTTGACTTTTGTATGAACTGTGTCGTTATTTACTATTTGTTTTAAAACTATATGCACTTTAAAGTGGTGTTGAATACTCAATGTAAACCGTGAGTAGACTTTTTCAACACTACAAACCCACAACCTGTATCGTTTACAGTCACACGCTCGTACCACTGCGCCACGATCTTTTTTTATGATATTTACGACCGAGTTTAGGTAACGTTCCGCAACGGTAATATTCCATTATTAAGTTCGCAATTTACTAAATAAGTTCGCGTGACGTTAAAAGTTAAACGACGACAATTGTTTTTTTTTTAAACGACCAACGTTCACATTTCGATTTATTCTTTGGAATTTATTTACTGTCCTTGTAAATCATTATTTGAAAGACGAAAATTATTGTTTATAAATTTTACATCGACTGCATGAAATGTCTTGGATTCGACGATATATAATTTTTAATGATAATAAAATGGTCACTAGCATATTTTAATACATTGTTTATGTTAATTTTATATAAACAGCAAATTAATTATAAATAATTAATCTTTAAGAAGACTACTTTTAGCGAAGAAAATATAAAATTAAAATATTAGAGAAAATCCTGAAATGACATTTATTATTAAGAGGCCAGTCTTAACGCAGGAGCAGAAGTGTGTGACTGAAACCCAACTAGTTATTGATTCGGTCCCCACTCGAGAAAATGAAATAGGAAATATCTAAATGTATATTTTCATTTCCTCGTTCTAGCGAAGACACAACGCGGCGCTGAGCTCCGCCACTTAACCCACAATAAGTCCAAAGTTCGACAGAAAATGAGGAACGGAGTATCTTAACACTAGGTTCCATTTGTCTACCCTACCGTGTGCGGGATAAAACGTGAAGCTGATTTTATTTTTAATTTGTTTATTCCTAATGTTACTACTTTCGAGTCTCGTTTAATGTTTATTAAATAACTCTCTCTTAGCTAAGAGAGGTAAGAGAGGTAGGGGGAGACCTCGGTTGACCTTCGAAAACACAGTATCAAAGATACTGGAGGAAGGTCACGTAAAAGCATGAGGATCCTCCGGAGGGCATGCATGAAGAGGTTGATGACAGTGGACGAGGCGAAAGAGGTATGTAGAGACCGTAGCGTTTGGCGCTCCGTTCTCTCTGACTACCCCGCTAGGTATAAAGCGTGAAGCTAAGTTAAGTTAAGTTAAATAACTCTCTCATCGACTCACTTTGGCTGATGACATAGAATCCAGAATTCAATATGCTTGCTTGATGGTCAAACGCAAGCATATTTCAGTACCAAAAATATTTTTTTCTGTTAACAAGACAAGTTGAATGTAACTCACTCTCACATTTTTGAACTGTTATATCGGTTGAAATTCAACTTAGGAGACCATACAAATACTGCTAACTATAATATTTACTGTAATATTCGTTTAATAAAAAAAGTGTAGTGCCTCCATACCACAGCCACACAATATTTTAAATAGGTGTAAAGTGGACCTAGGGAACCTGGGAACCTAGTTTTAAGACACCTTCGTCCCCTACTTTCCGACGAATTCATGAGGCATTGTATAGTGGCGGAGTGCGGAATCAAAAACAAAATATATGCTTTTTTATTATTTGACTTTGCCATTGAAATAGCTTACCAGCAGTCCTACCTTTCCTATAAAATGCAGTAGATAAGTATCTCAGTAGAAACTTTTAAAAGTATTTATACAAGAAATCGTTTTATTCGATACGATCCAAATGAAAATGTCATAAATCGAAACAATATTACGGTTAATTTGGACACAAAGAGTATTTAGGCATGCTTTATGCCGTACCCGCCGTGACTGGGTACTAGAATATAAAAATTAATTTCTGTATCCGTTCCGTTTTTGTTGTTGGATAATCATAAAATTGTTTGTTAAAATATTTTCTATTATGATTGCAATCACGGTTCGCATCTAAATGGTTTTTCGTTCATAACCCTGCTATGCTATATAGTCATTGAGAGAATAGTGTCAAAATATTCTGTCCATCGTCTATATTTTGTATCTGGGAGAAGCATTATTTTTTCATGATATTAATTTATCTAGTTTAAAGTTTAACGTAAATTAATATTTTTTATATTAAAACATTTAAGTGTTATTTGTTTTTCTATTTTATTGTGTCTTCTTTATGACTGTACAATAAAGAATATTATTATTACTACCAGAATTTCTTTAAGAAACTCACATACATATAATTTTAAAACAACGTTTTCGAACAACAAAACGTTTCCGCTGGACTCTTTAGAGCTGGACTCTGAGTCCAGCTCTAAAGAGATCGAGAGAGAGGATGAGGATTACCTGGAAAGTTCCAGCTTATGTAAAATAAGCTATTAATAATAAAAACCACGCAAAAAAATAAGTTAAACAACCAATTTAACACGGCTAATTTAATTAACCTACAAAACATTTACACCATAATCATTTACACCATTACCAACTTGTTCTTATCAGAAAACTTATATTTTAGTAAATTAAACAAACGACAAGGCAATACCAGACAGAATTAATTTACAATATGTAATTATCGATAAACGTTTATCATTACAGGTTATTTTAAGGTCTAAAAATTACTATAACAATATATTGTGAATGATAAAAAATAAAACACTTTCACGCTGCATCCCGCACACACCAGGGTAGGCAGAGGGAGCCTGGTGTTAAGACACTCCGTTCCCCATTATCTGCCGAATTCTGTAGTCATTGCTTCTTGAGTAGCAGAACTCAACGCCCCGCTTTGCCTCGACACCAAAGCGAAGAAATGAATATATAAATTTAGGTAAATATTTCATCTCCTCGAGTAGGAATCGAACCCACAACAACAGTCGCGTTTACTGTCAGACACTATGCCGGTGTGCTACGACAGCCGAATCAAACTCCTCCACTGTTTTTCTTATTTTATTATTAAATAATTTAAAGCATTTTACATACATACCTATAACTGAGATGCATTTTTGATTGATGATACCACTGGGAAGGAGATGAAAGTCGAACTCCTTGCCATCCACAACTACTGTGTGCCCAGCGTTGTTACCACCCTAAAAATTAAACAGACACGTGAAAACTATATTCTTTTAGTGTGTTAAATAAATCAGTTTCACGCTGTATTGTTAAGACGAGGAGGCGTTGCGTGTTGAGTGGCAGAACTCAACTACGCGCTTTACCTCGAGACCAGAGCCAAAAAATGGGAATATAAATTAAAGTAAATATTTCACCTCCTCAAGTGGAGATCGAACCCAAAACCAGTAGGTTTTACAGTCATACTTTGTGCCTCTTCGCCACGACTGGCCTCAATAATTTTCTGACATATGATGTGATTATATGTTCAAATTATAATTGATTGTTATTTATGTACCGAGGGAACCTTGTGTTAAGATACTCCCACCCGTTACCCATTTAGTATTAACTACCTTTTCTATTAATAACGTCATAATACTTTTAATTAAGTATTATAACGTTATAAATATACTTAATGGGTGTTACAACAATGTTTATCGTAAACAGAATCCAGTTGGATCTGACCAGAATTAAGGCACAGTGTTGCTGTAAACGCGACAAGTTGTGGGTTCGATTTCCACTCGCGGAAATGAAATATTGATATTTTATTTCTTGGCTCCGGCACCAAAGCCCGGCGTTAAATTCCCCTATTCAACACGCAAAACTTCGAAAAAATTCAGCAAAAAGCGGAAAACGGAGTATCTTAACACTAGGTTATTCCACCTACCCTGCGTTAAGGATACAGCGTACCGTAAAAGACGAATCGAAACCTTTACAAAAGTAATAAAATCGATCCACTTTCATTATAAACGAGCTTGCCATTTCATCATTGTGAACAAAAAGTAAATAATAACAACTTCAATTACTAAAAGACCTTGCAGACAGACATCTATTTAAGATTTCACTCGAGTGTCGATCGCAATCGATAATAAGTATACGATAGTGGAACGTGATATTATTATTATTTTATATTTGCAAAACACCTTTAATGTAATCAGTTAAACAATAGAATCGAGCTCGGGAATATATATTTTTAAATACTTATTTAGAAAACGTATAAAAATTTTGAACGTGGCGGGACTCGAACCCGCGAAACGGCCCAAGCGCTCTGACCACTAAGCCATATGTTGTTACAACTTATATATGTTGTTAGCATCAAGAGTTTTACAAATTTCATCAGTTAAGGATATTTTTACAAATTTCCGCTACTTAAATATAATTACTAAGAATTATCGTCTGGCAAGAGTGAATGCTATTTATCTAATATTTTAAAGTGTTGTTTTCCTAAGTGTAGAACTTAGAAAAGAAAATACTTATTTAGAATTTTTTTTAATTTGAGTCATACAATGATCTCACATGCTTTAAATTATGTACATAATATGCCAATTGTATACAAAGTTATTATTTTATCTACATGGTTAACACTTTTTTTTATAAATATATTATATTTACGTAGGTATTACGTAAGTACATATATATTACGTTTCATTTACTTATATATTTTTTTATATTATATAAATTATACAGCAAGATAAAAAATTCTACAGTTTGTACTTTAAAAAAATATATATACAATATTATTTTTTATTAAAATTAGAAAACTTCACATCATTGTTAAGATTTATACAGTAACCATTTTTTTATTTATTCCTTTCTTTATTTGTTAAAACAGAGAATATGCATTGCATACAAATATCATTTCAATTAATAACTTTAATGTTATTATAGCGTATTATTAGCGTAAGCGTATAGTTTGGTGGTCAGAGCACTTGGACAGTTTCCAAGGGGTGCGGCTTCAAATCCTACTACATTGAAATTATTACGTTTCTAAAATAGTATATGAGTAATAATAGTTTGATAACCCTGTTTCTATTATAGCAATAAAATATGACTACATTTAGATTACCATTATTTGCATATTTCAATATGTAATACTAGTGGGCGCGCGCGGCTTCGCCCGCTTAGTTGCACCCTTAGAGGCGAATTCTAAAAAAAAAAACCACGAAACACGTGTTCAATACAATATTTTTAATAGTCTGAATTTAATTTTTTATAAAAATCGGTGGCGATTTAAGGATTTCTCCATATAAACTTTCAACCCCTTATTTGAATCCTTAGGGGGTGGATTCTAATAAACCATGAAACAAGTGTTCAATGAAATATTTTAAAGAGTCTGAATTTCGAATTTTATTTTTTTTTTTCCATACAAACTTTCAACCCCTATTTCATCCCTTTAGGGTTAAAATTTTTCAAAATCCTTTCTTAGTGGATGTCCAGATTATAAAAATAAACATCTGTCCAAATTTCACATTTCTACCATCAGCAATTACGGCTGTGCATGCGTCAGTCAGTCAGAACTTTTAAATATATATAGATGACACATTTCACAATACTGTTTAAACGTACCTAATGTAATGTAAAGGTATAAGGTGTGCTAAATATCATAAACAGCTAAGCTTCTTTTACAGGTTTATCAATCAAGTTATCTTAAGTAATATAATCCTAATGTCATGTTATCAAAGTCCTGTGATAAGCACTCCCAGTGGTTATGCATTATTTAGAGAAATTAACTTAAAGGGCTAAACAAATAACCTTTTCCATAATTTATTTATATACATATTAAAACAACAGCATAATTTAAAAAAATAAATATTTTAATTTTTTAAAAGTATTAAATAAAACTATCAAAGTAAATTATGTGTTCAAATAACTTGTGAGACCTTATAAGAAAAAAAAAGCTTTTGATTGCATGTGCAGAAAGTAGATTTAACTTCCTCTACATATAGATGTGACACTCGTCACAGACTAAAAAGTATTATTGGGTGCATTTACACAGCAGAAAAACCATTATTGAAGGCACTTAATCATCTAATAAAATCTATAACAATGCTTTTTAAAACTTGGTTGTTTGTCAGTTTGTCTGTGCGTTTGTGCACACTCCAATAGTGTATCACTCTTGTGGTTATTAACATCCACCTCAGAAGTATTGTTTATTATCAAAAAAAAATAATGTTTTTAACATTTTAAAGTGTTATTCCACACTTAGGAAAAAAATATTTATTAAGAAAATTCAAAAATACCAAAGAGTTCAAATTCTACTATGTTCAAATTTTTATATGTTTTCTTAATAAATATAATGTTATTAGATCGCAATAGAAATTTATCAAATAAGGGCTCTGGTCTATAAAATTTATAGAACTGGAATATATATAAGGTTTTATTTATGAGTTATAAGGATGCATAGTATATTTAACACTTAGATACTAAATTAAAAAATATAATATCAGCCTCTCGCTGTATGCACACAGCAGGGTAGGCAGAGGAAACCTAGTGTTAAGACACACCATTCCCCACATTCTGCCAAATTCTGTAGGCATTGCGTGTTGAGTGACAGAACACAACGCCGCGCTTGATCTCGACACCAGAGGTAAAAAAAGGAAATATAAATTTAAGTAAATGTAATATAATATTATGTTACTTCGAAACACACAGCGTTGATTGAAGAAGCAGTCTCCTAATTTCGCCTATTTTCATATATAAATGGTTTAACTTACCAAATAGTCTTCGATATACTTTCCTCTTTCACTTCTGCAGTGACGTACGTCATCTATTCTCTGTGGCGACGTGCTGTCATCTATCACTCATAGCGTCTTATAATTTTGCCGCGATCGGATGCAAAAATTATAAATAACAAAATTTATCTTTGATAGATTTAATATTAATGACAAATTTTGTGTAAAATATTTTTATATTACGGAGTTTAGTTTATATTTGTGTTGTGTCTCGCAAAATGAATATATATAATTCAGAAGTACAGGAAAAGGAAAGTTGCTGTTTTCAGAATTCAAAATGGCCAACAGGCCCTTAAAGTTTTTTAGCAATTTTTTCCTAACTTACGAAAAATGAGAAGAAAAAAAAAAGTAAGCCCCCTTTACTATATAAGAGTTCAAAGGGCAAGGTACAAACTTCTGATACTTAGATTATAACAGTAGTCTAATTGAGACTGGTAAGTTATATTTCAGCATATAAGCTATTACACAGCTACTGAATGTTATTAGAGATATTCTATACGATATTTTGATGAAATATTATACATTAAAAGTCAACGCTCGATATTATTTCGATAATGTCTTGTAAAACATTCTATTTAACATAGGCTTGGTTACCTTACACTTATTAAGTTACTTTACTGTACATAATATACAAACAGATCTAGAATGTTTATGATAACTATAAAAAAGTTATATTAAAGCTTCTATATATTCTATGTATAATTACTTGCATTACAGAGTGTAATAATAACATGTACCTGTGTAAATAATAATTTGGAGCGTAGCTGCAATTACATTGTTTTAAAATTGTAACTTTTATTTAAAAGAGCGCCGTTTTTTAGCTCTTAGGCAACAGAACTGCTCCTTGGGCCGGTGGTGGCTCTATATTCAGTTGACAATAAATGTCTATTTACTACTTGAATGAAGTATATTCGAATTTGAATTTTATTATAAATTATTGTGTAATAACACACAACGATTTGGTGTTAATTTTATTTCTTATAGGAATTTATTGTGATAATTCTGTGTTATCTATAACAGAGCTACAGCTTAGTGACATAAAAGAATGTAACTAGTCGCTAAAAAATGTGTTTGAATAAGAATGGTAGTATTGCGATAAACAGACAAAGGTTGACTACTGTCAATAAGTGACTAAAGACTACAGGAACCAGTCTGTAATGGTTTTGCAGATTTACTCCAGCTTTTGAAATTAGTAGTTAATGTGGAGTTGTGTAACTTTAATAAAAATAAAGCTAAATAAATGCTGTGAGAGATATCTAATATTAAATAAAATTGTTTGCTTGGGCTGACTGTGACTATACTACATTACTTGGATCCAGGTCTTCAGAAGAATGAAGTCATGTAATTATAAAGTGTGTGATTTTGTGTCTTAAGTGTAATAGGTGAAATTAACACAGTTTTGATCAAAGTTTATAATAAATAAATTGACAGTAATACATGTAGTGTATGTATTTTTTCATACATAAAAAAGGTATAACATATAAGTAAAGGAAATAGATCATATAAGATATTAATTTAAATACAAAAATAATAATAAATAAAGAAGATGATAGAACAGAAAAGGAAACTCCATTGGATAGAAATGAATAGAATAAAGAAATAAATATATTAATAAAAATTATTATTATTGCAATTGAAAGAATGCATAGTTGCAAATTATACCATCTTGGTTGAAAAAAGGTAGACATAGGCTCACTTCTATGTTTATTAATAATAATACTCTATTAAAAAAAAAAATATATATATATATATATATATATATATTATTATTATTATAATACACAATTTATGTTTATTGTTATACTGCACCCAGAGGATCATTAAAAACCAGGAGACTCTTTAGTATATATTCATCTTCTTTGACCTGCTGGGAGCTTCCCAGACAGTTACAATGTTTACGAACTGTAGATTGTCGTAGAAAAGCACGGGCATATCACCTGGCATTTATATGTTGTTGTGTATCCCAACAGATTTATGCTGGCAATTGATCAGGACAGATTTGACATTAACAATGAATATTTCGGAAATAGTAAACTAATGCTACATTTTGGCTGTTGAGTTAATCATTAAACATTGAAATGTCTTTGATACAGCTACAAAACTGAAATTGCTTTCAGTAGACAAAATTCATATAAAATATATGAGATTATGTATTATTGGTTGTTTAATGAAGCACTCAAAATTAAATTGTGTGTGAAATTATGTTGTGTACCTAACTTCTAAAAAAAAAAAAAAAAAAAAAGAAGTGTGCAGGTTGTTATGGATCACAAATTCTTCTGCGATTGCCTTTGATTGTTAAGGCAGATGTTAGAAAAGTGGATCTTTATGCATATTAACCAATACTTATATTAGCCAATAGTCACAGTGGGCCACTAACTGACTTAGTAGAAAGTCAAATTGTCTCAAGTAGACCACAGCACATGTGAGTTAAGTAGTTTACTTGACAGAACTGGGCAACTGCCCAATAATAGACTTAGTAGGAAGTCAAATCATAAGAATTGTATTCTTAGTCTCTATACAACACCTGTAATTCTATTTCTCAACAAAACTGCAGTGTATGTAGGTTGAGTAGTCCACCTGAATGTGCTTTACCTCAGGAAAGCAGGTTCTGGATAAATCAGATGTGATAGATGGCATGCAGATTAATAGAAAAGTTCAATATTTATATAACAGTATGCACAAGGAAAATAAGCTTTCAGAGTGTGAATATGGTACTATATCAAAGTGTCAAAGTAATTTTATTTTATGGTATACTCGAAAATTAAGGAACAGACCCAGGTATTAACTATTAAAGTTGATGATATATCTGGAAGTTGGCAGATCGTCTGATCATCACTCTGACGGTGTTAGAGCTATCGAGAGATACAAAGCTGACCACCATTTACATGCCGTAATGGCATCTGTTGCTCCAGGCTCCGGGGGCCTTATTTAATATGGAGCGTCCTAGACGTTTTTCTCTGTCCAAATGGTCGGCCGCTGTGCGACTAAACGTCACTAAGGACTTACAGCTTACATTTCCAAAAAATGGGTGAGATGCAAGAGACTGAGATGCACTATTCAAGGAAGTCATGTCCAAATAACATCTGTTGCTCCAGGCTCCGGAGGCCTTATTTAATATGGAGCGTCCTAGACGTGGATTTTTCTCTGTACAAATGGTCGGCCAGTGTGCGACTAAACGTCACTAAGGACTTACAGCTTTAGCTTTATTTCCAAAATGGATATGAGACACCAAAGACTGACATACAATTTTCAAGGAGGACATGTCTGAATAACATCTGTTGTTCCAGATCCAAGAGGATATGATATTTATACACATAATTATTTATTTTCAATAACTTTAATAACAATAAGTTCATGACAAGAGCATTATATCAACGTACCCGACTTTAATATTACTTTTATTATAAAGGTGACACAAGTTGTGGGTATCTTAATAATTCATAGCTAATTATCAAAACCAAAAACATAACAGAGGACAAACTTTGTACTATAGATACTTAGTCACGGATCACTAGGACACTATATAAGGGACTTACATATTGAGAACCTAGCTGTAGGCTAGTGCATTAAAATAGAAAGACCATGAAACAAGTTCCTTAAAGATTAGAAAAATCAGAAAGATACAATAAAACAAAAACTGAAGGTGAGTCGATCAAGATACACTTGTGGCTGTAATGGTATTATTTAAACAGAAATTGAAATAATAAATAAATATTAGGAATTGAAAGAAATACCATATTTGATTGTTATTAAAACAGAAATTGGAAAAGAAACCAGACTTGATATAGACAAGTAAAACTGAATGTTATGTATTATGTTATGTATTATAACATGATGGCAAGTTTATGTATATGTTATGTATTATAACATGATGGCAAGGTGCTAATGTGACAGGCTGAACATGACAGTGGTTACTATACATTGTAATTATAATTTTCTGGAACCAAAGCAAAAGGAAATTGTGCTACAACATAATATTATTTTGTTGTACTCTCACATTGTGATGTATCAGAACATCTAATATATCAGTCAGTAATCATTTTTTTTTTTTAGGTTCAAATGTTTGAAGGACCAATCAGTTGAATTTTATGTGGGCATTTTTGTATCAAAATTGAATTTTATTAAACCAACCACATTCAACCACTTAAATGGTCTTAATTTGGAAAGAGACATTTTTCTTTTGTCAGCAAGAAAGCAACAGCAGCATTTGATAATAATAATGATTAAATAAATTTATTTATTAAATGATGGGCTACAGAGTCAAAGAGACAACTACTTTGACAATAAAAGAAGATTTTTAAGAGATGTAATAATGATATATTTCAGGTATACTGCAAGAACTAAAAGTTTCACATAAGTAAACAGTAAGGAACTTATTGAAAGAATTGAAAATTTCAGATAAGTTAATAATTTCAAAAGAGGTTTTTTGTGAAATAATTTTTCTAATATATAATGATTATGTTTAATAATAATAGATATTTTAGATTTAGATGTAATGATTATGTTTAATAATAATAGATTTAATAATAGATATTATTAAATTGATACAGTATGGTTTATTATATAAACATCCTAAATTAATTGAGAGGATTTTGATATTATTATACAATACTTTGTTGTAACTTGGAGACAAGCTTATACCATTAAATAAAGGTTTTATGATGAAATAATTAAAGAAAAATCACCAGTAAAATTTTATTAAACAGGATGGTAAGAAATGTCTTATTAGGGTGAACAGTGTTAGTGGGTTATTTGAAACATTTTAATGTTTTATAGGTAAATTAAAAAATTCACTTTTAACATATGTATATAATTTTAATTGTCTTGAAGATCACATAGCGTCTGCATCCGTTGTCTGCATACATTCTCTTTCACCAGCAGTAAACAAACAGGTCTTCAATCAACGCTGTGTGTTTCGAAGTAACATAATATCGCTGTTTTGCATTACAACAAAACAGTTATTATGTGTATGAAGAAACACACAGCGTTGCAGCAAGGTTCTTGCTGGTGAGTTATGAAGACTTCTATGAGTGATAGATGACAGCACGTCGCCACAGAGAATAGATGACGTACGTCACTGCAGAAGTGAAAGAGGAAAGTATATCGAAGACTATTTGGTAAGTTAAACCATTTATATATGAAAATAGGCGAAATTAGGAGACTGCTTCTTCAATCAACGCTGTGTGTTTCTTCATACACATAATAACTGTTTTGTTGTAATGCAAAACAGCGATATTTGATTCAATAACCAGTCCAAAACAGGCATTTTGTTTAAAATTGCGTATTTTCCTAGCAATATTAATCATGCTTATCAAGTTACTCTTACAAGAGACATAAGTTCAATGAGTTCAATAATAAAGGAACTGTCTTTGTAAATACAGTGGTATAAATCAATCATAGACTAGTTCACACTGGTACAGAATGAGTAAACCAAAACAAACTTTATCACAATTACTGGCTGCAAGTGGTTTTATCAAGAAACTGATGACACAGTTTACAATGTACAAAAAATACATATCCGCAGTAGTCTTTAAAAATATTATAAAAATGGTGGCAAATTTAAAAGTAAAACTTTTCCTTTTACTACAACTTGCTTTATAGATTATATAATATATACACATCAACCTTTTAATAATGTTGCTCTTATAGTTACAATAACAGTGTATTTATAAAAAGATGTAGCTACACTAAAAATATATACAAAATGCAAAAAATATAAAAGCCAGGGAGCGTGACAATAATGCCCCAGACCTTGGCAGTAATCCACAATTAAACGGTCACTGTTCATGACATCTATTTGTGTTTCAAAACGTATTGCCATACACATCAATCATGGTCACATGATTAAATAAAAAAGTATAACTAATACAGCATCCGCGGGAAATGCGCACGATTGTTACGTAATTACTATGTTACATGAAGATTTGTGCAATTTAAAAAAGCAATATTATTACGGCATTCGTTTCAGCAAGCTCAACATAAACAAATTCACAATATTTTCAAACAAACTGGCGCTTTGCCAGCTATAGCCACTGTATTACAATAAGAGTGAACTTGAAATTTAAAATAAAACATTACTACAATAAACGACAATATTATGTATTGTTTTGAAAAATATTGAAGAATAACATTACAACTACATTTATAACCTCAAACTTTGTTTTGAATGGACTTCAGAGATTACTTGTGAATTGACGATACTCTAATTATGTCACAATAAATATCCGATGTTTAAATTGGTGTTATAGAAATATTTTTTATAATAATAAAACAATAATAAAATAAAATATATAACCTGACAGCGGCACACGATGTCGGAGTTTACCGCAAGAAGATCCACCACTTTTCCTTTTCCTTCGTCTCCCCATTGGGCACCCAGCACCACAGTCACTTTATTATTATTTTCCATCTTATATCTTTTGGACGAACGTGGGCATTCACCGTTAACTTCTGCGGGCTTCGAATCTATAATCGAAGCCATTCTGCGAAGATCAAACTTCGAAAATTTATGCAATTGCGAGAGAGCGAGACATGCGCGCGCAGAATCCAAACAGCAAAAAGGTTTTCCCATTCATAGTGTTACCAAGTGTTATAAATTTATTTTTATATTATGACCTTGGGTTTTAGTGTAACCACTTAAAATAATCTCTCAGCTAATATCACGCCAAATATGTAAATATAACTAACCATTTTTGATTATGTTTACTTATTATTTAACTGCTTTAAAAATAAGTTAATTTAATTTTATTGTATGTATGTATTTTACAAATTTTTACAAAATAATAACGCAAATTTTTTGATGAAATATTACAATTAATTATAACAACACAGATTTCAGTCTTTATTCTACATTAAAAGCCTTGTTTAAATATATCGTAAGGTCTATAAATTTTTCTATCTATCCCATTTTGCATTAAGATATAAATCATTAACTGTAAAAATATAAATAATATTAACGATTACTATATTTTATATAAAATATACTAATTAAAAAATTACAATTACATAAAAGCGACGTCATCAAAAATATAATAAATAATAATAATTAAAAAGACGCAGTTTAAATATTTTTAATAATTTTATTGGAGAGTTACAGGCATGAAACTTAGAATACAATTTGCATATTATTTTCAATGTTGGAATCCCATTTAATTCTGAACAAAGTAGTGTAACAGTTGTTCAAAGAACAGACAAATCAAAATCATCTTATTTCTCTAAATTAAATTAAAAAATATTTTTCTAAATTAAAATTGTAATATTTATTTATTATATATTTTTTGCAAATGCAATGTTTTGCTAGGACTTTTACCGAGTGGCAAATGATTAACTGCGTGTTAAAGTTATTACACATTTTTATGTGCTTGTAAATTTAATTTACAGACGGTCTCTTTACAAATTACTATAATATTCAGAGAATAGAGAGAGAGAATGTGAATAACTATGAACCACAGCATGGCATAGCATAAAAAAAACAAACAGTTGTCAAATGTCAGTGTTAAACGTCAATTTTTAATTGTCACAAGATAACAGCGCTAAGTGCATGTATATTGATCGGCGACGTCCGATTAATGTTTTAATTTAGGAAAAAAGTAAAAATATATATTAATTTGGACTAAATTGACAGTTACATTCAAAACATACACAAATGAAAAAATAACACAGATTTCTAAATAATACAATTTAAATTGTAAATCATGTTAAAGTGTAAATTGAGAATTGTTTATATATTAGTGTTTCTTATTTATTATGTGGAGGGCAATAGTGATACTGATGCTGAGATCGAAGATAAGAAGAGAAGAATGATTGAACAGCTAATGAGCACACGTCCTGTTATTTTAGAGGGATATCAATTGGTGACCAGGCATGTCGGAATCGACGTTTATATGTACAGGAGTTATCGTACGGTGTCCCTCGTATTTTATCGAGTCGTTAATGATGTTAGTGATGCCCGTTTCACATTCCAATCTGAGGAGCTGCATCTTAATAACATAGGTATTATAACGATATATTAAACTAAATTATTGTTACTATAATTTTAATTTATTCTTGGAGCATCTATTCAAATGCAAATTTAAATATTTATTGTTAACAATATTCCATACATATACTTATGTATTATTATTTACAATATAATATGTTATCTAGTAGAAAGTAAAATAATTTAATTAATTTTACAGATAATATCATAAGACCATCTTTTAAAAATAAATTTATTCTTGTAATTAATACAAAATCGATAAGATAAGACTATCTTTTATCTACAGTGTGTCCAAATAGGATTATTAATAAACCTTGATAATGAAAGAAAAATAGAAAAACATCAACAAAAAATAAACTTTTTGAATATTTACTTCATATAATTTCAAGTCAAAAGAGTCATTTTTAGCTTTATATTTCCTTTCTCCCTGAGGGAAATCAAGGCCATAGTTATGGCTTCTTAAAGTGAAACATTGCTCCAATGAAATATGAGAATAGTATATAAAAAATTTTCAACAACTTCCTTAATTTCTACTTGTTATTTTGAATTAAATCTTCCTTTATTTAAAGAACAATCTTCAATATCATACATTCATGTTATTAGTCACTCATTGCAATTCTATTGCATATGTAGACTGCCTTACAGTTTTGCTTTTAAGATAATGGAATATAGTACAAGTAGATACTATCTTCCCTTTGATACAAATGCTTGTTATTTATTTTTCTATACTAATTAAGTTGCTTTACAATTAAATGAAAAGTGATTTATATGTGTGATACAAAAAGTAGTTGATAATTATTATTTATTGTTGGTAAAAGTATGATAGACAGAGAGATCTTTCTGTTTTACATTTTGCTGTCTGAATTAGAGACATTGTCTTGAGTGGTGAATACACACACATTATTTGGACAGTGAAATGACAATGAAAATAAGTCATTCAACAAAAACTTTTTTCTTTACAGTTCATGCTATAGTCTGCATCAGGGTAGGCAGAGGGAATCTAGTGTTATGATACTCCGTTCCCCACTTCACACTAGAGTCACAGAATTCGACCCTGCACCATTGCCTTGATACCGAAGAATTGAAAATATTAACAGCTAATAATTCTTTCTTTCCTCTAGTGGGAAAGAAACCAGAAACCTTGTACGATGGTAAACACAACAGGTTGTGGATTTGATTTCTTCATCCATTACTTTCGTAACAGCAAACCGGTAAAGAGGCAAAGTGCAGTGTCGAGTTTTGCCACCCAACACGCAATGGTTCCAGAATTCTTGAGTCTCTTGTTCACCAGGTTCCCACTGCCACCTATAGCATGCTATGTGTGCTATACAGTGTAAAGATAAAAAAAATGCGAGTACAATCAACAACTAAAATTATTATAACACTTATATAAAGAACATTTTAACTTGACCTATACGGTTTCATATAATGTCTTATTGGCAGGAAGTTCATAATATGTTCTAACATGTCATCCCACTTTGTAAATTTGTGATGCAATTGTTGCTTGTTAGACTGAGCTTCTCTTTAACTTGGGTAACACATGGATACCATTTTTTTTATCTATATATATTTTCCTCATATAATATAGATCAGGGTTTCCCAACCTTTTCAAGATCAAGGACTACTTTTATATCATTCTTGCTAGCAGGGGCCACTATGTAGTTATAATAAAAATAAACTTTAATAATGAAACAAATATTTTAAATAAATACTCATTAGGAACTTAAGAATTAATAATTACACTACATTCATAATTTCGGCTATTCTAGGATTAATATTGTTATTCAAAGCTACATGCAAATCATCAACTACCTTGTTTACATAAATAGGTAGTTGAAAAAACCATAAAATAACGCAAGGAGATGACTCAAGAGATTCGAAATTTGATTCATTAGCATCCTTGAAGTTTTTATCCTTTTGTAATTCAAATAGTTCTTTCTGGATTCCTTTAGACAAAAGTATTGCAAATCAGTTTCTGTTTAACTTTAGCTTCTTCAGTACTCTTCTATCTCTGGGCTGGTGCACCTCTGTATCAGCTTAAGACACTTGATTGCATACAGCATTGGATCCAATGGTCTATAAGAAGCTTCACACTTTGTCTTTGCGTAGAGACGTCCCCTCGGCGTGCGTTTTCTACCGTATTTACCATGTGTAGAACACACACTCCACTCCTCCACTACTGTGCAGTTTTGTAGGAACTTCCTTTCATGCGCCACGCAATTGTGAAATGGCCTACATGGCGGCTGTGTTTCAAATGGGTACCTTCAACTCCTCTATCTCCTTAAATCCTTAATCTACATTAAAGGCCAACAACGCACCTGAAGCGCCTGCATTCTTCACATTCATCAGTTACCATCAGGTGACCCGTACGCTTGTTTGTCTTGTGTTTTTCATTTTAAAAAAACCATATGTTACGACGTCATAACATTCTTGTGTAAACTGGCATACTTATTTCATTAACTCAAGAAATTTTAAAGTGTTTTAATAAATGTGTATTGAAATTGTTTTTCTTATTGTCGAAACAACCCAAATGTATGGAGATGTTGTATTGTCTTCATCGAGCCGGTGGCCCCCCATACCGATCCACCTACTAATGCTCTTGTCACTCACTGCGTGGTGACCATTGCCTCACCGCCCGCTAAGCTTAAAATGGTACGCGAACCACCGGTTGGGAACCATTGATATATGTAGATTGACAAATCAAGTGAATTTTTAATAAATTTGTAATATTAAAGCAGAACACTATGTAAAAGTTATATTTTGTACAATATACATTACAATTAGGAAATCTACAATTACCGTTATAAGACAGAAAATAAATAGAATTTAAAACATTATAACACAAATTTAAGACTATTTTGATGTCATGACTGATTTGATATGGAGTGTGGTGTTTAATTTTGTTGTTGCTTCATAAATAAAGAGAGAGATGTAGAGAATTCCTTTTCCGCGGAAAATCGTGGAGCTAATGAAAATACTAAATGTCTTTATAATAATTTTTTTTTCTTCAGGATCCTGCAGTCCACAGGATGTTATTGTACACCTAAAACACGGTTCTTTTCCAACCGTAAATCCGGATGGTTATCCGTTTCCAAAGAGTTTCATAGATGTAGATTCCCGCCATATAATGTATACATTAAATCTTACATCTGATGGGACGAATATAACGTTTTCGATGCAAAACCCCAAGCCTGGTATATGGTATGCAATGGCGTATATAAAATGGGAGGATCCAAGGACGCAAAAAGTTGAACAACAAGGTAAGTTCTTATATTGTTTATAGTTGTGTATTAGAATTTATAATACTAATTTCTTTTTGTGTCACACACTTGTACCCCTGCGCCATGACTGGCCTCACTAAACTATTTTTTTTTATTTTTATTATATCCACAATTTATTAGATTAATAGTTTTTAACTTTTATTTGATATGGTAGACCTATTATTGAGCTATATTGAGGAAAAAATCACGAGCGCATACCGTCGAGTTGTATTAGCCAATGTTGTTCAAGAATCCGGTTTTTTCCAAACAAATACAAATTTCTTAATGAACCACTGAAAATCGTTGAAGGTATATATATGGCTGTGAAATAGATTGGAACTCAGGGCCCCTACCTCTAGGCTACTGTTGATCCGTCGATCGATCGTTACATCCTGTTTATACATAGTGAACGAAGCGTTACCATATAGGATTTTCATTTTTTTGCAGCTTAATCTTAAAACATTAATATTTATGTCGTGATTTAGCTTTTAGGCTTTTAACATATACTGAGTTAATACCATATTATTAACATAATTGTATTTTTTTCTCTTCCATTATTTTTCTAATTTCATTATTACCTTGTGCACAATGAAGTGTTAAGAAATAAAAATCAATATATTTTATTACATACACATTTTTATATATTTACAATTCGAATCAGAATACATAATAAAAGCAACAATGGTGCATGCCCTACAGCGGCCTCGTCGAGATCGCAGTGATTGTGACAACATCCGGCCCACTTGTAAGCGTGGCTTATTTTATTCAATTACTGAACTGTAGGTGTTCTAACTGACTGTTGCTGTCCGGTATAGTGCATTCTGACACTGCTTTGTAAACAGTATGTACCTATAATATATTTTATGGTATTTGTATATGTTATAGGTATAATTGGGATTCATATCCAGTCTAGCATAAGCAATTCTATATTTTCTGCTTATTTAGAAAACGTATAAAATTTTAAACGTAGCGGAATTCGAAGTCGCTCTTCCTGGAGACCAACCAGACGCTCCGACCACTAAGCCATACGTTCTCATCAAGCTATGTCGAAACGTTTTTATACGCTTGTTACAACTTATTTATGTTGTTAGCATCTCTGTAGGGAAGTTTTTACAGATTTCCGCTACCCAAAGGAAATTACTAATAATTGTCGTCTTGCAAAAGATAATGCTATTTATTAAATATATTTCTATATTATCTGTTGTAGTTTAGTAAAAAAAAGTTTTTGTTTAGTTTTATGCGTTATCACTAGCGAAATAGTCTGAGGGAGCAAGGTTTTCTTGGAGTAAAACATAAGGAGTCCTCATGTGACTATATTATGATACATTGTTCTCAAAAAATCTACGTAGGTCTCCTCATGCCTTTTCACCATTCACTCTTTCTTTGTAAATCATTTAAACAGTATGTTAATAATTACTGTAACACAAGATCTCTCTGGTCAGTCATATTATTATAAAGCTAAATTATACGTGAGGCCATTCGTGGTGTTGGGCACAAAAACTTTTGCGTGACAGCAAACGCGACAGGTTGTGGGTTCGATCCCACTCGAGGAAATTAAATATTTTTTATTTCCTTGCTCTTCTCTCTGCTCTTTCCAATCAATGCGCAATGCCTCCAGAATTCTAGGTTCACAGATTCAGTCTGCATACGCATCTATGCGCGGGCAGCTGCATGAAGTTTGAAGCTTTATATATACAAATGTATAAAGTTCATATTGTATTGGGTTTCAGTATCCATGTAGATAAAAAATTGTATTGAAATTAGGTAGTTTAAAGGAAAAAAGATGCTTGTAATCAATTACATTAGAGTAAAATAATCGACAGCCTTGAGTTCTGTCGTCCAAATGGACAGAAATTGAAGAACGGAGTGTGTATAATTTCGCAATTATCAAGTTGTTACGTTAGTTATTCTTAGTTAATCCCAATTGCTCTCTCGATTGATGGAAATGCTTAGGCTTAGTCCAAAGTGAGAACAAATTTTCGATGTCATGTCTTTTTTGTTTTCAAATAAAAAAAAAATTACGATAATACTGACATTTTTGTATTTTTTTTAATTACTTGAAAAGGCCTTAAAAATAAATAAAGAAGTTTCACGCTGTATCCCGCAAACAGCAGGGCAGGCAGAGCGACCTTAGTGTCAACACTCCGTTCCCCACTTTTTGTCGAATTCTGGAGGCATTGCGTGTTGAGTGGCAGAACTCAACGCCGCGCTTTGCCTCGACACTAGATCGAAGAAATGGAAATATAAATTTAAGTAAATATTTCATTTCCTCGAGTGGTGATCGAATCCACAACTAGTCGCTTTTACAGTTACACTTAGTGCCCCTGCGCAACGACTGGCCTCTAAAATATTTAAGAGAATTATATGAATATTCTAAATGCCTAATCATCATCTTACAGGTCTGGTGGCGGCTTGCAACACCATTTTGTACACAGACCTTCAAACAAAAATCGATGAGTCCTCCCGTTATACTAACTGCTACAAACGATTAACAGTAGACTACGCGTCTCTACCAGCACTTTACAAATGCCGAGCTGAAGACAGCTTGGACCCAATAAAATTAGATATAAACATCATCAATACCACAACGACAAACAATAAAGTGACAGTTCGTATAGAATCAGAATCTTTTCCCACAGATAACAATTATATATTATATTGTGTTTTCGATCCAAGACTAAATAATGAGCAAGTCATTAATTTCCATACACATCCAACTGCAGCACATTTTATTCTTATGGAATCTATGGAAGGCAACACGTCTCATATAGCTGATTGTGAATCGTACGCTAAGACTTATGATGAAGCTGATAATGTGGTGCTGGTGGACCTTATGAGGGACGATAAAGATAGATTTTTTACTTTTGACTACGGCATAGCTACTACCGATCTAGGAGATGTTACCAGTTTGGTCAATATAACCTCAAATGAAGTCAGAACTTTGAGATTTGAAATAAACCAGTTCATTGATATCGGTGGTAGCTTGGCAATAGAAGCAAGCATGGTAATGAGCTTGAAATACTACATGGGATATAGAAGGGAGTTACAAAAAGGATCTCTTCTAGAATTCACAGAAGAAAATCAATTTCTTAAAATAGTAATTTGCTTGAATATCGATCACGCTAGTATACCGCTGAAAAATGGTCAATGCACATATAATGATCGTTTAAAACCTGCTTTGTTCGTCCTAAATAGTACAGACTCAGAATCTATTTACGATAAACTAATAATTCCATATCCAGAAGGCGGCTTATGGTATTTAACACTTAGATTATTCTGCGACAGCGTTGTATGTCCTTGTCGTACATCTGATAACGGAACCAAGTATTACGTTGACACGAAAGTAACGGAGACGGAACGGAACTTAATTTCAAGTGATGCGGAAATGAGGGAGGGTGAAACAGATTGTAATGCGACAGTGATTGTGTCTGTTTCGTCGACATCTTGTGTCAACGGGAGATGCAGTAACCATGGAAACTGTGGTTATAACACTTTCAACGGAATCGTGATATCGTATTGTTCCTGTTCTGCTGGATATGGTGGTAAGTATTTTTTTTATTATTATTATTATATTAGCATGGATTAGAAATTCTTATTTATTTTATTCTAGCTTATACTAAATGACTGGAATGAGTATATACATACATATACATAAAATTTAATATATAGGTATTTATGTATATGCTCCTTTCAATATAATCACGTTCAGTCAAAAATATGCTGATACATGGTAATTGGTAAATGTACTTTATAAGAAATAGTGCTCACTTTCTACTTGTGTTATTATTGATGTGATTCTTCTAGATTTGTTTTGTATATTACGATTACATATTCAATTTATTTTATTATCTTGATAACAAATATTTTCTTCTAATAAACAGATGATAAAAATTGCTCATAGATTTTTTTCATTTTATATATTTTTTATATAAAAAAAATAATATCATTCCAGGTTGGGATTGCTCAGACGATTCAAGGATAGACAGTCACATGTACATGATTGCCGCCGTCCTCCTTCTAACGTTAAGTAACCTTCTCTTCTTTTTCTCCATTTACACAGCGACCATACGTTTATATTTCATCGAAGCCGTCATGTATGGATTTACCATGATATTTTCCACCTTCTACCATGCTTGCGACGCTCCAGCTCAAGTAGCCTATTGTATTATACGTGGTAATATCCTGCAATTTGGTGATTTCTACTGCGGTCTCATGTCTTTTTGGGTGACTCTGTTAGCAATGAGCATCATTAGTATTAAACTTCGTTCTTTCTTACAAATTATAGGCGCCATCGTCATTGCTTTATTGACTACTTGGAACATGCATTCGTTCTTCGCATTCGCGTTTCCAGTTGCTTTTGGAGCATTAACTATTTTTATAAGTTGGTATTTGGACTACGATAAGACTAAAATGATGAGATTTCCGCGTACGTATTATAAAATATACATGCCTTTAGGTCTCGCTTTAGTATCAATAGGGTTAATTTGTTACGCGTTTCTGCAAACCGAGCAAAATTATAAGATAGTTCATTCGTTCTGGCATATGATTATTGCTGTGAGTGTGGTTTTCTTGCTGCCTGACAGTAAACGACGTGACGCCAACCCGTTTATGCCGCGCCAGGACTTTTGTACCTCGTCTCTGTGCAATGCCTTTACGAGAACTCATAATTCGTAAGTTATATACACAAATGTATTGGTTATATTTGGAAAAACGGTTCGGTTTTTCTTGATCACGTATTTGAACTATTTCGGTGTTAGATAGTTGTTGTACAAAAATTCTTTTTGGATGTCTAAATGTGCTGATATTTTATATGAAAATGTGTTTGTTTAGTTTAGTATTAAATAATAATTATCAATAATTATTAAGGCCATGTTTTAGACCGAAAGTGAAAGTGTCGAGTGTAGACACTGTGGTAGCTTCTAAGAACAAAATGCTAATTTGACGTTAAAATAACTCTTCCTAGTCAAATGAATAAATTATATTAAATGATTCCCTGCATTTAGATAAATTCTAAGCTATACTAAAATTTCATGACAATATAATGGTATGTATTTAAGAATTCCTAAAAAATTATCTCTTTATTTTGAAGGAAAATATTGTGTATAGAGCCCGTTCTTGCCAAAATCTAAATAAATACGTATCTGACATTATTATTCTACAACATTATTAATTTTAACAGCTAAAACAATAGTTTTATCTGTAATTAAAAAAAATATTGAGCGTTTGTTGACATTTTTTTCCTTGGATTTATTTTATACAAAGACATTAATTGATTCTTTATTTTCACGAATTATTATTATTTTTAATTATATTTATATTTTCACGCATATTTAAGTTTCAAATTGTTAATTGAAAATATATAAATCTGTTTCTAAACATCATGTACGTATCGTATCTCTTATTTCAATTATGTTAGTGCAAATGCTGAGTTTTAGCAAATAACATTTTTTTGAATGACTGATTTGAAAGATGAACAAAACCAATGTATATGACAAATATCATTAAAATGAACATGTTAAGGACTGGACTAAGAATGAGGGAAACCACAAGTGGATAATAAAAAAAATACAAAAATAAAACATCTATGAAAATTAAAAGAGATTATAATAATGTATTGAAATGCTCTTACCACATTCCTTGGCATTCGTTAATTTTTATACAGCACGTTTATTTAACGAATATGTCAAATAGTGACAGTTAAAGTTTTTTACAGTAGAGTATGAAAGATTCATAGAGTATTCGCATTAATTTCAATAAGTATACGAATATTGCATAAGAAACACTGAAGATACATAAATTTAAGGCACTGAATAACCACTCATTTTATGTGCAATAACTAATCATTTTGTGTTGAAATAAAAATCACATTCCCTCTGATGTTATTAGATAGAATAAATCTAATATAAGTAAGTTCAAATATTTAATAAATCCTAACAGAAGAAATGTAGCGAGATTAATATATATAATAACGATTATAATAGAATAACTTTCGTTATTTATCATAGACACGTAATTCTAATACTGTAAAATTGCCACGAAGTCGACCAAGTACATTGCGATCAGTGAAGCCAGTCGTGATGTAGGAGCACCAACATGTGGCACTTACAACCGTGTCTGTAAGCGCGATATGTTGTTAGTTCGATTCTTGCTCGATGAAATGCAGTATTTAATAAATTAGGGACGGAAGTCGGCGGAAATTCGGGAACGGAAGTGTCATAATGGGAATAGAGTATCTCAACACTAGGTTCTCAGGCTCCATCTATCTACCCTGCTATGTGCTGGATACAGCATGAAGCTACCCGTAAATAATACTCTGTAAATATATTTGAGAACAATTTTGGTCCAAAATATAATCCAAATATATGTTCACATAGAACAGCCATTAATTGCACTTTATAACGCGTAATAGGAGAATATTTTACATGTCTCTTAATATAAATGAAATAAATTTCCTTCGACTTAATACTAATTAATTAAAATTCATATCCTTGTTTATGTTCCTTTTATCTTCTACAGATTATACATTTTTTATATCACAATATATGTTATTTTGAATTTGTTACAATTAAAATGTTATTAGCTAATAAATATATTCATTTATTAATTGATTTACAAATATTAATATGTTAATTTTGTCATTATATTTTATATAATTGTTAACATAATAAATATATACCTAGCTTTATCTTAAATATATATATATATATATATATATATATATATATATATATATATATATATATATATATATATATATATATATATATTAAATAAAGTAACCTAATAGTAATTGGAAGTGGATAACGATCGTTTCTCGTCTAAGCCGCTGAAAAGTCCAAAATTTATATTCTAAACATTCTTGGTGCCTTATAACGTCCACTTTCATAACTGTCGTTCTAACAATAGGTTTTTAAGTACATTAGATTTTTAGAAAAAATTTGAACGTAGCCATTTAAATCCGCGCCTCTCGAAAACTGACAAAACTGTGATCACTAAGGCATACGTTCAAAAAATTTACATAAGAAAGTACATATGGCCTGTTTCCAAGAGGTGCGAGGTCAAATTCCGCTACGTTCAAATTTTGATACGTTTTCTAAAAAAAAAAATATGTTCTTTCCTAAGTGTGGGTTAACACTATAAAAATGATAAAAATAATCTAGTTTTGGTGGTGGTGCATTTGCTTGGCAAACTTTCCAAATATTTACCTTTATTGTTATATCTTACTATTAAATGTTAACGACGTTACCTGAAATGCAATCGCACAATAATAAATATTATATTTATTTTTTAAATATTGTGAATTTTGTTATTTTTGAATCACAGATGAAAATTTTATTTATTTGTAAGTGTATTAAATTATATTTCTGCTTTATCGACATACTCTCAAAATGTATATTAATATCATATTAAAGACAAACTATTTGTATGTTCTGGTAAGTGACTATTAATTTATTTTTAACAATGTTGTAATAGGTAATAGATATATATAACGTAACACATAAAAAAAATCACGAGAATGAATTATATTTACATATATAATGCATGAAAATCAAAGTAATAATAATATAAAAAATTTTCAATTAAACAAAATTTATTGTAATAATTGTTTCCTTAGTAAAAATATTTGTAATTATCATTATTTGGTGTTAGGTTTTAAAAAACGTTATATTAAACACTTGAAAGTCATAAATAAAAAAAAAAATAGAAGATAATGTATAAATACTAGATTATTGTAAAGAGTAATAGGAAGTAAATTTAATAACAAATTAATTTAGTTAAAATATTTTTTCGACACTTCATTACAAAACATATCGTAAGGAATGCATTAATTGTATTAGAAGTCAATTTAAATGGAAAATGGTTATATATTTTGGTTATATGTTATGGTTGGTTGGTTGGTTGTATGTTATTCTATGCTTAAATGAAACTAATTAATTTAATGTTAATATAATTTACCAAAGTTAATTTAATACATAAACTAATAGATCACGGTTATTTTGTTTTGAAATAAAATGTAGTGCCATACATGAAGTTTTTAATAATGCATTTTACATTTTTTATTGTTACAATTGTTAGTGTTTTAAATTGTTTATTATTTGTTTTAGAATTATACTTCTAGTGTCTAGAACTTAAAGATTAATTGCTGGGACCAGAAATTTGGGTTAATCTTTATATCTGTGTTATTTATAGCATTGTCTTTTTTTTATTCAATGCTTAAAAAGTACATATTTCCATACACTAACTATAGATTCTTAAAAGAAATGATAAAAGCCTCATAATATTTTTATTTTAAATTATTTTCACATCTGTCAGGGTTGTTTTTATATTGTTATTTAGAAATTATAATAATTTTAAATGTGTTGCTATATTTTGTTGCCATATGTTATAATAATAGTTGGATGTAATCTAAGTTTTAATTTTAAAGAGTTGTATGAAAAATAAATTACATACGTGTCTGTTGGGTTTTTGATTTTATTAGCCATTATTTCCTAACTAGATCTAGTAATATTCAAACTCTTCAATTTCTGAATAATACATACTAATGATTGTTAATTTTATATTTTTTCATAATAAAATTGTAATTTAATTAAGAAATAACCCTACATATATAGTACGGAAAAGGACATAGTGGAATTTTTGTGGCTACAACAGAAAGTTGAGGTTTTCTTGTCTGTAAATTAAGTAAAATTAAAAAAATAAATTAGCTTCACGCTGTATCCCGCACACAGCAGTGTAGGCAGAGGGAACCTAGTGTTAAGACACTCCATTCTTCACTTTCTGCCGAATTTTGTAGGCATTGCGTGTTGAGTGGCAGAACTCAACGCCGCGCTTTGCCTCGACACCAGAGCAAAGAAATGGAAATATAAATTTAATTAAATATTTCATCTCCTCGAGTGCGGCTCGAACCCACAACCAGTCGGTTTACAATCACACTTTGTGCCACTGCGCCACGACTGGCCTCAATTAAGTAATATAAAATATTATGAATGTATACTATTAAGTATACATTCATAATTTATATTTCTTTTAATTCAAGAAGTATTGATTAAATTATAATAAAAAAAGGTTTGGGCATAACTTTATTAATAATTTAAATATGAGAGCATATCAAATTTTAAAAATAAATACAATCACAATAATAAGTAACTTAAATATTTGGAACTATTATATAAAAAAATCAGGTAATGGAACTTGAACCTCTCAAGCTATGTAGAAATTATATACTTATTGTAACATATTTTTATTGTTAGAACAGTAGGGCTTCACAAGTATCACTCATGGAGCATGGTAGGCAGAGGCAGTAGGTAGTATGTGTAAGACTCCATTCCCCACTTTCAGCCGAATACTGATGGTGTTGAGTGTTGAGTGGCAGAATTTAACGCCGCATTTTGCTACAACACTAGAGCGCAGAAATAAAAATATAAATACTTCATTTCCTCAGGTGCAGATCAAACCCACATGCAATTGTACTCAGTTACAAAATGCACTACAACCAGCCTCATTTTGTGGATTCCTTTGAATAGGTTCTTGAATTTTATTATAGAAAAAAAAGACAAAATTTAGCCAATTAAAATATATTCTTAACAAGCAATGTCTTTATTGTATATTTTTAAGTAATGTTTTATTTGTAAAACACAAAAGAAGTTAAATCTTAGTATAGTAATAAGTTAAAATCTCACTGTAAAATTACAATCTATTACAATAAGTGCACATATTAAAATATTTCAAATTACCAATTGAGTACATGATTGTTGACTTATATTAAAACAAAATTGTGTTATAAAATTTTACATTCGTTTAGGAAATAAATAACCAATTGTCTTAGTTCCCTATTTAGTTTCTTTCCATAATATTATTTATATTTGAAGAAACTAATAATCTAAATATTGATTTTTAAAATAAATATTCTGACTTCAAACATTGACAATTTTAAGGCACTCAACAATGTCACCTTCGAACATCGGGGACTCAAACTTGTCTTGACCACTTACCAAGGATCAGTTTCCAAGAGGTAAGGGTTTATCTCTCTCTATATCTATACATCTATACATTATTATTATTTTGCATTTTCTAAAATATTTTTCTCCCTTCACATTTCTACTCTTATTTCGTAAATTACACTTAAATATGATAAAAATAGTATAAAATATCCAATTAAATGCTAAAATATCCTAGGAATTCCCATTCCATAAATCATTTGCCTTTGAAGTTCCTCTGCTTTCAAAGTTCCATCTATGCTGACACAGTTTTCATTAAAGACACTATACGCTGAAACTTCTCCTCTCTTTTTCGGCCTTGTTCTTGTATTTAAACAAATTCCTACTAAAACTGTTGTGACAAAAAATACAGCTCCAAATTGTAAATATATAAAGTATGCAAATAAAGTTACCCAAATAAAAGCATATACACTCCATTTTATTATACAGTATCTCCATGATTCTTGATTTTCAACTACAAAAGATTCAATTTCACTAGTTTCAGATACTGGATCAATAAATTCTTGATCATGCATAATTGGGTTCCTTTGAATAGGTTCTTGAATTTGGACTTCTTCTTCATCTTCTTCTTCTAACTGTAATTAAAATAAAGATTTATTTACTATAAAGATATCATATTATTTACATTAGCATATTATACAGTTTGTATCAAAACTAGTTAATCAAAATTACCAATAAAACTTCTTCTTCGTGCTTAATTTTGTTGTTCATATTTCTAAATATTTTTGGAATCAAAAAGTTTGTTAGTTTCTTCTTTGGCTTTTCAGCTTCCTGTTCTGTAGTATCTAATATATCTTTTCGTTGACGCAAAGCGCGATATTCCTTTAGTTTCGCCTCCATGAGGTTGTCAGTTTCTTGTAGTCGATTAGATAATATACTTTTGATGTTAATCGGCAGAAATTCTTTTAACTTTACTTTATACAACTTTGAGTATAATGTTTTAATGAAGTTATTTTGTACTGCATTCTACATAACTTGTAAAGAATTATTTTTTCCCCTGTAACTAACTCTTTCAGCATACACTAACATAATAGAACTTTTTATGACTTAATAAATGTAATCGGTGAATGTGTAAAAAGCGTAAATATTTTTGATTATTTACTGATAAATCATTTTGCAGCTGTTGTCGAGTTGTGAAATTGAAGACGTTTGTTTGTAATCGTAACTGGCAGACAACTGTCAAAAGTTGTCAAATATAATTGCATTATTTATCTGTAATATGTACCATTATATTTTTTGCATTAAATAATTAAAGTAATTTAAATTTAAAAAAATATATATATTAAAAGTAACTAGTTTATTTTGATTTTAGTAAATCAGACCGAAACTCGTTCGTTATGGTATTGTATTAAATATGAATTTAGTAAATGTAATATAAAGCAAAAGTATTTACTTGACTATATCTATATATATAACAGCAACGGTTGTTATTGTAAGTGAAAAAATGTGGCGCGCTCAAAAGCATTATGTTACAAAACAAACAAATTCGGTGACATATTTTAAAGTATACATTATTTTGACTCATTTCATACAATTGTTAGTCTATATTGCTATACAATAAAACTCAGAAGTTTGGTTTAACGCGTTAATCTCAGGAACTACTACTTCCGATTATAAGTTGGTTTTGAGTAGGATAGTCTATTTATTGGGGAACGCCAATGGCTATATTACACCACTTTAATTATTTTGGTGTAACTTAGAACATATGACACACACATTTTAAATAATTCAACTTAATTAGACAGGTGGGGCCGCTAAAAAACCACAGTACGGCACACACGCGCGGTTAAGTTTTTTGTATAAGAGCAACACATAAAACGGCGCGAACCCGATCGATATTTGAGCACTCAAGTCAGTAGAATGATTGACGACGGAACAGAGATTTCACATTTTTCTCAATTTTGATTAACTTGAACTAAAATATTGTATTTAGTATAAGCATTATAAATATAACATTTCTCTACTAATTATCAAAAACTACAATCAGTTATAAAATATAATTTTCACAATTTGTGACCATTGGCGAAAGAGCATAAAAAGTAAGACAAATTTTCTTTATATTATAATTTATTCAAATAACACATAAATTAATGGATCATAAATCAGATATGGGTGCTTATGGAGAAAATTCGAACACTCAACACAACAGCGGGAATTATATTACAATTATTCCTGTGGATTATTCAAGGCGAGGATACCCTATACAAGCTGAATATCAATATAAGTAAGTTTCAGTTACAATTATTAAATAATAATGAGTTCAGTCGTGGCGCAGGATCACAAGCGTGCGACTGTAAACGCGAATGCTGTGGGTTCGATTCCCATTCGAGCAAATGAAATATTTATTATTTTCATTTCTTTGCTTTAGTAACCTTCTGCCTACCCTGCTGTGTGCGGAATACAGCGATGAAGCTGTTTTTTTTAATAAAACGTTTACTTTGAACTTTGAAAATGGATGAGTAAATAGCTTAGTTGTATTTCTAGTGAATTTCGTTCCCGTGAAGAATACTACAGTGTTCAAAGTCAAAAGCTTCAAGCGGAAGTGAATGCGCATTTATATTCAGTATCTCAGCGTTTACCACACTTATCCTATAGTCCTCTGGGTCGTCACAGTGAATGGGATAAACATGATCCGCACAAACCTTTGCCGGATTCGAAGGAAAGTAACTCTTCGGATTCCCTTGAAAAAAGTGTTATGGGTAAGTATAATAGAATGTCGCGACCAGTCGTGGCGCTGCGGCACATGGTGTGACTGTAAAACCGACTGGTTGTGGGTTTGATCCCTACTCGTGGAGATTAAATATTTACTTAAATTTATATTTCCTTTCATTGCTCTGGTGTCGAGGCAAAGCGCGGCGTTGAGTTCTGCCTTTTATTTATTTATTTATTTGATTTGGTTTGCTAGTGGCTATTACATTTTTAAATGAGCAATTTTACAAGCACAATATAATATCAATAATGTATAGCCGTTTGGAAAGCAAACACTGCATGCGTATATTCCGCCATTCAACACGCAATGCCTCCAGAATTCGGCAGAATGTGGGGAACGGTATGTCTTAACATTAGGTTCCCTCTGCCTACCCGTGTTGCGTGCGGGATACAGCGTGATTTATTGATTTATTTGTATAATAGTATATAATATTGACGTGATAATGTCTTATTAACTGATGAACGCCGGCTACACGGAAGAAAAAGTATGACTCATTGTCACGTTCCGCCAGCGCTGAGCGTGCAAGCGAGAGCGCTGAACCAGTGATGAGAGAGGCACGATCAGTATTCGCGTTAAGAAAAAAGTATACATTTTTCCAAACATGGTTTTTTAGAAGCCAGTCGTGGCGCAGTGGCACAAAGCGTAACTCTAAAACCAATTGGTTGTGGGTTCGAACTCCACTCGAGGAAATGAAATGTTAACTTAAATTTATATTTCCATTTCTTCGCTCTGGTGTCGAGGCAAAGCGCGGCGTTGAGTTCTGCCACTCAACACGCATGCCTCCAAAATTGGGCAGAAAGTGGGGAACTGAGTGTCTTAACACTAGGTTCCCTCTGCCTACCCTGTTGTGTGCGGAATATAGCGTGAAGCTAATTTAATTTTAACTTATATGGTGTTTAGAAAACGTACGAGAATTTAAACGCAGTATGACTCGAAAATACGCATACGTTCATATGGCTTACTGGACAGAGTGTCTGGTCTGTTTCAAGGAGGCGCGGATTTGAATCCTGCGTCCAAAATTTTTATACGTTTTCTAAATAGGTATAAGTTTATTGAAAATTGGCATGATTGCAGGTTCAAATCTAAGCAGTTGCTCAAATCAAACGGCTTCAAGTAGCATAGCAGCGGGATCCTTCAGCACGACCGAGCCTATAACAAGTGGTGGGAGTTCTTCCAGCGCCATATCACCGCCTTTGCCAGGTTCGAAAGGGCTCGTACAAGTATTACGTATTTTTTTTTTTATTTTTTTACTTTTACGTCTCATGTACCGCGCCGTAACGTTTTTACAATATCCCTCTCTCTCTCTCTCTCTCTCTTTTCTTTCTCTAAGAGCGTTACGTAACATGTAAGTGATCATTTTCACCAAATCGTAATTGAAATAATATTGTTTCCAATTAAAAAAATTGCATGCAGCTAATGCATGTTCTGTAAAACTATAAATGAAATATTAGAAAGTTGGGAGAATTAAATTGGCTGTATTACATTTTTTTCCAACTTCACACTGTATTCCATATTTAGGAGGGTGGTTACAAGTAGCCTAGTGTTAAGACACTCCGCTCCGAATAATTACCTAATCTTATACTCTGAATAATTACCTAATCTTATTAAAATTAAAAAATTAATGTTTAGTAAACCATTGCTCGGATCCCCTTACAAATCCATTGCGTTATGTAAAAATTGAACGCCCTCAAATTGCTTATTATTTATAAGATTCAGATTTGTAATTCGAAAAGTTCTATTCATTGAGCACTGTATGCATTATTTGATAAAATGATAGAAAATAAATTAATATTATTTTATATATAATGTTATTTTTATATATAATATTATTTTCAAAAAGTATAATTTATAAAACTGAAACCTACAGAAGATCAGGCTTAAGTTAATGTAATATTCAAATTATAATATAATGCAGGTTCCTCAGGCAGTACAGCATCATCATCAAGCAGTTCATCTAACCCGGTGACATGTGTTTACCTCATGTCTCGAACTGCCATTATGGTGGAGATGAGCTCTGAAGAAGTGCCCTCATGCGTGACGGCATCCAGGTTCCTAAATGCTGTTCTCACAACCGAGGAGTTGGGACTCTCCACTCCGAGTTCCAGGGGTCTGGCTGCAAATGTATTCGCTTTGTGGATGTGCAGTCCTTTATTGGGTAAATTGAAGGCTCTTAGTACTTCCGATTCATTCAGATGTTTTTTTTTTATTTAATATTAAAATTAATCCATAATACCATCAGCGGCGCACTGTCTGTATAGGCTACGGTTGTAGGTTCGACTCCTACTAAAGGGAAATTAATCTCGTTCTGGTATTAAACCAACCAACAACCAACTGTGGTTGGTGCCGCAACTACATGACGCAAGCGAAGTCCTGAATCCTCTCAGGACTTCGATTACGGTTGATGACTAATATAATAAAATATAAAAGTATATTAAACTTTTTTTTCATAGAAATTCAATTAAAACCCCACCACTGTCCATGGCGCATCTGGTCAAGTTGGCAGAAACTCTTACAAAGATACGGCCACGGGTCAGAGTCCCGTCGTTCCAAAGACCAGCCGGTGTTGAGATTACAGAGGAATGTGTTCTTCCCGAAACATTTGGAAGAGAGTATTAAGTAAGTATACATATAAGCTCCACTTTATTTTTGCTAATATATTAATATTATGTCGTCACCAAAAATACAACCAGAAATAAAACTTTTAAAAATATAATATTGTGCCGGCTGGTCATGGCGCTAGGTAAAAGCGTGTGACTAACCACGAAAGGTTCGATTCCCACTGGAGAATAATATATATTTTTCATTTTCTTTTCTCTGTTGCTGAGGTAAAGCGCGGCGTTGAGTTCCGCCATTTAACACGCTAATAGGGTACTATTAGCGTGTTTGCATTCATGAAGTTGACAGTTTGGGCTAGACGAGTAGCGTGGACACACACTAGTTCATTTCGTGCAAAATCGGTGTTGGATTTTGCATCTGAGTCTAGGGACTTCGGGACACATGACTGACTGACTTCTCCGCGAGGTTGCAAGAGAGTGTGGTCACAAACAACTTTGGCTAGTACTTTGCCGAGGATCTTCACTTTTAATGTAGTGGCCGCCTTAAACCTATATAGTGTACATGCAAATAAATTCAAATATAAAACACCCAAGAAAGACGAATAAAAAAAACTAAAAATAATGGATTCCTCTCTTCTAACTGTACCAAATTCTTATCTCTATATAAAAATACCTCTTTCCAAAGTCTTATTTTATTTTACAGAATCAGGGAGATTCTTCAAAAAAATAGTCAAGGAATAATTTTATTTCATGAATAAAATTTGTTAATATATATTTTTTTATTTTTAATAATATATAAAAAATAGAGTAATATTTTAAGTTCTTTTCTTAAAACAGTATATTAACAATGTCTCCAGAGACTCCCGCATCCAAGAGCTGCTCTACGAAGAGGCGCGCCACAACGTGGTGACCGGGCGCTACCCGCTGGAGGGCGCGCAGGCCCTCATGCTGGGGGGCCTGCAGGCGCGCGTGCAGCTGGGGCCCTACGACCCGCACCGACACACTGCTAAGTTCTTTAGGTGACTTTAATGTTTCTTGACACTGTAGTCCGCATATAGTAGGTAGAGGAAACTTAGTGTTAAAACACTCCGTTACCTACTTTCCCAAGAAATTTCAAGTCGTTGCGTGTTGGGTGGGAACTGAACATTAGACTGTTTTCTTAGAAAATGTTAAAGGAAAATGAGAAATGTTAGAGAAAATAATATATATATATATATATATATATATATATATATATATATAAGATATATTTAAGATTTCCGAGCCAAAAAGCGACACGAGGTAACGTCAAGTGAGACACGGCAGTATGAACTCAAGTGGTCAAAGATCTCCATTTTCCACCTTAAATTTATTATTCATACAAAACTCCAGGGAACAACAAGATAAATATCTACCACAACACGCAAGATCAGGTCGCTGGACGAGGCTCCTCCCCGCCGGAAGGAAGGGGAGTCCCGAGGCCAAACTCCTGGAACAGGCGCAGCGTCCCCCCGCAGCACCACCAAGGAAACTACGACATAAATACTTGTCGCATACACGGACTTTACCTACTTATGGGTTGGTTTTTTTGTATTTATAAATTTTTATGCTCCTTTGTTTACCCTGTTATTTGCGAGATAAAGCGTGAAGCCAAAAATAGTGCAATTGTGGGTTCGATTCTCACTCGGGGAAATGAAATATTTAATATTCTCATTTGCTCGCTCTGGTAACGCTATTCAATGTATATGAACGTAATGCTTCCAAAATTTAGCGGCATGTAGAGAATGGAAGTCTTTTATTAGAAACAGAATGTCTTGTCACTAAGTTTCCAAGCTCTTTCTGCTTACCCTGTATGTGCGGGATACAGCGTGAAGCGCGAAAAAAATAATAAAACAATATAAACATTATATATTTTTAATTCCAGGGCAGCATTCTTCCAAGGTCAGATAGAACAACCAGTACGGAGTCTCACCAGTCTCCTCACCCACGAGGACATCCCCGTATTAGTCGCTGTTAACTCTAATGGAGTTTATGTCATTGATGACACTGAAAGTGTAAGTTTTATGCTAATATTTTATATATTAGTATCATAAGTTTTATTCTTTTTTTTTTTGGAAAATTTTATGTTTTTAGGGTTCCTTATCTTAAAAAATAGAAACGGAACCCTTACAAGATCACTTTGTTGCATATCTCTCCATCTGTGAAGATAATTTAAAGTGAGACCACACAACAAACGCAATCAATAGATTTGCGTTATCAAAATCATTTATGAAATTTGACAGGAATAGAAACCTATAAACAAAAAAAAAATTTAAAAAATGATAATACAAGAAATTGGTACGGAAGGCTTGGTGGGCGAGTTCGAGTCGCACTTAACCAGTTATTTTTTAGTACTGCTGGATAACTTGGTGTTAAGACACTCCGTTCGCTACTATCCGTTGAGTAACTAAACTTAACGTCATGCTTTGTCTTGTTACCAGAGAGAGAAAGATAAAATATTTTCTTTTCTTCTTTTGCTCGAGTGGGAAACTCATCTACGGCCAATAAATAATTGCACCCACTCAATATGCATTGCATTTTGAGTAAATTAAAAATCAGCTTTACGCTATATCCCGGGTAGGCAGAGGGAACCTAGTGTTAAGAAACTGCGTTCCCTCCTTTCCATCGAATCCTGGAGGCGTGCGTGCGTGTTGAGTGGCGGAACATAACACCGCGCTTTGCCTCGATATTAGAGCGAAGGAATGAAAATATAAATGTAAATAAATATTTCATTTCCTCGAGTGGGGATCGAACCCACAACCAGTCGATTTTACAATTATACTTTGTGCCCCTGCGGCACGATTGGCCTTTGCGTCTTGAGTAGATCTCGATAATAGCTCGGTGAGTGGAGAACGATTTGTCTTGGTACTAGGTTCCTAAGCCTCCCTATTTGCGGGATAAAGCGTGAAGTAAAAAAACCACTCTTCCTCATTTCTAGACTGTTCTACTAGGATTGCTATATGAAGAGCTCTCATGGGATATAGGACTGCCTTCAGATGACAATGAAGATTGTCTACCGTGTCTCTTCTTACAGTTTATGGTCGTTGAAAATGGCTTACGAGTTTCTAAAATATTACAGGTATTAATGAATTCATTATTTATATATTTGCTATGTGATGGTTGTGGGTTTCTATACTGTATTCCCAATATGGATCATTATTATCATTACTATGTTATATGAGTCTGTTAATACTTTGCTGGTATTAGGTTTTTATGGAGAAAGTAGTCTAGAAAGAAGAAAGTAGTAAGTGTCTCAACATGCTCTCTTTCTTTTTTTTGTAAAGGAGCATAATATGCTGCAAATCCATTAAGCTAAGCATAACTTAATTATTTTTTTTGAAAAGAACTAGCGAGAAGATCTATAAACATTTTAGTTATTGTCAGGTGGAGATTGAACTCTAGCCAAATTGGCTTCAATGATGGTTTATTTTTTAATTACTTTTATAAAGTGCAGTATAACCTAAAATATTGCGTATATCGGTGCATATTCAAATTTTTATTCTCTATGTACAGAAAATTTTTCGTTATCATATCTTGAATGGCGGATCTCAACGCCGCACGCTTTGTCTACTAGAGTCTGGAAATGAAAATAATTTGATTACTATCTTTTACCCAATGAATCGAACCTACAACTGTCACACTTCCATTCCGCCACTGCACTACGACGGTTACTGACAGTAAAATTTCCAATTACAGGTGTTTTCTAAACAAGCAGTAATGATGGATACTCTTATAGAGTATTTCGCTGGAGAATATAGAAAGAGACTCGGACAAGAGACGCCGAGCGATCACGCTAACTATGAATATCATTCTGGTAAGCTTTTTGAAATGTAAATTGAATAGTGTCTAACGCGACCGATGACGAGTGGTTTTATGAGTAGGGGACCTCTGGGGACCTTAAAAGTAGCTTTTGCAAAAATATTACCAGTTTTTTTGCGCTACAGCTCCTGAAAGTTTTTTTTTAAATTTAGTTTTTCAAAACACAACTTTTATTTATTTTGATGTTATTTCCAAGATTTATAGACTGATAGTTTTACATTATTGTATGATAGGAAAGGCCTATTATTAGGCTAGATTAAGAAAAAAAAACCGCGAGCCTTAAGGCTTAACAGTGGGGCTGTAATAGCCAGATTTCTTCATGAATCTGAATTTTCCTAAAATATTACAAATTCTTTAATATCTGCTGAGCTACTGGAAATCGTGGAAATCGGAAACAAAAGTGGAGGTGAAATGGATAGGTATAGGTATTGAGGTCCCCTACTGATAGATCACCATTGATCCGTTGATCATGTTACATCGTAAATAAATATATATTTTTTAAATATTTTATCTTTATGCGGGATTATGACGTTTGGTTGTAAATATTAGAAAAACTTGTAAGTTTTTAATCGCTGTAGAAATTGGTATTCTGTAAAATATATTTTGAGAGTTGAGTTTCATAATATAGCAGGAATCTAGGCCAAAGGAATCTACTGATAGACACTATTCTCCATTCCCAATGCATTGAGTGGTTGAAATTTTTATTAGTATAGTATTAAAAAAAAATCTAAAAGTGCGTAGAATAATTCACAAAAAACGACACCATATCTGTCCCGCTTTAAACATTTAAATTTGGGGAAAAAAATTGGGATTTGGAAATCGGCAACGTTGATTCAAACCCAGACGCGTAACTCCTAATGTACCTTCCACTCCTCGCGCAGACTCCGGCAGCATCTCGCTGCCGCCGCTGGCGCGCCCGGACTCCCCGTGCCGGCGGCTCGCCAACAAGCTGTCGCGGCTGGCGCTGGCCACGCACGACGGGCGCGGGCACCTGCTGGGCGGCGCCGGCGACTGGCACGCCGGCCTGCGCCACTCGCAGCCCGCCTGGGTGCTGCCCCGGCACTGAGCGCCGCCGAGGACTGGAAGGACATCTCCTTATGTGTATAGATTACTTCTCTTTTCGCTCTCTAAGCCTGAATTTCCCTGGCCGGTCTCCCAGCTTGGCAATAATATAGATACAAATGGCATACTCTAAGCAAAGAAGGGCGTAGGGAGAGGAGGGAGAGAGAGAAGAAAATATAGATGCAGTGGAAAGGAACAAGGAAGTGGAGAGAAAGAATGTAGTAAGAAGAGGGGTGTGGAGAAGAAAGTCCAGGGAAAGAAAAAGAAGGGAAGAAAAGGAAGAGGATCCTCTCTGTACCCCTTTTCTTTGCCCTCGCCAAAACTTCCAATCAGCTCTCAATAAATATTGATTTTTGAAAAAGAAAATAATATTTTATGCAGAAGAATATGCTTTTTAATTTATATCAAAAAATTCCTTCGTCTTCGAAGCTAGTCAGACACTAATAGTGGGGAAGAAAGGGACTTGAGGAACATCTCATACCTGACTACCAGCTAGAGTAGTATACAGTGAAAAGTTAAGTTAGTTATTAAAAAACAAACTAAATGGGATTTCAATCTGCGCCTCTCGAAAATTGAATTGTATTGAATTTAGAGAATATGAAATAAAACTAATTAAGTACAAAAAAAATACATAATTTTTTGAGTTTTTTTATTTTTACATGATTTATTTAATTATATAAAAATCATTTGTAGATAAGAAATTTATGCCAATGAATAAAATGTATAAATAAATAGGTATGTCTAGTTAGTTAAGTTAATCAACAAAATAAATATAAAATGATATATTTTTGTTTGATATGATTTTTTTATTCCTTTAAAAATTGATACTCATATACTATTAAAATAGCTATTTTTGAATTCTTTATTATAACTTATTATTTTTTTAGCTTTCCTTCGATATACTTAGTTGTTGTCCTTTTATGTTATTTTAACATTTTATTTTAGTAAGAATCGAAAATATCAAAGATCCTGGATATTGTAAAATTTAAAATCGGTGTTTTTAATATCTGTTTTTTGCTACAATCTCCAAATATACAATCTTCACTCTTGCTACAACGTATTTATATTGTTAACATCTCTGCAGGGAAAATTTTACAAATGTAAATGTGAAAAAAAATTACCAATAAATAAAAAAGCAATTCTTTATAAAATTTCTTTATTTATTATTAATAATAATAACAAAAAGCCAAAACCTTTATAAAAACGTCATAGGATAATAACAAGACAACATCAAGTAAATTTCTATTTCTATACAATAATAATCAAAGTTACAATTAATCAAAAAATAACAATTTATTTTCTATAATTATGTAAACGTATACGGTTATATTCTTTCAATAGGTGATGCTTGTTTAAGTAGTCGTCTAACGCCTTGAACCTTGGTACCGTGAGGTCCTTGTGTCTGGTCAAACGTACTTCCAGAGTGTGCACCCTGAATGCTAGTTCCGCACTGATAATAAATAATATTAAATAAAAGCAAACATTTTTAATATTTAATCGGGGTATTTCTAAGGTCGTCGTGGCGCAGTGGCACAAGCGTATTCACCGCAACCGCGACGTTTGTGAGTTCAATGTCCACTCGGGGTATCATTTATAAAAAATCATATCGTCCACCTCCACTTTCCGTCCAAATTTAAAGACATTTACAGCATTTTGTTGAGTTTTCATTGAAAACATGCTTTCAATTTAGTTATTTTTGTTATTTGGTTACATTTTTTCGTTACTTTGTCCCAAGGTAAAAAAAAAAGTAAAATATAATAATTACTCAGAGTGGAGATCAAACTCACAAGTCATAACAATTAGGCGTACACCAACCATTGCGCCACGACGGGACTTGACTTCTCAAACACTAAACGATCCCATTTCAACCAAATTTTGACTCAACACTGTATATATTTTTATTTAATTTTGCTGAATATATAATGTAACACTTAAGGTACCTTGTAGCGAAATAAGCGCTTTCTTTTTCAGGTGTAAGTATAAACTGATTGGCCAAAGTACCACAGCCTTTTGTTCTTATATTCGGTGTTGAGCTGTAACAGAATTATTTTTATTATTAAGCACGATTTATATTTTTTGTTGCTTCCTATGAACCTGGCGTAAAGTCTCTTTCGTCCTCTACTTCCTGCTGATTTCTGGAGGCAGTGGCGGAACTCACTCACGCCGCGCTTTGATTCGTTACGAGAGCGAGTATATATTAAATATTTCATTTCCTTGAGTGGGAATCGAACCCACAACCTGTCACGTTTACAGTCTCACACTTGTGCCCCTGCGCCACGACTGGCCTCAATTTATATTGTATAACATTATTAATAGAGCATAGATTGTTTTTATCAATATTTAACCGCATAGAAATAGTTGTTGAACACGATAAATGTGGCGGTTTTGGCGAATAATAAAAATATATACCAAATTTCAAATATAAACGCAATTTGGAGACATTTTAGGAACTACCTATATTTTCATATATTTTTTGCTGTTTTTTATAGAAAGACATAATCAATGATCAAAATTGATCTGAACTATGTGGTAGTGACCAAACACCTAATTTATACCTATTAAAGTATTATAATAAATATATTCTGGCGCAGTGGCGCAAAGTGTGCCGCGACTGATTGTGGGTTCGATCCCCATTCGAGAAAATGAATTTCTTAATGAAATACTTATTTGAATTTATATTTCCATTTCTTCGCTCTGGTGTCGAGGCAAAGCGCGGCCTTGAGTACCTCCACTCAGCACGCAATGCCTCCAAAATTCGGCGGTTCCAATGGGAAACGGAGTCTCTTAACACTCGGTTCCCTCAGCCTCTCTCTCCTACCGTGTGCGGGATACAGCGTGAAAAATATATTCTTAAAATTAAAAAAAAACCTACCTTATCAAATCTCTCTTGTACCAGCATTTGCCTGGCAAGTTGTTTTGCTTTGAAATCATTGATACACTGTTCCCTAACTAACGACGCCTCCTTAAGAGACAGCGGCCCGGCGCCGTGCCCGCATCCGAACATCCTGGCTAGATAGGGCGCTAGGGGATCGATCTCGGCTTCCTTCTCGCGTTCTGTTATTTCTGCTTTTTGGGCTTCCTGAAAATTTGAAAACAATTATCTTGAACATCAGCTAGATAATGCTTATCTTATATATATAAGAATTTTTCGTGTCCAAAAGTTAAAATCTAAAAAAAAATATAAATAAAAAAAAATACAGAAACTAAGAAAAGTAATTAATGAATCTATGATCGTTATGAATGGATACTTTTTTAAGCTTCACCTTGTATTCCACGTATAGCGGGGTAGCTAAAGGGAAACCTTCAAACATTCCGTTCTCTATTTTCCGGTCAATTTTCGAGATATTGCGTATTGAGTGGCGGAGCTCAACGCCGCGCTTTGTCTTCCTCGTAAATGAAAATAATACATTCCCGCGAAGATTAATCGACTAAAAGCATAAATAAATGCGTTAGCCAGCCAGCCAGCATGCGTTAGAGCCATTAGCCAAAATATATATATTTTTCTGGTACCTGTTCCTTCCACCCTCTCTTCGCTGCATCATTCCTCTCGGTGTCGAACAGCGCCACAAACAGCATTGGCTCGGTGATTTCCCTCTGTCTCTGCTTCACATAAACAGTCACATCTGATTCTCTATCTCGAATGTGTTTCCGCGTGTAGTGCTCACTGTCCATGTTGTCGCACAACGTGTAGTATATGTCCAGAGGACGCGGCGGTTTGGCGCAGGGGTCGGCCTGGGAAATGTTTGGATAAGAAAATAAAATAAATTAGCTTCACGGTATATTCCCCACACAGCAGGGTAGGCAGAGGGAATCTAGTGTTAAGACACTCCGTTCCCCATTGCATTTCGTGTTGAATGCCAGAACTCATCTCCGCGCCTTGCCTCGCCACCAGAGCGAAGAAATGGAAATATTTCATCTCCTCGATTGGGGATCGAACCCACAACCAGTCGGTGTTACAGTCACGCTTTGTGCCACTGCGCCACGACGGAGTATTTTGACACACACACAGATTTTTTCTGTTTATATTTGCCATGGCCATGTGGGATAAAAAGTTTTATAAAAATGGGAAACATTATTATAGATGCAGATTCATATTATTGTTGTAGAAACATTAACATTGATAAAATAAATAATTTTACGATTTTTATATACAAAATGTTTTTGTCATCACCACTTTAAATGAAACTACAGTTTTATCTACTCCATAAAAACTTAATACAATTAAAACAAAAAACGAAAAAAATGTTTTCAAACAAAATAATTAATAAAATGATCGTTTTAAATAGTGGTAGGTGGTGAATATTTATTTAATTATTTATTCATGTTGAAGATTTTTTTTATTTTTAAGAATACAAAAAAAAGTTATAGTGAAAGTGCGCAAGATTTGTCTTGTTTTTCTGTTTCATTTATACCACTAAACAAAAAAATGTAATAGACGGAGCAGTTGCATAATTTAATATATTTATTTATTTTAAATATGAAAATCATACAGCATTAATAATATATTTAATGGCAATCTTGTGATTTAATTATCAACAAAACGAAGAAAAAGAAACAAGTAAGTGAACACAGTACAAACACAAAGAAAATGCAAAATAAAATGATACAATTTGAATTTCATTTTATTCAGGTTTTTTTGATAAAAACCTACAAAAAAGCTTAAAACTTACAATATATCCAGTAGTTTTATCAGAATAAAACAAGATTTTTCCACCGGTTTCGGCTAAATTGGGCTTGATGAAGCTCCTAGTATTATTTGTGACGAAGTTGTAATCGTAATGGTAATGCAGCTCTATGGTATTGTCCTGGATGTGGTATATTTTCTTCCACACGTCAAGTTTCGATGGTACGTCAGGGTTGCGGCTGTAGGTCTCGGTGATATCTTTGACTTGTCTATTGGGATTCGTTTTAGTGCCTTCTGTGTATGTAATGAAACGGTTTTCAAGCCTATAAATATTGTTTAATTATATAATTTTTGATTTTTCAACAGAATTGATGCTGGTCGGTCTAGTGCAGTTAAAATATTTATATGACGTTTTCATATAAAATGTTAGTGTCGCTTAGTTTGTTGGTGGCTTTAAAACTTTAAAATCCGCCAGTCGAAGCCTCCAAAATCCGGCGAAAAATGGGGAACGGAGTGTCATGACACTACGTTCACTCTGTCTAGGCTGCTGTGTGCGGGATAAAAAAAAACAATATAGGAAGTAGTGAAAATTAACCGGTCCCCCCTGTCAGTATATAGTTCGTGGAATGTAAGCGGAGTGCACTCGAGCCTGGTGAGGTGGTCGATGCGCGCGTAATAGTTGAAGTCGACGGTGCGCTCGCCCTCCACCGACGTGGGGTTCGCTTCCATTGAATACGTGTGCTCTGGAAGAAATTGAGGTCATCGGGGTGAAATTGACTGGAAGTAGATGAGCGTTACGTTTGTTGGTTCGATTCCTAGATAGCTAGAATGAAAATTAAAGAACATTCTACTCATTTTATAAATGTGAAAGCTTGTGAAGATGGATTTTTTTTCACTATCATAAAAAACCTACTAACCGTATTTTGATTGAACTTTACGAGCTATTGAACAAGCTCAGATCTTTTACATTAAGAAAATTAATTATTATTGACTAAAAAATATATATTATTGTTAAATATCCATATAAAGTTATAATATTCACCACACTTGGTAGTAATAAGCTATAAGAAAAATTAATAAATAATAAAATCAGCTTCACGCTGTATCCCGCACACATCAGGGTAGGCAGAGGGAACACTCCGTTCCCCACTTTCTGCCGAATTTTGGAGGCATCGCGTGTTGAGTGGCAGAACTCAACACCGCGCTTTGCCTCGACACCAGAGCGAAGAAATGGAAATATAATTTAGTAAATATTTCATCTCGAGTGGGGATCGAACCCACAAACAGGCCGGTTCACAGTCACACTTTGTGTTCCTGCGCCACGACTGGCCTCAATAATAAAAAATAAATGTTTTATTAGTTATCTGTAGTTAACATTAACTTATTTAATTATTACTATTGGACATTGGCTTTCACTGTTCAATTATGTTTTATTTATAATCTACCAATACTATATAATGTACATATGCTTAATTCCGTAAAAAGAATAACAATAGAAAAAATTGTAATAATTTAATAGTAAGTCCGAATACAGGATGATTTTTTGTAATTAAAACCACACCGTCGAGTTACTATATAAAAAAAGAAGTTTTGATATCAGTTTTAGATTTTATTTATAATGTTAGAAAAACATAGATTTTAAGTGACACGATTCAGTTGTTAAAATTCGAGATAAGTAAGTACCTACAAAGGAAATGCGGGTAATGGAACAATGTGTGGTGCGATATGTGAAGGCTTCATTACTAAGAAGAAATAACCTAAGGCCGCTTCACGCTTTGCCCGCAGCATAGGCTGAGAAGACCTTAGTACCTAGCCCTTCTTTCTCTAAGAAATTTTAAGTCACTAAGTTCTCATCTCTCCGCCCGGATTTGAGGCATTGCGTGTTGTATGGTGAAACTCAACAAGCAGAGCAGATGAATCAGTTCCAAAAGCTTGCAAATGTAAACGCGACGGTCGTGGGTTGGATTATCTTTCGGCGGAATTAAATTTTAAATATTAATATTGATATCCTCGCTCCGGTAATGTGGAAAGCGCGACGTTAAACTCTGCCATTCAACACGCTGCAACTCAAGAATTCCGCGGAAAGTGCAGGACAAAAAATCTTATCAGTGGGTTCCCAGGTTCCCTATGCCTATCCTATAGTTGCCGTATGCGGAGCACGGCGTGAAGTTAACAAAATAAAATATTAAAAGTAAAGCAAAAATATATCATTTAATAAGCATCAATGAAGGTAAAAACGAAAATATATATTTATACTAACTCAAAATATGATCACGTCGGCCGATACCAAAAAGCTCTCGGATTTCCTTTTTTTGATGATCAATTTTGACTGTTTCCATTTTATCTACACGATTTTTGTACCATTCGTATCTAAAACATAAGAGACGTAAATGTCCAAAGATCATGAAAGTATCAAACAAACATACAAATTCCTAATTTATCAGTAAATTGTCGAAACGAAAATTATTTGTTTTAAGATTTTCCTCGTCGATTCAAAAAGCGACTAATTTCGACAGCCGTCGCTGCGAAGGTACACAAGTTGTGGGTTCGATTACCAATTTGGAGAATGAAATATTCAATAATTTTATTTTTTTACTCCTGGCAATCGAGGCAAAAGCGTGGTGTTGAATTTCGCGATTCAACACGTAATGCCTCAAGAATTCGGCGAAAAATTCGGCAAGAATTCGGGGAACTAAAATGTTCCCAGGTTCCTGCCTACTCTGCTATATATGGGATATGGTGTGAAGCTAAAAAGAAAAACAAATTTCTAATTATCATTAAAATGATGAAGTTATTACAACGTGAAAGTGATTGTGAACATCAGTAAATAAATAATTGTGTAGTATGTAATATGTATTGTCGCTATTACAATAATACATTTTAATTTCTTTTTCTTTACGCTGTATCTCGCAAGGGTAGACTGAGGAAGGCTAGTGTAAAAACACTTCGCTCTCCACGTTCCGATGAATTCTGAAGACATTACGTATTAAGTAGCAGAACAAAATATATTATGATTTGCTCAATGCAACGCTTTTCCTCGACACCAGGGCGAAAGAAAACATAAAATATTTTCATTTCCTCAAGCGGGAATAGAACTCACAACTTGTCGAGTTTACAGTCACACGCTTGTGCTCCTGCACCATGTCTTACCTAATTTTACATTTTAAATATTATATATTAAAATAAATAAATCATACGTCACAAGTGGCACTGTCAAAGCATAATCATCAAATATTTTAAGTCTCTTGACCACTCCATCCCTTTCGGAGTACGGCGCGAACTTTTCCAACAAAACTTTCTTGTAATGTGTCACTCTGTGGCTACCGGGATAGCGCTGTTCATATTCTGAAAAAATGTATGAAATTGAAAAATAATAATAATAAGACAATATAAAAATATTATACTAGCATTAAAAAAATATATGAAATACGTATAACTATTTCGGAGTCCATTGAATATTTATTTAAATAATTGGAAAATTGAGGCCGGTCGTGGCGCAGAGGCACAAGTGTGTGACTGTAAACGAGACTGGCTGTTGGTTCGATCATCGACATTGAGTTTCGACAATAAATACGCAATGCCTCTAGAATTCAGAAAATGGGGAACGGAGTGTCCTAACACTAGGGGTCCTCTGTTTACCCTGCTGTGTGCGGGATGAAGCTGATTTTACAAAAAATAAAAAACCTTTTTCCATCGTTTCCCTTTACGTCTTTGTTTTAACTCAACTTAGTGTCTTAACACTAGGTTCCCTCTGCCTACCCTGCTGTGTGCGGGATATAGCGTGAAGCTAATTTAATTTATTTTAATTTATGTATATAGTTTCAAAATATTTATATCATTGGCATATTATTATTTTTATTCACACTATATTCCATATATAACGCCAGGGTAGGCAGAGAGAACCTGATATTAATACTCTATGTTGTCTACTTTTCGCCCCAATGTTTGAGATATTGCGCGTTGATTAACGGAACTCAACGCCGCGCTTGTTATCTGAGTAAGTAAATAATTCATTTACGCGAGAAAGAATTAAATAAACAATTATGTCGTTTATAGTAAGACGGCGCAATTACGCCATAAATGAATTAAATACAACAATCATTTTACTAATCAAAACAATTAAGAAAACACCAAGAAAAAAAAGAAACTTCACAGAACAATATTCTTAAAATAAAAAATAACTTCAATACCATCTGCCGTTATGTCCAATTTCTCCACCCAACTGGGCGGTACATCGAGATGTTTTTCAGTATCGAGAGCGCTCTTCTTGTCGGAGGTGTCTACTCCCTGTCAGCTGCCTCCGGTAGTACGGTTCACCAGCCAACAAGTGCTCCCAGCATGTTAAATCACTTAGATCGTAGCTTATGTCGGTTAGATCATCGACTTTTTGTATGTTCACCTAAATAATGTTAAAAAGATGAAAAAAGAGCGAAATGTATTAGTTTAGTTGTAGATCTTTACTTTTATAGTAATATTTAGAGATAATATTGTTTGTTTCATAGCGCTAACCTAAGGAACAAGGTACTGGCTTCAGTTGAAAAAATCTGTTTATTTGGTTCCGGCTATAAAATAACCAAAAAAATACAACAAGTTTCTAAAACAAAATTTTTCATTCTATGTTGACGTCTTTCAAACCCAGTTATGATGTATTTACAGAATTCCTTAAAGATTATTTTTAATTATTATATTAAGTTATTACGTGAGACCTTCACAAGCGTGAGACTGTAAACGCATCAATTTGGGTTGAATTGCCATTTCCTCACTCTGGTAAGGACGGCGTTGAGTTACGTCACTCAGCGCGCATTACTTATAGAAAACGGCGGAAAGTGGGGAACAGAAATGTCTTAGCACCAGGTTCCCAGGTTCCCTTTGAAGCTATAAAACAATTTCTTAAACTGTTCACTCACATAGTAATTATCATTATTATAAACGGATTCCACCCCTTGATAATGGGGAGCGTCTGTTGGATAAGCATTTCCTTCACTCGGCTCGATAAAGAACGGTTCCTCTACACCTTTGAAACCTGGCAGTACGAGGACCCAGGCGTGGGTCCGCCATCCGTCGATGTCATCTGGTGGCGGCTTTTCTAAATCCTGGGTGAAATTATATATATTTTTTGTATATATATATATATTTATATTTATAATAAAAAGTATCCTATCCTTTCTAATACCTCTAAGAATATGTGTACAAAATTCAATGATAATATTCAGTTGAGTAGTTATGGCGTAAAAGTGCAGCGTAACAAACATTCTTACATTCACATTAATAATATTTTTCGTTTACATCAGTTAAAAAACAGTGTAAATATTTCAAAACAGGCAATTTTTAGGTTTTTAACCAATAACTGTAGGAGAAAGTTCTTACAGCGATCTTCTTTAATCTCTCATTTTCTATCTTGTTTAGCTCCGCCTGTTGTTTCTCAGCATCCTTTCGGTCCATATCTTTACAGTACTTGGACGTCAGGTCCGGTAGCGGCACGAGGCGGTATCGCGGCTCCTCCTCTGGAGGTGGTGGTTCTTCAACAACCTAATATTTTTTTTTACTTAACGTTGCATCCCAAATATGGCAGGGTAAGAGAGGGAACCTAGTGCTAAGATAATCGGTTTCTCACTTCCCGCCCAATTTTCTAGAGAATTAAATATATAATTCATTCCCCCGAGTGTCGAACGAACAGCTTTCGACTACGGATAGACACTGTGCCTTTCGTGTTATTTGAATTATATTTTAGTTATCATTATATTTTTCGTTTAGCATCTTGCATGGAAAATTTGTGCGATATCACTCTACTCAATCAGCTAGCTATCTAAAAAAATATAATATTAGGTATTGGACGAGTATAAGTATTATAAATACGAACGAGAATTTGTACAGAAAAAAATTACCAACAATTCCTTGTTCTCTAAATTAATATCTTTAGATCTTTTGAATATTATTATAAGAAACACATTAATTAGAAGATCTCACCAAAAAGGTACATAAGCTTTCAAATTAAGCCCTTAACCTTTGTACACGTTACCAGAAACTAAAATTTATTTATATAAATTCATATTCATATATAACTTTACCTCAGCCTCGTCAGGTATTTCGGGACACTCAGTCCTGTACCGGATGGCCATGCAGATGTCCCTTTTAGCGCACCCAACCACGACGTATGCATCGTAGCCTGCACCAATTAGCCAAGAGACCAGCACGTGGGCCAGCTCAAATGGATTAGCGCTGCGCCTTATGATCGCCGTATACGGAGATATTATGCGTTCTGGCTGTAAAAAACAAAATATTGAAATAATTTTATGATATGATAATTATTTTTTCAGCTTCACGCTGTGTCTCGCACCTTGCAGGGTAGGCAGAGAGAACCTAGTGTTAAGACATTCCGCTCCCCACTTCCCGCGAATTCTGGAGGCATTGCGTGTTGAGTAGTAGAACTCAACCAGAGTGAAAAAACGGAAATGAGGTCAGTCGTGGTGCAGGGGCACAAAACGTGACTGTAAAAGCGGCTGGTTGTGGCCACTCGAGGAAATGAAATACTTATTTAATTATTTTATGTAATAATTATTCCCATATTTTTATGAAATAGAAGAGATGAAGAAGAGAGAAATAAAAGAACTGAAGAAATATTTATCACTTTGTTTTCGATTTTTCAACCTAATATTTAGTTCAGTGGCGGAATTCAACGTTGCTCTCTTCAGCCTCTTGCAGAGCTGGGCAGGCAGAGAGATCCTGGACATCTAGTTTAAACGTTCCCATTAAGGCATATCCGTTACCCACTTTCTGCCGAATTCACAAGGCATTTTTGTGTTAAGTGATGTATTTCGGCACCGCGCCATTGCTCTTTCTCATAGAGATTTTTATTGAGATTTGAATCTATAGTCAGTGTAGGTAGAGGAACTTAGTATCAAGATACATTATTCTCTAATTTTCGTCCAAATTCGAGACAATTTGTGTTGAATTTATCGTTTATCAGGTGGGAAATGAATATAATTCTTACCCGCGAATAGTAATCAAACGGACAACCGCTATGTTTACATATTTTTACCATTTTTAAAGTGTTATCCCACACTTAGGAAAGAAAAATACTTATTTACGTCACTACGTTTACAGCTGCCCTACGATGTAACACAATTAATGATTTTACATCATTCATCGTGGTAGTAATAAAATAAATATATACTTCACTCTAAAACATATTCGCGAACGCCGTTGTGCAGAAATTGAAAGACACCTAAACAATTATTATGCATGAGGAATCATTTGAAACGTTTGAATTCTAAAACGAGGAGAACAAACAACAAGGATTGTTTTCCGAACAGAATCATAAACGGTCGGTTGTAACAACAGAACGGAACGGAACGGAACGAGACGTAGGGCGGGCGGGGCGGTGGGCGGCACCCTTAGCCTACAAATTGAATCTAAAGTTGTGAAAACAAAGTCGTCGGGGCGAACTTTCCAACTTACCGCTCTCACTTTTCGTTGAAAACTTTTCAACACTTTCACTGTCCGTTTTTCCTTTATTTTATTTTTTTTTCATCCCTCCCACCCCCTTTGGAATCTGATTTTTTGTTGTTTGCGAAGTACGATTTGCTGACTATTGAAAGTTAAAGTGGTGTTCGGTGTTTTAGTTTATCGACTGTCCCTCGGTGTGATATAAATGTGCGAGTGAGGTAAAAAGTTGGTAGTTTAATAATTTAAGGGTAGGTACTCCCCTGAAGTACGTTCGACACTTTCTAATGATATTTTTAGGTCGAAGGCTTTCAAAACCCTTATGATCTGAATGTAAACGCGATGGTTACGTTAGATTACGGAAATATAGATATAAATTTAGCCCTTAAACGAAAAACAACTCAATGCACCCCGTGAAAAATAAAAATTCTTTACTTAATTAAATTGGCGACTTGTTGAGTCGTTTTAAATCATTGATTGAACTACTATAAGTGTAACATACGGATCTGCATATAACATTGCAACCTTAAAGTAACGCATATTGAGTTATGTGAGTTTATCAAATATAAACTCATATATACATTAAGAATTCCCAAAGTAGAATACATTATGGTGGTTATTTCACTAGCAGTATAGTAGATTGTGTGTCGTCAGTTTTTTTTTTATATTATATACCTATACTCTATATATATATATATATTTTATATACCTATACTCGTATATTACAGGACTTTTCAATATAAAACATCAAGAATATTATGTCCAAGTTTCACTGGACATTTCCAGAGGTCCACTACCTAGGCCATCGGTCACTCCTGGAACTGGCACTAGGTACATATGTAAATGAAATTTAACACGTACAGTGTAGACGCTTCTGGCTTAGATCTAATTTTATATGCAACGAGCTTTTGAGCTATAAATGTAGCGATGCCCTTAAGGGTGGCGAGTAGTTGTCTAAATTTACGAACAAACGTGAAATTTGGTTTTAATTTTTTTTTTGTTTAGATGTTTCGTTAATTGTTACTATTTTATGGTTTTAAGCATTTCTTGCCGTGCTTTGCCTGGATTCCAGAACAAGAAAAAGAAAATATTAAATGTTCCATTTCGGGTTGGGAATCGAACTCACATTCCGTCGATATTATACACGCTTGTGCCATTGCACCACGAAAAGCTTCAGATTTATATTTGTATTATTAATAATTAAAAAAAAAACATATTTTTTCACCAAATTATGTGTTGGAAATTTCCTCTAAAATCTTAAGGTGTGCGTTTGTAACCGAACATCAGATGTGTCATAGCCACAAAGGATATTATTATATTATGGTGTTGGGTTCGAATCTTACCGTGTTTATGTATTTTTCCACGGTGGGTTTATAGACAAAGCGAACAAAGCAAAGTATTTAAAGTGCAATATTTCTAAAAATACTATAAAAATAGAGTAAGTGAAGAAGTTAGTAGTTTCTTTGAGAAGTTAATAGTTTCTTTGTAACCGTTATGGTTACAAAGAGAAAGAGAAGGTGAGAGGTGCATAAAGATAAAAGTTATAATATGTTAAGTTCACATGACGTATTTATTAAGAGCATCGAGAATCGAACTCAACCGTTACACTTACAGTCAGACGCTGAAGCCGCTGCGTTCTAGTCCAATGTTAAGCAATTAGGTTGTTTTATACATATATGATGAATAGCTATCTATCAGTATGTATACATAAGACTTTCTCAAAAACCGAACAAGGCAAGAAATTCTGATCCATTCATCTTTAAACCAAAGTCAAAGTCAAACAGATAAATTACAAAAAAAAACATATGAAAATGGAGAGTTGCTATATACAATAAAAAAATAAGAAAAAAACCTACGTACGAAATTATTGTTTTAATATCTTTAAAACAAACACTGTAGAACAAATATAAACTTATGTACATAGTTCTACCTATATAAGCAGTATAGGATACCTATCTATATAGATATACCTCAGTTATATAGGTATAGCTTCTATAGATATATAGGTATACTATACACCATAGCAAAGACCCAGAATACGGGCACAGCATTGCAAGCACAAATTAGACCTTCCACGTTCCGCTTTGAGTTGCGCTTGACCAAGCGTTATTCGAATTTCCAACAAGACGCTCGCTCTAGTGATGTGCAGCTTTCGCATGTCGTTATCGATACTATTCGTATTGAGTCGAATGGCACTCATACGAAACTGTGAACCTTTCCTAATTGAACGCGCTGCAATATGATTTCAATCGTTTTTTTTTTGAGAATTTTGGTGATGTCTTTTTTTTTGTTTTAATATATATATTTTTTCATTTTAGTTATTATATTAACAAATCGATGTCTTGCTTTCTCAACCAGTTAACTACATCAGCGCAGAATTACGCTGAAAATGTTATATTATTTTGCGCAAATCATAAAAAAAAAATGATTATTTACGTTACATTTTCGGTATCCCTTGTTAAGTTTACTCGGAGTTAACTGGATTGTGAATTAAGTTACCGATATATCGTGTTGATAAGAGTCGTGTTTTGTTAGTATTTCGTACATATTCTTTTAACTTTACGATGTATTCCGTGTCCTTACACTGTTCCCATTAGAACTACTACCTTCCTAGCCGAATTCTGCATAAATTGCATAATTGCATTGTTGAGTGACGGAACTCAATGCCGCGTTTGGCGTCGACGAAAACTTAAATTCAACGAAAAATTAAGTATTTAATTTTATCGAGTGGGAATAGAACCCACAACCGTTTCACGTTTCACGTTTACAGACGTCCGCTTGTACCCCACGACTGGCCTCAAATATCTGAATAAAAATTGGCTATAATGAAAAGCTCTATAGAAAATCGTTATTAAGAATATATTTGAAATATATTTTATTGTAATGTTAAATACGCACATACAGTACATGCATATAAATTTCAACAAAAGTTCAAATGATTTCCATTAATTTAAGTTCCTATCATGGTGCAGTTGCGCACTATCTAAATCGCTATGTTTTCAAAACGAGTGGGAAGTACTGAATGGAGAGCCTATAAGTTCTTTATCCACCCTGTTCAAAGTGGGAGATGCGTAAAAATAAAAAAGAAAGGGCATATCGACAAAAACGATGGAAAAGACAAAAAAATTGCAGCTCACAGCCAAGAGGGAGTCCTCTTGAAGAGCGGCAGTACGCGAGAATGACTCGCGCCCCCCACCGCGTCGCGCCCTCCGCCGCCGCCGCGTGGTCGCGACGCGTGTCAGTGATGGAGACTAATACATTTTTTTTGTCGACATCGATAATTATACGTTTTTAATTACTTACCATACAAGAACATAATAGCATTGTCTTGTATAATATACTAATTAATTTACGCTTAAAGTATTGATACGTACTCGTATTGTTTCTATTATGTATACAATCGGAACTTGAAACATAAATATAGCTTGCAGGTGGTCGTATCCACTTTTTATTACGTCTCCATTCCTCGAGCGACTGATGGAGTTGGGTTCACGTCGTCGCGTCGTCAAACAAAGGAGTGTTTTTGTCACGCGGCGCCACCCTCCCGCCGCGAGTCGTGTCCGTGGCGACGAACGGCCGCGGGCGTCGGGCCGGCCGCGGATCGATATCGCTCGAGATCTCGGCCTACGCGCCCGCTTCGCCGGCCATTTGCCTACCTCGACGCCTCGGGCTCGTGTGTACATAACCCGCCACCCACCACCCAGGACCGATACACCCCCGCAGATTACCGCCTACAAAGCAAACTTCATTGGTACGTGCATGCAATATGCGCAAGGAGCGAGCCGAATTGCGCCTCAGACTCTCTCTCCGTCCGGCAGATTGCTTTGATATCCGACCCGGCTCCGTATTTAGCACGGCCTATTTGAGTCCATTGCACATCGAATCTTAGCCGAGGGCCTAGAACACAGTTCTAGTACATATGAGACAGCTGCAATCACGTTAATTACTCAAGCGTATCCTACCCTCTTGCAAGTAGAAACCGAATAGCTGAAATAAACTAAGATGCCTCCCAAGGTGTATCTTGTCTCATATAGCATTAATATATAGAGGTATTGATGTACAGCGATTCTGTTAGAAAAATTTAACTATATATGTATTTAATAAAATATATATTTTGTCATAAAATTAAATATTAATTATTTAAAGTAAAAAAGATGCCTACAACAAAAAATATTCAAAAAATTACCTCAAATTTCTTTATGTTGAGCCAAATCTGAAAATGGCTTGGAAACTGCAGTAGTATGCATTAGGAGACGCAAACTAATCTGACGTTGCACAACGTATAGAAATGCTCGTGAATTCCAATTGAAAAGCTTGGGAGGGTCGTAAATCGGCCAAGTGCAGTCCTCTGTCCTCCGCCTCGACGAAAGAGGGAAAGTTCACATTTGCATATTGGCCTCCGTCGCCGTCCAACTCAAACAAACTTCGCGCAGTCGTTGAGTCAACTACGGGTAACTTTTAATTTACTTCGCAATTTTCATTTTGTGTATTAGGTACATATAGTGTAAGTTGCCAAAAATGTGTTTAGGTAATTCATGTACATAACTGACGAGAATTCTTATTATCAGCATAGATTCTGACGTTTTTTTTATGAAAAAATAGATACAAAACATCCAAAAAGTACTTTAAACAAAAGTAGCGGTAACTGTAGGCACGATTTTTTATAGCTAGTAGACTCTAGGCGGAAAATATCATTTACGACAAACCGCGAGCGCTATTTCATAATAAACTGATGCGAAAAACAAACAATAAAGATGTGAATGAAATGAGTACGAGAGTTGAATGTGAATGGACGCCGAGGCGCCGGCAGTCGGTCGGCCGGAGCGCCTTCGGGAATATTTTAGCGTATTTCAATAAAGGCGCGACATCTTTAATCTAGGCGGGATCGGGTAGGGGCATAAATCTTGCAGGTCCGGGCGAGTTTTGAATCATTTAGCGCGGTGCGGCTTGAGCCCTGCGCGACTTCCGTCCGGCACGTGGCCCCCGCACCCCGCGCGCGCCCCCTCGCCGCACCCCCGCGCGGCCTCGCCACCCGCTACCAGCGCGTCTGTCTTACTGAGACAAAGGGGCGATAGGGATGTGCATGTTGTGGTATCGATGAAATATATTATGTTATTTTCTGTTTCTTATTATTTCAAGTGTTTTATTTGTTGTGAATAAAATAAGAATAGCTTTGAAGAGTCGATATACTATTCGTAATGTGTATGAAATGTTAAATAAAAAAGTGATTTTATTAAAGAAATGTATAATATAATGACGAGATTTATATTACATTCTTTTTTCCCTTTTACAAATTACTAATCAAACATATTCAAGTAATCAAACATATTAGTTTAAAAACATATTAGTGATTAGGCCAAGTGATAATAACTACTTAGAGGTCTAGAAATACCATATGGGAATTAATATTCTTTTCATTTATTATTTCCTATATATAAAATACTTGTAATAATATGTTAAGTATGTACTTAGATAACAAAAACAAAAAACGCGCAAAAATACAGCTGTCGATAACATAGTTTGATAAATTCAAGCTCTAGTATACGACGTCCGAGCCGCCTCTAATTTGAATTCACGGAGACTCCGCGACGCGTCCGCCGCGTCCGCCGCGCCCGACTTAATGAATCGCGAGGGGGGTGAGTGGCGCCCGCTGGGGGTCGCCGGCGGTCGCCGGGGGGTGATCGGACGGCCACCGCATCCTCCGCGCGGATAAGTGACGCCCGTGTTGCTCCGTAGGTACATAGCTGCTCCTTATGTACTGCGGCACATAGACCGGCCTGTACCTACCCTGCACGAGTACGTAACGCTCGCCAAATTTATGTCCCGCACATGTCTAGAGACCGTGGCGTACCTTTAGAGGGATTTTGCGTGTGTACATACAAACAGGGGCCGTCGAAGATATTTGAGATGGAATTTCGTGTGGACCTTTATTGATGAGTTGCCAAGGCGCTTTATCAATGTAACTGTTACTGATCTAACGTTGAGAATTTCTTAGTGTTACGTATTAATTGCTCTTTGTAAGACAAATAGTAAAGTAACATAAACAAGATATCTTAGTGACTAATTTTATATTGAGTAATGATGAAGAACATAATATAACATATGTGTATTACAAAAATGCTTATTAAAAATATGTTTCAAACTGCGGATAAATTAGTCAGAATAGACGATTAATCAAATTAATCAAATGAGGTATCTTAGCAATGTCACGTTTCTTTAAAAATGTACATAAAAATATTAACAAAATTAAAACGTTTAAATAAATTATATTTAATAGAAAATAAACTGATAAATATTTATTACATCTCAATAACCCTATCATATCATTCTGAACGAATTCCCGTGGACGGTAAACAAAAACTTTCTAATGGGCAATTATGTAAATGGACGATCGCTGCAAACAATCAAAACGCAGTAAATTATTCAAGCGCTTCGAATTTGCTTGAGGCTATCTTGGTATAATTTTTTGAACTAACTTAACATAATACCTTTATACTGTTATAAAAGTAAGGGTATAGTTATACGGAAAACTAATATAATATTTCAGTATATGCTTAATATATATATTTTTCAAAAGTGTTGTGCATCTCGTAGTTTGCAAAGTTAATAAAGATGTACAGTCAAGTTCTATACTTTCTATCCACACGGAAGACATGCGTCTTAAGCGGTAATACTTAACGCCATATTTTTTTTAGAAACGATTCCACAGATATAATTCGAATTCGCAACTATCTCGTGAACAATAGTAATTTCTTAATTAAAATAATCAGCTTCACGCTGTATCCCGCACACAGCAGGGTAGGCAGAGGGAACCTAATGTTAAGACACTCCGTTGCCCACTCTCTGCCAAATTCTGGAGGCATTGCGTGTTGAGTGGCAGAACTCAACGCCGCGCTTAGTAATTAGCTTGAATAATTTCTTAACTGCGTCACGATATTTAATAAAAAAATACTACAAAAATCAAAATCGATGACATTTATATTTCATATTAAATAGATAGTGCTACCGTCATATGCGACTTGCGTCATACTAATTAGATATAAATACACATTTTGCAGGATGGAGTGCTTTGAACATAACGTGAGCACCTGAAAACAGTATTTATAATTATATATAAATTAAATTAAACTCCATATTCATAATTATAGTAAGTTTATTCACATGATCTAGATCTTAGCAATAGCCATGTTGGTTACAAAACGTAGTGTCACTACTAAATTTGAGCAAAGTAAATCATAAAATGGCAGCTTATCAGTAATTGTTTAGAACGAAAAAATAATGCAACAATTCTAGGACTTTAAAAATATATTAAGAATATTATTAATACATATTTCTTAAAATGACACTACTAACTTAACCATAAATCTCACTAACCCAATCACCAAACAGCGTTGAACAGCGTCTAATCACAATCCAAAAAAAAGTAAACAATAAAGAAAAAAAAAACAAAACAAAATAACCTACAACCGAAAACGCTCATTTCTCGCGAACAATATGCGTCTAAACACATAGTGAGCACATTTTTTTCCTCCAAACAAATCTCTCCATCTCTCCCCCCGACACCGAGCGCCGCGGTCGGGGTCCCCGCCGTCGTGGGAGCCGGCCATTATTCTCGATAATCACGCGATATCGATTGACGACGTGCGTGCAGCCCTAATTTGGTTTCTCGTGGAATTACGCGGCACATATAGATACATACATGTATGTATGTGTGTATAGTGTATCGTGATCGTGTTTCGATTTCTTTCGTACGTTCGTTTCTTTTTTTTATATATAGATAGTGAAGGATTACGATAGTTTTTTTTTTCTTATATTTTTAGTTAATTTAAATATCTGTATGTATTGAGTCGTGGCGTACGGCCACAAGCGTGTCACTGTAAACGCGACAGGTTGTGAGTCCGATTCCCACTCGACGAAATAAAATTAATAGAATTGTTCATTAGGTTCCTAGATTCCCTATGTCTACCCTGCTGCAATGTGTGGGATACAGTGTGAAACCTAAAAAAAAATTAAGTCCCATCAAAAATGTTAGCTACATATAAATTCTAAAGTATAAATAATTACACCATAATTTATATACCTACATATATTTAAAAAAATATACCACAACAGTGAAAACCGCATCGTAAATCCGCACAAAGTCCTAGTTTAAAAGATCTCAAGAGTTATTCACAATATGTTTGTATCAAACAAGGTAAATTATATCATTTCCTTTCATGACGTTTTCACCACAGGAACTGGACAAGCGTGATATACATATATAAATACATTCTATTTGTCAAAGAAATATTGGGGTCAACCGAGCCGTGTATTCTATATAAGCTTTAAATTAACTGCGCTTTTGCTATGAGAATACCGTTGCTTTTGATGAAAAAAAAATAAAAAAAATTACCTACTGTAGGACTTTTTTTTTCGGGCTTTGTACGTTTGTACGTTTCGCTTCTCTTTTTATTCGGAGACGTATTTTTTATTTATAATTATAAAACGGTATGTATATAATGTCTAATATGAAATGGTCTTGTTTCCTTTTTATTATAAGTTCATTTAAATATTGTGTTGAGTATTTTTATCATTGACTCGTATATATACATATTTTATACTTGAGTGAGGAATCAAAAGAATAAGATTAAAACATATAAGCTTCTTTATTATAATAAAGGTTAGTTTACTTATTTTGTACGTATTAATATTTTTTTTTAGCTTCACGAAGTATCCAGTACAATACAAGCTAGACAAAGGGAACCTAGGAACTTAATGTTTAGATACTCCGTTCCCATTAAGACACCTCCGTAACCAACTTTAAGCCAAATTCTGCAGGCATAGCGTTTTGAGGGGCGGAACCTAACGCCTCGCTTTGCTTCGTCACAAGAGCGAGGAAATCAAAATATTAAATATTTTATTTCCTCGAGTGGTAATCGAACCTACAACCTGTCGAATTTTTATCGTTTTTTCATAAGTAATTAGGTAAATGCAGTGGGACAGCGTCGGACTTTAGACGCTATGGTTTCATTCGAGGGAATGAATCATTTCCTGTTCCCGCTCTGGGAAGACAAAATGCGGGGTTCAGTTTCGCCATTCAACGCAGTGTCTCAAATTTAGGTGAAAAGTAGAGAACGGACTGTCTTGACACTGGGCCCTTTGTTTATCCTACGACGATACGACCCAAAAAACAAAATCAATAGCAAACTAAGTGGAAATCAGATACCATTACTATATATACATCAGAATAAAATAAAATATACGTTAATACATACAGAAAGCACAAAGCCGTTCTAATTCACAAACAAACAGTTCCAGCTCTAAACCATATCAACGTTCATGAGAAATGAGCACGATAAGCTGACAACATACAAAAATCTTAAGTCATCAAAAGATAATAATTCACAACTCCATACAAAATCCCCTATAAAACATAAGAGACCCCGGACCGGATGTTTCGTTACGCAACGACCAACAACAGGTGGAATCATTAAGATATATTTTATAGCGCTGTGAAAGTACCGGAATTCCCCAAAAGTGGTAAACTTTTGAGGTAGTTCTATCTGAGCATTGATAACTTTTTGAACTTATTGTTATAATTTCTATGTTTTTAAATGAGTATTAAATGTTTTGAATTTGGCGTTTTGGTTTTTTTGTGGTAGTTGAAATGAGTAAAGTGAAGTTATCGATTATTGTGAATTCAATTTCGTTACGGGAATGGAGTGTTTTAACACTAGGTTCCCAGGCAGGCAGAGGCTTAAGATGTTGATAGGGGACTCTATGTATCAGAGCGAGGCAATAAAATTAGTTAATTTCCTGGAATAGGGATAGAACCCACAACCGTTGCGTTCATAGTAAGACGCCATCGCTGATAATTATAAAAACGGTAAATGCAAATTAAACATAACGTGTACATAGAACGCAACTATACATTTTATTCCACAAAGCTATTGTACGAGAGAGCTGCGTAAAGATGTAAAACAAATAATATAATAACTAAATCAAATTTTTCATAATACACCGAATTAACAACATAAGGGATTTCTTAAAATAAAATAAAAACACAGGCGTCACAAAAAGATTATTGAAAATCGTCTCTGCAATTTCTACGCAGGTGCGCTCGGCATCGCAATGAGGGAGGGCCTCGCGGGAGGGCGACGTGCCTCCCAGCTGCGCGCGCGCTCTTGTAGGGATGCATCAGTAAACGATGATTTCCTTAAAAGGTTTAGGTAACTTAAAATGTTATGGTTTGACGCGTTTACGGTATTTTCGTATGAGTTGGATATAACAGCTTGCTAAGTATTAAGGAAGCTTTTGTTTTCTTGAATTATTGAATGCATGTTCTTAAGGATCCAATATTAATTTCAACATCATCTTAGCATTTCTTACGGTCTCTGATGGACTTTGTGCTTTTTGTATGTTATTGATTAAAGTGAAAAATTATTAAATCTATACAAAAAATAACCAAACCGCAAACTAAAAAACAAAAACGAGAGGAATCAATACTTAAACCTATAATATTAAGAAAAAGAAACCATTAAATATACCAAATCCCCACCCGCGTTTTCCCCGCATCGCGACGCGACGCGACGACGACACGGCCGCTATCGACTATCGAGTATCGCGTGACACTCCCCGGCGGCCGTGATAAAATCTGGCGAACGTGCGTGACCGCATCCTGTTCCCTGTTGCCCCCTTTTCCCCTGCTACTTGCTATACTCCCCCCTCCCCCTCCCTCCTCTGCACCGTTCTCGCTATGGCGACATCGCATGCGCACGCGCATCGCAACGCTTCCGCCCGCGACGTTGTTCACCGCAAGCCCCGTGGGGTTTAACGTTACGTTTAACACTCGACTGAATAATAATTTGGGTTTTTATTTTATTTTATTTTATATAGGTATAAGATCTTTAGTAAATATGTATGTACATATATGTAGATATAATTATTTTAGTGAAACTAGTGAGTATGGCCATGTCATGTCATACCTTGCTACACAATATGACATCTAATTTCTCTTAGGTTTTATCCTGCGTATAATAGTGTAGGCATTTCTGCTAAATGTTAAAACACTCCGTTCTCTACTTTTAAATATTGAAGTATCTCTTGATAAGGGCTAAATAGTAAACATTAAATTAAAAAATCCCAACCAAAAGTATCACTATCTCATCTTGCCAAAGTGCTGGTACCTCTTAAACTACTAATCCGTTTTCGTAAAGTAACTAAGAACCGACCGCTATTTCTTCTTCCAAGGCTTTTCGATTAGAAATCGGTTCATTAATTCAGGGGCTATTTTGCCACGGACTGATACACAGACCGACAGACACATCAAACAACATGAATGGTAACTTAGTTCCTATATTAGTTACATACATACATACATACAAATAGATTGACAATACGACAATACAGTAAAATATGCATAATGCGTCTATGTGATTTCGAATTTTTAATTTCTAATATAAAAGTTACGCAAAACTACAGTTAAGTTAAGCGACCACACAGTTTTCCTATATTATAATCTTAAATCGATGGAGAGCAACACGTAAAAAATGTTTGAAACAACAAGATCTTTTGAGATCATTATTAACGTACTTTGGCTTCGTAAATATATCGACTGTGATAGTATGGAGTTCGCGAGCTACCGTTTCACCAAGAGCTCGCACATTTTTCGTCATTTCGTAATATTTAAAACTGTGAAATAGCTTTTGACTGTAAGCCCGATGGTTGTGGGTTCGATTCACATACAAGTACGACGAAGAGTGTCGTTGAGTTCTGACACTCAACAGGCTTACTCAACACGAAAGTTGGGCGATGCGTGGGGAACGGAGTGTCTTAACACTGCCTGCTACTTTAATATACGCGTAAAAAAAATCTAATATTCATAGACTAGGATAAAATAATGGAAAATAAATCAATTTACGCATCAATTTTAAGTAAATCTAGTACTTTTTATACATCACATTGGCTCTTTCTACATAAGAGATAGATGAAAGCGGCCCCACTATCAGCGGTTGCAGCTGTGAATTACTAGCAACGGACGCGTCCCGATGAGTTCGGATCAGGTAATCTTTTGAAAGGTAGGTAGGTAGCCGTAAATACGTAATGGGGTATGGTGGAACAAAAGTACCGTTAGACTCGTGATGCTCGGAGAAAGAGCTTAAAATGGGGAGCGAAATTGTTTTTTTTTGTTTTTTTTTTGTTTCCAAAGTACCCAAATGATGAAAAAGATTTTTTGAAGATCATCTTTGTTGGGTAGGAAGGGATTACGATGTTCCGTCAGTTGTTGTGAATTCGATTATTGATTGATGCAACGGTTTAAAATTATCTTTAACGTATTTGAAATTATCATAAAATTATTTCATGAGGCCAGTCGCGGTGCAGTGGCGCAAAGTGCGGCTGTAAACTCGACTGATTGTGGGTTCGATCCTCATCCTCAAGAAATTGAAATATTTATTTATATTTTCATTTTTTCGCTTTGGTGTCGAAGCAGGGCGCGGCGTTGAGTTCCGCCACCAAACACGCAATGGCTACAGAATTCGGCGGAAAGTGGGGAACGGAGTATCTTAACACTAGTATCCCGCAACAGCAGGGTAGGCAGAGGAAACCTAGTGGTAAGACACTTCGTTATATATCCGTTATATGTATATTATAATGTCGCACGAAATACAATTTTTGTGAATAAAATTCGCAGTTATTAATGTTTTTTAATTATTTATTAGAAAATAAAACGCAAAAAAAATTGTATATAATCTAATAAAACAAATATATAATATCCTTTAACTACCCACAATTTACCATTCAGCAGAACAAAATATTAACGTTAAACCACGCAAAATACAACAAAAAAAATCATAATCACCAGAATATAAATTAGAAAATCAGCGACTAGCAAGCAGCAACACTCCAGTAAACTGAAGTACAAAAAACTGGCAACACTACGCCGCGAACCGTTAAAAATAGTCGTGACGGCGATGTTGCATGCAATATTTTCGCTCCAGGTCACCCCCACACCCAACACAGGAGGGTTAATTAGTCCGCGGTCCTCTCCATCTAGCCTCGCCTTCTTTATTTTGCCCACTCGATACAAATGTGGGAGATTTCGACCGGACTATAGTAAAATACGGTTTGAGTGGTACGTTACGAGAGCGCGGTCGTTAATGATATGATAGTAAAACTTATCTGGCTGGTTGATCAGATGTTACGTCATTTTAGTTGTTTATGGTGCTTATTATGCGAGTATCAATTTTTTTTTCGATAGTGTTAGGTTTTCCTTTTTTAGGTTAACGCTATATCCCACATATAACATAGTAGGAGGAGGGAATCCATTCCCGATATTCCGCGAAATTTTTCGATGGATTGCGTATTGCGATTGCTTTTTAAATTGGATTATGCTTTGTTTTGTTATTATGAGGAAATATAAGCAATTCATTCTCACGAGTGAGAATCGAACCCAAAACCATCGTGGTCACAACGTATAACAGACACAATGCCGCTGCGCCACGACACTCGCCTCTACATATATTTTGGGGATATTATTTGCTTCTGTGATACACAAAAAAAATTAAAAATAAAAACGTTCAATAACACATAGTGCTACATTCGTACAAAATAAGCCCGCGCGATACAAGAAAAGTAATTGGTGTCCAAATTTTTCCTTTTGATCCCCATACAAATATTTTTGATTGAATATATTGGGACCAAACATCGGAAATGTTGAAGTTTTAATAAATACCATCCATCAAAAAAAGAAAGCCGATATTTTGGTCGCGAATTTTATTGTGAATAACCAGAATTGTACAAAAATTGCTTTAAAATTGAAGTGTGGGTACGATTATAATGATATGACGAAAGACTTTTCTTTGTAAATAGCAATTATTAATAGGAATTAATGTGAAAGAAATTTACTGTGTCTTTTATATGTTTCTGTGTATTTATTTTGTTTCGATTATTTTGTTGTACCAGATATTATTGTATACATTATTCTTAGCTTCGCGTTAAATTCCGCATATAATAGGATAGGCAGAGGGAACCTGGGAACCCTAGTATTGAGGCACTCCATTCCCATAAAGACACTTGCGTTCCTCACTTTCCGCTGAACTCAGTGCCAAGCTGTCTCGTAACCAAAGCATAAAATGATAATATTAAATATTTCATTGCCTTGAGTGGGATCGAACCCACAACCTGTCGCGTCTATAGTCACACCCTCGTGCCCCTGCGCTACGACGGCCTAAATGATTCTCTCTTTTCTGGAACATAATCTTTGTAAGTTTTACAGGAAATTAAAGGATAAATTTAAGACTAGCGACCCGCTCGCGGCTTCGTCTGCTTGAATTACATAATGTTTTCTTTACTAAGCTAAATTACTTTTGTGTTCTATTAACATTATAATTTTAAAGGTAATGCCCATAAATTGAAAGCTAATCAGTTACAATATTATTACATGTGTAAAAATAAAGAGAAGCCAGCGGTGGCGCAAGGGCACAATCGTATGAGTATAAACGCGACACGCGAGTGGGAATAGAACCCACCACCCGTCGATTTTACAGTCACACTTCGTGCCGCTGCGCCACGACTGGCCTCACAGCCATTTAATAATTAAATTATAAGTATTAACCACCAGCCAGCTAAGCAAAGGCATGCTCACCAACATCAAAGAGAAAACAAGAAGCAACACTATACTGCTATTATCTACTATAGAAGTTAGTAATCAAACTGCAGCGACCTGCGAATTAGTAGCTACCGGGTAAAGGCATAGCTTGCAATTACAGCTCTCGGGGAGTCCCCGCGGGGTCAGCCGGGGACCCCCCGCACTAATGAAGGCGAATCTTCAAAGGGGTCCGAGGCCCGTCTGTCCAGCCCGCGGCGCTCTTGAATCTTTAAAGGGGTCGTCGGGAGGGTTGCTGGAAGACGATGCTGTTCGACTCACAGCCAGTGTGTGGCGACGGTGTTTGTGACTTCGTACAATTTATTCGTATATTTGCGAAGGGTGGATTAAATTGTTACGGGTTATTGGGGATTTAAATGATTTTTAACTGTTGAATAAGTTTATGAATATATTTTTTTTTGTTTGTTCGTCGTCGAACATATTAGTTTCGCAAATTCGCATAGGTTTAAGTTATTTTTTTAAATAATATTGTTATTATTATTCATATTTTCAATTTATCGAGGTACAAAAAGAATATATAATAAAGAAGAATATATTATTACGTTAATACATTTTATTTAACCCACTGTACTTGTAGAGTTTCTCCGTTAGTGTCATGTGTTACACACAACTTCTCTTAACAATTATCAATATTTTTTTTAAAGTTCACTCTGTATCCCGCACATAGCTAGCAGTGTATACTGAGGGAACTTGGGAACCTAGAGTAATAACACTACGTTCCCATTAAGACTTCAATTCCCCATTTTTCACTAAATGGTTTTGATTGAGCGACAAAACTTAATGCCGCCCATTGCCTTGTTACCAAAGCAATGAAATTAAAATTAACTCATTTCCTCTAATGTGAATCGAACCCTCAACCTTTCACGTTCAGAATCGCACGCTTATGTCTCTGCATCACGACTGGTCTCTTACTATCTACTTTACAATTATCTTCGTCTGATAGCGCGGTCGAAGCCGCTGGCAAGACCTAGTTTCAATATAATTATTTACAAATCAATATTAACGAACCGAATTACATACAAAAATACCTCCTACCATTATAAAATTACCCATAATTTCACAAACGTAATTAATAGACTTGAAATACGAGAAAATCCGTTGTCATCCCGAGGCAACATTTGCGTTTGATTGGCGTGCCCAAGATGTGTCTGTACTTACTATATGAGAGATAGTACTATACAGTACGGCCGACGAGTCGTGGCTACTCTGAAGTTAACCGTAGACGCCAGCATTGATTAGGATTTTACTTGCTTTTTGATTATTTTCCTCTTCGTGTGATCAATGCGATAAAGTTCTGAAAGCCTAACTAACTTTCGACGCCACGACTCGTCGACTGTAGTGTACCTGCAGTCCTTTAGCGTCGATTCGGAGAACTTGAGGAATGGCCGGCGGGAGGGCGGCGGGTGGACTAGGGTGGTGCACATCTGACGTTGGTTGTCGAGCTAACATCCTACAAAACGCGGCTACAGGTATACTATTACTACACAGAGAGACTGTTTGTATGGTTTTCGAAATATACATACATAATATGTATGTTTGTATGACAGATGTATATAGAAATTCTAGTAACTAAATATTTGGTTGTAATGTATATTTTGTTTAACTTAAATTTAAACGTAAAATGTTTCAAATTTAAATAGAAAATCAACTTTTCTGCGTTAATTTATTGTAAAATTTAAAAAAAATTAAAAACTTCTTTCTTTTTATTATTTTTATTTTCCATAGAGAAGAGATTTTGTAACTATTTTATAGTTCATCTTCGATGTAGCATACATTCAAAAATAATATAAAATATACTGTGAACGTACATCTTCGTACAAATCCTATTTGACTAGATCGCTTACACGTAAGTATAATACTTCGTAAGTTTCGTGAAAATTTTATTGTATATAAAATAAGTTTTTTTTTATTTATAAAGCAGCGTGGCCGTCGCGGCGAATGGGAATCGAACTCACCAACGTCGCGTTTTCAGTCACATCGCATTGCACCGCGACGGCCTCTATTTTCTTATAAAATATTATAGAGTTGCAGCTTTAATTATCCAATATATTTCAACACAAAATCATTAAATATAAAATAAATATAAAACATGAAGTATTTAGACATCTAAGAGCCCAGTCGTGGAGCAGGGGCACAAATTGTGACTGTTAATACGACTGGCTGTAGGTTCGATCTTCATTTAAATTTATATTTCTAATTCTTCGCTCTGGTATCGAGACAAAGCGCAGCGTTGAGTTCCGCCATTCAACACGCAACACCCCGAAAATTCAACGGAAATTGGGGAACTGAGTGTCTTAAACCTGTTGTGTGCGGGATACAGCGTGAAGCTGATTTAAAATTGGTTAACATAAAGAATAAATATAAAACATACAATATTTAAACTAAAGATAAACTGTACTAAGTATAATTGGTTCAGTGAACGACAGGATGACGTTTCTAGTTTGTCGTTGTAGGCGCGGTTTTCGGGACCCCGAGAACCGGGGCGCGCCGGCAGGCAGCGCCGCTTTACAAATGACGACAACGATACGGTTAAATTTATTGTTTGCATTTTAAAAGCAATTATCACCATTTATTTGTATATATTTTAGCTAGTAGCTATGTGGAGCTCCATTATTTTTAAGATTAAAACAAAGATTAAATATATTTTAGATGGTACACATTCATAGAAATAGTAGGATATATTATGGTTTTTCGTATCCTATAAAAGTTCATTTGAAGAGACAAAGCCAAAATTACAACAGACTGTTCTAACTAGAGTCCTAGCATCGACCTCCTGCATAACAAACACAGCAGTTACCAAAAAAAAATATATAGAAGGACAAAACGAAAAAAAATTGAGGTCACCCAAAAAACAGTGGTCTTATCCACATTCAAAATTAACCAAAACCATATAAGAAGATAGAAATATAAGATATGTTTTTGATTAAAAAATGCTATATTAAAACGGCGGTCAACCGTCAGTTCACAAAGCTTGGCTTGCTTTGTCTTAACAAAGGCTGGTGGCTGTACGGCCTACGCGGTGTTATATATATAGTGTATAGTAGTCCAGTGGTACTGGCCAGGAGTTCGGGACATCGAGGGTCCGGCCGCGGAGTCCGCGCGCTCTAATTAAAACGTCTCCCTAACCCCCGACGCCCAACGCCCGATCACTCAAAGAATACTGCTGATATAATTTGTAGATGTGGTTCATGATTAATTATTGTTGATGTGGTCTACTTTTTCCTTTTTATCCGACTGCGGCGAAGTTCAAAAGGGTTAAGGCTTTAGCCCGTATACATGTATGTTCATTCTTTTGTTCCCTTGTAAGTGTTAAACCAGTGAACTAGTTTTAAGAAACACGAAATGTTCTGTTACTCTTGGCTCGAAGAAAATCTTTATATTATATGGAAAGAGATGCCTTAATAGGCCCCCTATTGAGGCCTTTCGCAACGCAAAATTGCATGCGTGTGACTGTAAGCATTACGTTTGTTAGTTCAAAAGCAATCTCCATCAACCTAAACAGCTTAAGACAAAAAGGAATAGCAAAACAAAAACATATCAACCAACAAGCAGTATAAGGCTTCGCAGATCTACACCCGCACTCCTCTTTGACGGGAGTGGAGCCGAGCCCGGAGGCGCTGTAAAAAAGGACAACCACGTGCCGCGAGTAAGATTGCTCCATGAAAGCGCCCCATGCCTCGACCGTCCTACACACGTTGGTATAGCAACGCATAGACAAGAGTGCCTAATTAAAACATATATATTTAGTATTTTTAGATATATAAGTTTTAAATTTTTTTTTAAGCTTCACCCTTTATCCCGCATATCACAGGGTAGTCAGAGAGAATTTAAGAATCTAGTGTTAAGACACTCTCATTTCCCACCTTTCGGTGAAATCTTGACGGTATGTATATGACTTAGTATGTTGTTAGAATATATTTTATTGTTATAATATATAAGAAGCTAGTCGTAGCTCGCTCTTTAAGACATTAAATGAAAAATCTTGATATTTCCTTAGGAGCCTGTTTTAGTGCTACCCATCGCTCTCCAGCCTACTTACAAGCCAAATTTTACCAAGCCAAATAAAATATTATTATACGAAGTCAAAGCCTCTTTCGATTTTTCTTATAATTCTCCACGCTTCTCACTTTATCCCGTTTAATAGCACGGAACACGGAACGGAGAGAACCTAGGAACTTACAGTTAGGACACTTCGTTTTCCACTGAGACACTTCCGATCCCCACTTTACGTGGAATTATGTGCTCATAATATATAGGTCTTTTCCGGTCTTGTTACTAAATTCACAAAAAATTAATTAATTACCAAACGATCATTGTCTCGCTATATAATTCTTAATAAAATATTTCCAATAAGCTATAATATTAAAATATCATATATTATATATAATGAAAATAAGAAAGTTACTTTGAAACAAGTTAAGATACTTCATGATACATCATCACTGCCACATCCTCTCCACGAGTTCATCTAAAGAAGAGTAAATTACTAGAAAGAAGCACTGTTAAGTAAATGAATGGCACGAGCAAACGGAGTCGACGTGCACGGTGCCTTTTCACTTGACATTTTAAAATGTTTTAAGAAACACGAAATGTTCTGTTACTCTTGGCTCGAAGAAAAGCTTTATATTATATGGAAAGAAATGCCCTTTAGGGGCCTATTGAGGCCTTTCGCAACGCAAAATTGCACACGTGTAACTGTAAGCATTACGTTTGTTAGTTCGACTCCCAATCAGGGAAATGCAATATTTAATATTTTCATGTTTCCGCCACATTGAAGAAGTGGGTAGGAGGTGGGGCAAATAAGTATTTTAAAGGAGTGTTTTAACACTAGTCCCAGGTTCCCTCTTCCTACTCTGCTATGTACGAGATACAGCGGTGAAGTTAAAGAAAATGCTTTTTATTGTCCACTTGGGGAGACATTGTATGAGTTATTTTAAAATTAAGTTTTTTAAGTTTATTTAATTAAAATTTTGAAAACAATTTAGCCTTTTACGAATACTAAAATGTCATTATGTTTTTACGTGATACTTGGGTGTTATAGTTTATTACAGTGTATACGGTCAAATACAAAATCAACGGTTACATTCAGTTAACGCGAAGGTTGTGTGTTCAATTATTACTCGAAGGACTTATTTTCAAAAAAGACAAAGCGCGATTTGTAGGACCGCCACATAACATGCAACGTCTTGAAATTGGGCAAAAAGTGGGGAACAGAGTTTTAACAGGCGGTTTAACAATAGGTTCCCTCTACCTACCCTGTTATAAGAGAAGTATAAGCTGAAAAAAAAACCATACAAATACAAATACATAATACAAACTCGTAGAAATTATTTTTAAGTAAAATCCTATAGATTTCGATGCAGATTTTCTAGAATAAAGGAGAATATTGCTAACGACTTCGGAAGGCACAAGCGTGACGGTCGTGCCAAAAACTACAAAAAAAAAAAAAATACGCTCGAGCCATTTCGAATGCCCTCTCAACTTTAGTGGAGGAAAATTATATTTTCTGAATTAACATACCATTTGTATTTACAGGTACCCATTGAACAGTTAAAAGCAGTTTCTTTGAAAGAAAAAGGACTATTTTTCTTGTTTATTTAATTACAAGATCCTAAGATGTTTTAATTCAACTCAACAACACTGTAATGGACAACTGAAGGAAACAAAGGACAACTGAAACGGTTGCATACAATTTTGGGTCCAAAATGTAAAGAGATGAAAATTATATTAATTAATACAAAACAAAAAACTAAAATCAAAATCCTTTCCATTAATAATACTTTCCATCAGAAATACCAAAAAATACCTACTTTTATAAAACCTAGCCCTCGATTCAGAGACGACGAAGCAATTTTTGCCCGAATCTTACATAAAACATTCAAGAACGGATATCAAATTCACCAAAGGCCGTGGACGTCGCTGAGGTCGAGTGGACAGGAGGGCCGTCGAGTCCCGCTGATGAGGGATGAGGGACCGGCACTCAGACAGGGTACGCAGGTATCCAACGCTTTTGTCGCCCATCTCGGGCTAACGGATATCACTTACATTTTGATCATTTAGATGGTTTTGCTCGGGATTTGAGATTGTGAGGTAAAATGCCTTTTGTGTAATAGTATAGTTTATATAGTGTGATATGGACTTGTAATGATTGGTTGTAATAGTTTGTGTGTTCTTTCATTTCTAATAACTTGCTATACACATAATAATACAGGATTGTAATATTCATTCTAGCAATTTTTAGTTTCACACTGCATCCCGCACGAAGACAGAGTCAGATCTAATTTTCCCTGACACTCCGTTCCCATTAAGACACTTTGATTTTCCATAATCCGCCCAATATCAAACACTCCGCAGTCGCATCTACGGTCGCAAGCTTGTGCCTCGGCGCCATGACGGCGTCAACTTGAAATAAAATTGTATAATAAAAATTGTTTTGACTTATGTACTCAAATATAAAATTGCTGCTGGTGACAGTCGTAGCGCAGTGTTACAGCGTCTGATTGCAAACATAAATGTAGTGGGTTCGATTCCCACCCGAAGGCATTGTTAAATGGTTTTGAATACCTTTTTCTGACGACAAAGCGTAGCGCTTCGTTGAGTTGCGTCTCGCAACTCGCAATGTCTCGAAAATTGGACGGCACCGAAGTGTCTTAAGATTAGGTTCCCTGAGCGTGAAAATAAATCAAATGCTTGCCTCAAATTTTATACCCAAATGAAAATAAAAATAACTTTTGACAATTTTTTATTTTGATTAAACTCATAATTTGCAACATTTTGAAAAAGTTAACAACAAACAAACAATCATAACAACAAAGCAATATTGCGAATATTGTGTTTGTATTCGTATCTGTATATTGGGCGTTTACATAAGTTTTACACTTTTTTGTTAATACGGCTCCTTCAAACGATAGAGCTCTAGGAACAGCTGTACGTACGGAAAATATTGCAAATTTAAAAACGTATCAAGGACTACTACTTTTATTACTATTTAATTGAAAAAAAAATGTACACGTCACGTGGTGCCTAAGATAATTATATTTATAATCAAATTTGATCTTTTTGTTTAGCTTCACGAATCTGAGACACTAAGATACTTCCCATTAAGAGATGCTCTGCTCACCACTTTTAATGAATTTAAATGTTCTTTGTAAATAGCAAGTCTAGTGACTCAATATTCCGTGTATTTCTCTCACGTGAAATAGCCTTGGGCCGAGGGTAGTTATTGGTTTCTATATTTATTGTCGTATTCATTCAAAAGCCACGGCGCTTGACTGTAAACGTGCTTGATCTCCACACGGAGAAATGAGCTATTTTCACTTTAGCGTTGCTAAGATAAAATGTTGCGTTGAGCTCCGCAGTGAAAGGCGGAGAGAGGAGTGTCTACCTGTCCTGCTGTATGCGGGATAAGCGGGATAAAGTGTGAAACTGCTCTTCTTACAAACTTGCCGTATTACTGTGCGTTAGTGTATGTGAAATCTTGCAAGCTTAATTTTACCCTTTGAGTGGGAAGACCTTAATCATCCGATTCAGCTGAAATTTGAATTACGACGTCAGTTCTGATGACAATCATTACATAATCATATCAATCATAACAAAATATTAGTTGTTAATGTAAAATGGCCGCCGCAACAAAATGGCGGATAACAAATTCTTGCAAACCACTAAGTAGTTTGCAATAATTTGTATATGGTATCAAAATGAACAGCTTAATTCGTAAATATAATACAACAAGAAAAAAAATATATCTAGTAAGCTTGTTTTTAAACACAAAACAAAAAAAACAAAAAGGTTTTCTTACATAAATGTAAGAAAATGTAATGTCAAAATTCCTAATACGTTATCTATTATTTTAGTATTAAGTAAGCTGAAAGTCGTGGGCTTGTTGCCATTCATTAGACGAATGTATTGATAAATGTCTAGTTGTGAAGTACCTATTGGTATGACGGGGATAGATAATCTATTTACTTCAATGGCATATTTTATTATATTGTATAATAACGAGCATAGTCGCGGCGCAGGGGCACAAATATGCGACTGTAAACGGACCGTTTGTGGGTTCGATTTCCACTCGAAGAAATGAAACATTTAACATTTCAATTTTTTCGCTCTGGAAGCGAGGCAAAGCGCGCCATTGAGTTCCGCCACTCAACACACAATGCCTCCAGAATACAATGGGAAGCGGCGAACGAAAGTGTCTTAATGAGAATGGAGTATCTTATCACTAGATTCTCAGGTTCCCTTTGCCTGTCCTGCTATGTGGGGGATACAACGTGTATCTAAAAAAATTAGATTATGTAATAATATTATATCTAAAAGGAATAAATATATTTCCTCTAAGTTTTACGGGTGAAGCCACTTCGGGCCTGACAACCTCATTTCACCCACAGCGCCTGTCCCAGGGCACAAACTTTGAAATTGATATCATAAGTGCTTTTTAGAACTGTGTTTATTTAGGCTCCTCGTGTTTTAGTATCGCTGTCCGATTGTGGAGGCTTTCTTTGATTTGATATATTTGAGAGTATTCTCTGGTTTTAATTAAATTCTTTTAAATTCATAATTTCAAGTTTATTATTAATAAACAACAATAAAAATGAAACCTTTGTACGCGGCCGTGCAAAAAAGTGTTCTATATACAGTTAAAATTTAAAAATTAGCAGTGAAATCTTTGGATTTGTTAATGGCATTTAAGTATACACAATGTTTTTACAATAAAATTTTTTTAGGTTCACGCTGTACCCGCACACAACAGGTAGAGGGAACCTGCTCACTGCCTTCTAACAAATAACCTAGGAAGTTAGGTTAAGACATTACGTTACCATTAAGACTGCTAGGTATTACAAAATGTGAGGCGGAGCTCAAAACCGCGCTTTATCTCGTTACCAGAGCGATTACTTAAAAAAAATATTTCATTTCTTCAAATGGGAACAGAACCCACACCATGTCGTGTTTACTTTAATCTCACGTACCACAGGCATCTACAATCTTTTTTATTATTATTTTATTAGAAATTATTATAATAAATAATATTGTATTTTTCGCAAGATTTGCTTAATGAGTCAGAATAAATTTTCCACGGTCATAGGGCTGTTTACCCAGGGATCTATGGTGGGTAGTGCTGTGAACTCGAACGATTATACACCAGCGTGGGAGTCGAGTGGGCATTAAGAAATGTGAGCAAAAATATACTACACAGATTTTTAAGCAATAACTTTTACACAATATAAGGTTCTATTAATACTAAAGGTCCATTTTTTATATATTATTTTTCAGCTTTAGTAGCGGGGTAGTATAGATTATTATATTAAAATGACAGAATATCATATTCACCAGTCAACTAGTCGTCAAGTCCGAAACTTTGTTTGCGTGCAAACGCAATGTCTCGGAAATACGGCGGAAAATGTAGAACGGAGTGTCTCAACACTAGAACACCATAACAAATTCTATTTTTCTGAGTGCGGAATTGTTTCCAGAGTGGGAAAATAAAAATAACTGATTCCGCCAATTTGAGATCAAACTCACAACTATCATGTTTGAGTGATCATCAAATCATTGAGCCACAGATCCCCAACCAAATGCACTACCAAAATCCATCCGCATTCGGAGTAAGTCGTGGGCGAATCTGGAGCGAATACTACATCGGAATAGTAATTTGGGGTAAGAATTAAGTTTTTTTTAACTCCACTATCCTGGTTATTTACCCATAGATCCCCAGTACCCGGTCGATCCACCGTCCGCCCCCGGGGGCGCGTCAATTTGCCCTCGCCTCGTCAGCGCTAAATTATCCCGACATCTTTAAATGGAATTCCGCGGCTCGCGTCCGAGTCGTCCCTGCACGTTTCGCTTAGGTTGTGTTCATATTTGTTGTTTTTTGTGTGTATCGATATTTTTTTTATTATTAATATATTGAAAAATATCTTTATTTATATTTGAACTTGATTGAATATTGGCCACTTAATTTATTTACCCAGTAACTAAAGTGAGTTTTTTGAAATTGAAGATGTTGTGTGGAGCTGAACCCACAATCATCACATTTACAGTCGCATGCTTGTGTCCCTGCGCCACTACGGCCTCAATGATAATTCTAGTGCGAAAAAATATTTGAAGACATAATGTGAAAAGCATAGATTTTCCTTATTCCCTTTAAGATACGATTTCAATATTCAAATAATTTATTTACAAATACACAACAATTAAAATTTTACTTTCAAAGCAACTAACTATATATATGTACATGTTCATAATCCACAACATAAAATAATTTTTAAATATTTTATCAAAAACAAAACCCAGTACCAAAATTCCACAACAGTACTTCTGAACACGGCTTTAGGGTCAGCCAATGCGACGTGGGGGTGGATTTCGGGCACGGGTCCCTGACGGCCGCGACGCACCTGCCTCGCCTGCTCCGAACAGTTTGCTCAGCATAGTAAGGACGTGGGCACCACCCCCCGGCCGTCTACCCGATACCTAATTATGTATATGGGATTTTGAAAAGAAGGTAGTGCGCTGGATGAATACTATGAGGTGCTATTCAGGTTACGTACGATTTTTTTAAATGGTATTTATTACTAGGCCAGTCGCGGGGCAGAGGTCATAAACGTGAGATGTGGAAACGCAAAAGGTCATAGGTTCTAAATAATATAAAAACTTAATAATATAAAATAATAATAATATAAAATAAAACAATTCGAAAATATTAAAGAAAGAATATTAAATATTTCATTAAAAAAGCGCGGTGTTGACTTCCGCCACTCAAAACGCAATTCCGTCAGAACTCAGAGGAAATTGGGGAACGGAAATGTCTTAATGGGAACGGAGTGTCTTAACACAAATTTTACAGGTTCCATCTACTTAACCTGCTATGTGCGGGATACAGTGTGAATCTAATAAAAATCTTTATTAGGATCAATGTCGACTTTCAATATATACAGGATGTCCAGTAAATACTGGCCCAAAATGAAACTAGGTGTTCCTCATAGGATTTCTAACTGAAATATGAAATTGTTCATTAAGTGAAACCCTTGTAGTTTTCAAGATATTAAAAATTTTGTGATTTTTCATGAAATTTAACGACCAAAGTCACAAATATTGACATGTTGCTATTCTGATATTTGCTAAATAATGGAAAAGAGCTGCCGTCCGGTTCGATTAAACTTTTATCTAATACAATTTTATTTGTAATAAAATAAGGAATACCATTTGTTTGGCCTTACTTTTTCTTATGCATGAACGCTGACAGTCCGTGTTGTAAAAAAATGTACTATTACATCATGGACAATTGTCCTACACGAGTAACTCCCATTTTATTATGATTTTTAATTGGTATGTCACTTACTTTTCTGTGAAAACTCAAGTAAGTTATTATAATTTTATTGAAAGTAGTCCTATTTTAGAGAACACTACATAATGTAAATAGTTTATTAAAATAAATGTACTATTTTCCTTCCTCCGTAAATGTACTATTTTTTTTCAATAACCAGCAGTTCCTGAGATTACATGACCAAACAAACTCTTTACATTAGTGAAGATTTATAAGATGTAAATATACTTATATACCGAGTGCTGCGCCGTGCAGTGATTCTTGACGTTAGTATTCCACATGATGACAATCTCGTGAAGGCCGGAAAAGAAAAACTATTTAAATATTTGAACCTAGGCCCATGAGATTACCGCCATGTTGAATGTCAATGCGGCTATCATTGTGCCGATAGTGGTGTCAGTTAACGGTTTAATAACGAAAAGTATCAACCAACATGTTAAGAGGTTATCGCTTAGCTGTTGGATCAAGAACCGGATGTAGAAGGAGGTTTTACTTGAGACGGCGCGTATTGTCATGAGATTCCTCTCTCTGGAACCCTAGCCACCGATGGCTTGGACCTTTGTCCCACCCTCTTTTTTAATATTTTAAAATATATTTTCAACAAGCAGCCGCGCGCAGCTTTGCCTGCTTATTTGCACCCTTAGGGGTGAATTCTAAAAAAACCACGAACCACGTGTTCAATAATATATTTTTAACAGCCTGAATATAATTTTTTATAAAAATCGGTGGCGATTTAAAGATTTTTCCATATAAACTTTCAACCCCTTACGTGAACTCCTAGTGGGTGAATTCTAAAAAACCATAAAACACCTGTTCAATCAAACATTTTAAAGAGTCTGAATTTAAAATTTTATAAAAATCGGTGCTGTGTTTAAAAAAAAGTCCATACAAACTTTCAACTCCTATTTCAACACTTTAGGGCTAAAATTTTTCAAAAACCCTTCTTAGTGGATGTCCAGATAATGAAAATAAATATCTGCCCAAATTTCACGTTTCTCCGCACAGCGGTTACGGCTGTGCGTGCGTCTTATCTCAGTCAGTCAGGTACATGTCTTTTTGTTTTATAGAAGAAGAAGAAGATAACAATTAATATTTAAAATTGTTTCTTATGATATAATAAAAGTATATATTAAATAGGTATATGTTAAATAGGCATATCTGTATATTTATCCATTCCGCGAGAACCCGGCGTACAGAAAAGCAAGCTCAGAGCTTAGAACAAGTGTCAGCCTTACATAAACAATATTTTATATCATTTGTGATTAATTAGTATTTTTAAAAGTATTGTTATTACCTATTAGGGACCTAAACACGGCTTCACTCGCTTTAACTTATTATAAGTACTTTTTTTATATATATATATATATATATATATATATATATATATATATATATATATATATATATATATATATATATATATATATATATATATATATAAAGTACTTATAATTAATTTTTTAATAATAAATATCCTAGATGTCCTTTCATATACTTTTAAGAATATGAGTAGGTACAAAGTTTTAGGATTATCGGCCAAGAAAGTTTTGTCGTTTAAGCGTAACAAAGAAACTTACATTCACATTTATAATATTAATATAACCGACTGGTTGTGGGTTCGATTCCCACTCGAGGAGATTTTTTTTTTTTATTGTAGATAGGCAAACATTTGTCCGCTATCTCACCTGGTGTTAAGTGACGATGCGAACGATGGTGGAGCATGCTTACCTAGATAATGCCTATTCACTCTTGCCTTGAGATTGAGATGAAATATTTACTTAAATTTATATTTCCATTTCTTCGCTCTGGCGTCGAGGCTAAGCGCGGCGTTGAGTTCTGCCACTCAACACGCAATGCCTCCAGAATTCGGCAGAAAGTGTTGAACGGAGTGTCTTAACACTAGGTTCCCTCTGCCTACCGTGCTGTGTGCGGGATACAGCGTGAAGCTGACACTAATATTAATATGATTACCTATTTACGTTTACTTCTAGGTAAATAAGTCTTTTTTTTTAAATATATTTTGCTTCATATATACAATTTTACTGTGGAAAAAGAGCAAAAATCCTAGCCCTGTATAGATATTGTGCGGATAGTGCATTATTTGTAGAGCTGCGGCCGTTGCGGTATACGGTTAATGTGGTGGGATTAGTCGGTATGTGGGGTAGAGTTAGTGGGTTCCTTGTATATATATGTGAATATAGCAACTAATATTAATGTTAATCTTACAATGTATGATGAAGGAATTTGATTTAAAACATAGAGAAGAAATAACTTGATTTTAAAATAAACAATTTTACTATATAACTTGTGCAGTGTGATCCCGGCCTAGAATAGGATCATCCTGGTACTGGTGGTGTCGTAGGAGGCGACTAAAGTACGTGTGGTAGAGTCACGTCGCCAGCAATGGCAACACGCATGGGCAGACTCGACCGGATCATTACCACCCCCGGCATTTAAAACCGGCGTGAAGTAGTGGCTTTATGCCACTGCGTTTCGCATCAGGTAATGCCGGGCCCCGGCGCCCAACCCATCTTAAAGGCCGGCAACGCACCTGTAGCTCCTCTGGGGTTGCACGGGGCCGTGGGCGGCGGTAATCACTTACCATCAGGTGACCCGCACGCTCGTTTGCCGTGTCTTTTCCATAAAAAAAAAAAAAAAAAAAAATATAACAAAATACTTACCAGGATGAGCGGAGGGATCCTAGTGTTAAAACACTACGCTCCTCACTTTCCGTCGATTAAATTAATTAATATGAATATATAAAGGAGGTAACTTAGTCTTGAGGCCAGTCGTGACGTAACGAGTAACCAACAGTAAATGCGACTGGTGGTTGGTTCGATGTCCACTCGACGAGATAAAATATTTAATATTCTCATTCCATGTACCATCAAGTAAATACTAAACAAAAACAGCATACGATAATAAAACCTAAAATCTAATTCTAATATAGATCTAGAACGATTTATATCATTGTGTCAGCGTATGTAATTAAGTTAGGTGACGCGTCGAGGGTTCTCCCCGGGCACGGCTAACGTAACTTAACGTCCGCGCCGTCTTAATATATATGCCGGGGCATCCCCATGTCAAATCAATTTGATATAAAACTTAATTTATAATTAATTTAATACACAATTTTTTTTAGCCAATTAAAAGAGTTCTTTTTTTATTTTGTATTGATTTCGAATAATTTTTTTTTCGGCTTTACTTTGATTATTTAATTATCATTTGAATATTTTTGTAGTTTCATGTTGTTTCACACATGTAACAGGATAGGAGTGGCACGATGACTTAACCAGTCAATATATAAAAAATAAAATAAATAAATCAGCTCCACGCTGTATCCCTGCTCACAGCAGAGTAGGCAGAGGGAACCTCGTGTTAAGACACTCCGTTCCCCACTTTCTGCCGAATTCTAGAGGCATTGCGTGTTAAGTGGCAGAACTCAACGCCGCGCTTAGCCTCGACATCAGAGCGAAGAAATGGAAATATAAATTTAAGTAAATATTTCATCTCCTCGAGTGGGGATTGAACCCACAACCACAAGTAACCCACAATATATAAAAAATACTTATTTATCACTAATCACTTTTTCAATACATTTAAATGAGGCCGTCGTGGTGCAGGCTCACAAGGGTGTGATTGTAACGCGGTGGTTGTCAATTCGATCCTTACATTTCTGCACTCTGATACCAAGGCAAAAGCCCGGCGTTGTGTTCCATCACTCAACACACAATGATTTGAAAAAATTCAGCGGAAACTGAGTGCTCTAAGCGGGATACAGCGTGAAGCTAAAACATTTTAACAACAAACGTAAGATAACAAAAATCCACTTAGCACGTATACAAAAATCCAACAAACAAAAGAAACGGCCTGGACTTTGTACGATCAGCAAAAAAAAAACACAATTTGTAACGATTCAGACGACACGCGGCCTATCTATTTGACAGTGAATGGTGAATCAGAAAGGGGGAGTAGAGGGGAGGGTAGGGGGGTTCCGACAAATAATATCATTCGAGATTATCAGCCCGGCGTCGTAATCACCGGCAGGCACCGACCACTCGCGCGTAAATTACGCGCCTTGCCCGACCGTCTACTCGAACCGTCCTCGAGGCGACCCCTCGAGATCGTGCCCGCGTGTTCGGTGTTCTGTGAGTGACACAGTGTATTTTTATTGGAAATGCTTGTATCTCATAAGGAACCTATTCTATCCTATTATGGGAACATATATTTCCCGCTCAATTTTTAAGACTTTGAAATATTGAGTAGCGGAACTGAACGTCAAGCTTTCTATACAAGATATTATATTAATTCCGCTGCGTTGGATCGAACCCACAACCATCGCACTGACAAACAAACGCTGTCTTACTGCGCTACGACGGCTTATTAAAGTTTATATAGGTATCTTTAATATTATCATATTTATTCAGAATTGACGAGTCAACTGTCAAATAGTTGAACCATCTATTTATTGTAAATTTTGCAGTAAATACAGTCGAAATAGACAACACTTTTTTGTTATGAATCTAAAGGTTAGATATCAGTTATAAATATAACTTGTATGTACTGACATTAAATGACATTTGGTTTGGTTAAATGACATGGTTATAATTTTAACTAACTATTTTATCTATTAGTTTATGCTGAAAATAAAAAGAAATTAATCTCAAGATTCAGCGAGCTGAAAACAAAAACGAAACATCAACCTTCTTATTAAATGAATATGTATACAAAAATTTTATCAACAAAAATGACATTTAAAACTTGTAACATTTATAAAAAAAATATTGTAATAATATTCACAAACGAAAAGTGAAACGAACTATAAAACTACCCACATTTCTTTTCCAATATTCCATACTGACATATTTACTCTGTGACACCGTCGTAGGCGGCAGGTACTGACTATGGAGGTCCAGTTCCACTGGTCGCTCCGAACCTTCGTTAATATCGCTTAGGAGTCGCGCCTTCAAATACAATGGGGTCCTTTTGGCCCTCTGACGAACCACATTGATTGATCGGATTAAAATGTATCAAATTTAGGTACGAATTACAATTTTCGGAGATTTTAGCAATTGGTTAATATCTGTGAATGTAATGTTAATTTTGTGTTTGGGCGTATAACTTTTGTTTTTTTTTTTAATTTTTGAGGATAATAAAATTAGATGTTTTTTTTTTTAATATAATTTATATAAATATTTACGCTGTGTGTGCTTTACGCTTTTGTCACATTGTGTGTTGAGGGGCGGAATTCGACGCCGCGTCTTGCCTCGTTACCAGAGCGAGGAAATAAAAATATTAAATATTTCATTTTATCGAGTGGAAATTGAAAACAGAACTTGTCGCGTTTACAGTCGCACGCTTGTACCCCTGCACCAGAAATGGCCATTTTACAGAGATATTTATTACCAAATATAGAATTAGTAGTAGCAATAGAGTTATACTTATTAAAAAACGTATAAAAACTTGAACGTACTGGGATTTGAACCCGCGCATCTTTGGAAACCGTCCAAGCGCTCTGATCAACTAAGCCGTACGTTTGAACGCGGGTCCAAATCCCGCTATGTTCAAATTTTTATACGTTTTATTATAAATATTTTTTTTTCCCAAGTGTGAAATAATAACACTTTAAAAATGTTAAAATAGTAATAGAGACTTAGTTTACAAAATAATCATAAACAAATAATAGAAAACATCTTTTTTTTCACATCTAACACGTAAAAATAATTTTTTTAGAAAACTAACACAACATTCTACCGTTTACGTTAAAACAACAGCAGACCAGCCACCTACCGCTACCTCAGCCAGTACCCGTCCAGGGCACAAGGCAAACGCATAATTGAATTTCGATGCACAGTAGGTGCCTTTATTAAACATCCCAGCATTATCTGGCGTCGCCAGCGCACGCCAAATCCAATATCCCGAACGCGCAATAACAATCGCAACGCGAGTGTCTATCGGACGCGCGTAAATTATGCATCTCTACCTACTTGAGGCTGAGGAGGCGAGGCAGAGGCGAGGCGGAGGCGAATGTGAACTCTATTTCAATGTCCCAAGTGTGGGGGGCCGGCTTGAGTCGCGGACGCGGACGGTCGTACACCGACGTCGTGCTAATGGCTAAGACCCCCCCACGACCCCCTAGTAAGGGTTGATGTACACTGGGAGTTTGAATATTTAATTTTGGTGTGTTACGTTTTACGTGATTAGGATGGGTTTTTTTTAATTTTTATAATTTTCCAGATTCTATAGAGTAAAATATTTCAGTTACATTAAACAGGAATAACAATCTCGTTAATTTTTTTTTTTCATGAATACAAGATAAGCTTTTTTCATATTAATATATCCGATAAGAAGCAACTACCGATTTATATTCTTAGGTTCTCTAAGGGTTACTTTATTATATTTTTATAAATTTCACGTATATATATATATATATATATATAAAATCTATAAATCAGAATCATCTGGTTGTTCATTCAAAGTCTATAACGTTAATGCCCACCAGAGTAGTAAAACAATATGATGCTTCGCTTGGCGGCCACTCAAAACTCATTAGAGGCTCAATTTACGGTAAACACGCGCTAAACGAATATCACGTTCGTATATCACGAGTTCATATTCAGAATTGGTTGCGCCCCAGTTTTGGTGTCACATTGTGCTTTTTTTGATCGCACATTTTTTTTTTAATATTTTCTGGTTTTAAGAATATTTCATTTTGTATAATAATGATCTAAATGTACAACTGTAGATTTGAATTCGCTTTAATATTATTTATTCACATAAAAATTATGGACTTATTAAATTATAAAAAAATCGAATTTATATTTGAGTTTGTACAGTGGTGAATGTGCGTAAAGCTGAAAAAAGAAGAACGATTTCTAAGAACAAACATAAAATAATAACTTTAACATTGTTTTAAGCCTTAATATATTATATTATCGCAATACCAAACAATTTTAATATTACTATTATGGAATTCATATCAACGAAAATATACAACTATTATTATAACAAATAAATAAAAAAAATAATCAGCTTCACGATGTATCGCACACACAGCAGAGTATGCAGAGGAAACCTAGTCCTAAGGCACTCCGTTCGCCATTTTCTGCCGAATTCTGGATGCATTGCGTATTGAGAGTGGCAGAACTCAATGCCGCGCTTTGCCTTGATACCAGAGCGAAGAAATGAAAATATAAATTTAAGTAAATTTCACCTCCTCAAGTGGGGATCGAACCCACAACCACTCGGTTATACAGTAACACTTTGTGCCCCTGCGTCACGACTGGCCTCTTATTATTATAACGTGTTTAAATATTTACATAGAACGTCTACTTTGTATTCCTTCGCTGTCGCCGATCCTGTGGGACGGCAACCTGGAAACGACCAGAGAGAACTGGACATACGCTCCTACGTGACCTCTAGATCTTACTAACTTGAATACCAACTTTGTAACTTACGCTGATGCTCAGAAGTAAACAAATTTTGATCTGACTCGGGAATCGAATCTCATTACTATATGATTTAACTTGTTATTAGATTAAGATAGAGTTCAGTCACTAGGTTTCCCACGTTCTTTCTAATTTTCGAGACATTGAGTGTTGTGTTGTGGTTGAACTCATCGCAACATCTCGTCTACAAGAGTGTGAAAATGAAAATAATTGAAATATCATCATTGTATTGGCGCAGCGTAGTTGACAAGTAGCTGACTCTACAAATTATGATAGTGTTTTATACATATGTATTTGTATGTTTATTTTATATTTATTTAGAAAACGTATAAAATTTGACGATGGATAAAAATTATATAAAGGTAGATTAATCTATAAAATAATAATAAAAAATGTATGCGTGTTGAGTGGACGGAATGATGAATCAACGCCGTGCTTTTTTGGTGGTATTTAATACGATTTAAAAGAGATGAACCGATGGAAATCATTTTACATCGACATTTCATCACCTATACCTATCTAGATAAGTAAAAGCAGTTCTGGAGTCGCTGTCAGTGAACGATGTTTATTATGCATAATGCAAGTCGACACGCCATTTTGCTCGTTCACTTAACTTCGTACCATAAAGTTGTCTAAAATATAAGTAGTTTCGACAACAGAGCGTCTCGTAAGTGTTTCAATCCTTTCAATCACATTAAATTGTTATTAAATCATTTTATATTTATATCGTTTAGAAATAACTCAGTATAACTTCGGTCAGTTTCTTCAGGCACTACGAATATTCCATATGTTGTACACAACTCTTCCATAGAACTTAGTATTAAGACACTCCGTTCCTATTAAGACACTTTCGTACCCCACTTTCCGCTGAATACTGGAGGCATTGTGACTAGAGTGTCGGAACTCAATGTACGTAAATAATATACGTAAAATGAAATTTTGCTAGTATAACGTACGTTTAACGATTTTTTCAAAGATTGCCCATTTTAAACAATCTCTCGGACGGATGGTAGGAAAAGTAAAGGCGTACGTAAAGGTTTATGTAATAATAAATATTTTTTTTGACATTATTCTTAAAAATATATTTAAATATGAGCACTTCTACTTTGAGGTGTACCTTAAGTTGGCGCTACCTCTGAAAGGACCTCACTAAATATAAGACTATTAATCCTCAAAATTTCAGCTTTGTTAAAATGACATAGGTCTGGGGGCTCCAAAATAAAAATATTAAATATTTCGATTGGAATCGAACCCATAACCTGACGCGTTTAAATGGCTCTATGACTGGAACATAATTTTACCTAATATGTATATTATTAAGCGTCGCTGTATAATAAATTAAGTAGTTTCGTCCTTTATCATGTTTATCGAGCTTATTTTGGAGACTTTCCAAACGAACGGAAAATTGAGTCGATTATGACATATTTGATTCACTTATTCATTGTTAAGGCAATCTGTTCCCCACTTTCCATTTGAATATTAATGGTGGAAAATAAAAAGTCCTGAGCGAGAATCGAAACCACAACCATAGATCTTGACCGCACCACGTTGACTCAAAATTAATTTTGTCCACCATAAAATCTTATACGTTACTACCTATCGTATAAAGGCAATATGTCTTTCGTTCTGTGCCCATTTCCATGTGCGTGTCGCTCTTATTACCGAGACAGTTATTCTCAGTTAGTGGCGACGGTTATTCTCGATCGTGACGCGATGTCGATTGAAATATCGATATTCCACTTTGAAAATATATAAATATATAAATATATATATATTGTTAAAATATATTCTTGATACAATGTATAGTGTGCGTTAAAATACGTTTTTACGACCCACTCTCTATGTTTTGTCTGCGTTTATTATCGAGATAGTTATTTCTAGGTTTATATTGGATAATCAATATGTAGGCAGAAAGTGTAGATAGAAAATACGGATATCATAAGGATAGTTTAGTATATATATATATATATATATATATATTATTTAGTTTCACGCTGTTTCTCTGTAGGCGAAGTGAACCTGGAAACTTAGAGTTAAGACACTCCGTTCCCATTAAGGCATTTCCATTTCCCATTAATAATTACTAATTAAAAATATTGCAGAATAATACATGTATCTAATTGATGTTTTGAATGCTATTTTTCAAAGTGACGACTGGTTAAGTGCTTGAAAAGCGATTGTAACCTTCGATAATGGTGTGCCCAACCCGTCCCCGCCCGAGCCTGGCCGTTTATGTCACCATTGTAAGTTATATGCCTATACAAATTTTAATTTTTACTAATTTAGTAATTTATCTTTTAAACATAATTCGTGTTACTTTTAACAAAACATATGTTTTGACGATTTCGTTTAAGTAATAAGATATATATGGTGATATTCAAAAATCTTAATAAATACTGACACTTTTTAAGTTTGTCAATTTTTATAAGTTGTACCACTCGTTGACGTAGAAACATGAACCTAGCACCGAATAACCAAGAATGCAGCATCTATTGATAATGTTATTTAAAAAATGCAAACATTTTTGCTTTAAGCCAAAAAAAATAAGAACTGATGAAACTTAAATGTGTCTATCTGTGCGTTCGTCACCTTATTATGTATAAATTTAATTCTTTTATTTGGCTTTACGCTGTATTCCGCATATAAAGCGGCAGAAGAAAGACGTAACGGTACCGAACACGAAACGTACACGACGAAACATACGGCCGAAATCTCGAGATATTGGTGTTGAGTGGCGGTTCTCAACACCGCGCTTTGCCTTGTTACCAGTACCAATATTAGTAATACCAATATTAATAATGATTAAAGTCCCCGAGCGGGCATCAAACCCGCAGCCCAGCGCTTGTTTCCCTGAGCCACGACGTCCTCATATAATAGACATGTAATACTAACAATCTTCTCCCAGTTATTCTCGTAGTGGCGATGTTAATATCGATAATGGTGCGCCCAACCCGCCGCCGCCGCGCGTCGCCCACATAGCTCGCATGTGCCGTATAATCCGTATAATTCACGGGGCCAGTGTACACGCGCAATTTACTCAGGGTTGATGCTTTTGTAATTTGGTGTTATTATATTTTTTTTTTATTTCATATTTTGTTTGCTTTTTTTTATTTTGATGGCGATTGGAATTATGAAACGGGAAGAGAGCAGTTCTAGTGGGTTTGTTTGTTGCTATTTTATTATTTTTTTACTCAAATTTTACATAAAAATTAAGTGAATAATTGTAATCAATCGCTAAGCAATATTTTATATAAATAACAATAGTGTATCGAAAATATATATATTATTCTTGTGTGAACAGTTGCATATTTAAGAGTACATATTTTAAATCAAATTTAAACTTCTGCCCAGTCGTTGACTTGAAAAAAAAAAGTTTAACATTTAAAAAAATTATCTATATTTATTATATATATATTATATATATATATATATATATATATATATATATATATATATATATATTAAGAATTGAATGACTGACTGTTTTTTTTGTGGAGAATATTTATATAAGTTCTCCATGCTTATGTCACAATATACGACAGATACGTAAACAGAATAAAATATGAAACAATATTAAAATTCTGAGATCTTTGGTATGGTGTGGTTCATGATATTTATACATTTAAAAAGATAGTAATTAACGGTTTTCGTTATTTGTATAATTATGATATTCAAAAAATACTAAACAGTATAGACAACTCATTGTGCAAACGATAGCCGCAATTTGATAAAAATGACAACGGACAGACGAACGAATACATATATATATATATATATATATATATATATTATATATATCTATATATATCTATTATTAGATAGTATAGATATAGAGATAATAGATAGATATATATATATATAGTATTATATATATATCTATATATATATATATAGATATATATATATATATCCATATATACATATATATAGATATATCCATATATATACATATATATACTATTATATAATATATATCTATATATATAATAGTATATATCTATATATATATATATATATATATATGTGTGTGTGTGTGTGTATATAGAATGTGCGTTCAATCAATTATAATATATAAAAAATAATTAAAAACAAATAGTAAAATCCCTCTAAGACCACACAGCAGCCCTGCCGGCGCACGGCCGGGCGGCGCCTTGACAGCGCAGCTCCGTTAATTCCTGAACGCTCCTCGCGAGCGATTGACAACGCGGTCGGAATTTATCGACGCGCACACTCGCCGCCCGCCGCCCGCCGGACGGTAGGATGGCCGCTTTACGAATGTATCGATGGCGTTATATATATATTTTATTATATTTAGATTTTATTTTAATTAAATAAATTAAATTAGCTTTACGCTGTATCCTGTGTATGTTATAGCAGGGTATGCGGAAGGAACGCAGTGTTAAAACACACTGTTCCTCATTTTCCGCTGAATTTTTTGGACACATTGCTTGTTGAGTGGTGGCAGAACTCAACGCCGGATTTTTCCGCCTTGGTGTCAGAGCGGACAAATGAAAGTATAAAGTATCGAACCTACAATCATCGCGTTAAAGTCACACTCTTGTGCCTGTATGCCACGATGGCCTCAGATTTATTGATGTCATAATATAGATATGTTTCAAAAACTTATATAAAATAATATAAAGAATGTAAGGTAGCAAGAACTAAGTCACACTTCGTGCTGACTAATGTGTATTATGTCTCTAATATTGAAGTTTGTGGAAAAAGCTCACCAATCGCTTTGTGTAGCAATTTTAGAAGGCGAAATGATATTTTTAAATGGAATTATACCTAAATGTTCAATATTATTAAAGTAAATGAAGAAGTAGATAGTAGAAGTAGTAATTTAGGGAATATGCTTCTCCTGAACGTTGCAAGAAGCGCTGGTTCATTGAAATTTTCATACATTTTCTAAAATATATTTTTTTATATTGATACTACTGGTAGTATCGTAGTTCGGGTCCCGAACATGCTGAGTGGATTGATAATGGAGACTATCAAATTTTACCACGATGGGAAATTACAAGCGACTAATTAATTACAACCAAGAAGAGGAAAATAATTCATTAATCCGAATGAAATCGACCCCACAATCATCATGTTTACAGTTAGACGCCTCGCCGCTGCACCACAAAGAATTCGACAGCAACAATTTACATATTTAGCATTTACAGATGTGTTTCAATATTTTATATTTTTTATTATCTTTAAATAAAGCATGTATACCTAATGCATTAAAAAATTCTGGGATTTCATACAAAAATATGGAATTTCAGAAAGATATATTAACATAATACAATTTTGATTAAAAAATTATTATATTGATATTTATCTGTATTGATTGCAAAAAAAACATATTGAGATAAAAATAAGCATCCAAAGTTATTCATATCACATGCATATTTAAGTGATGAAACACCAAGACATATAAACAGACTATAAATCACAGCGCTAGATCAATACTTCACCCAAAATTCTAAAACCCACAAATATCCATTCAATATCCATCGATATCGACATCTTCAGCAAAGGATTAACTTCGTAACCCGCGTTTCTGTTCAATTCACCGTCGTCGCCTATATACACGCTATGTACCTAATACCTACCCTACAGCTTGGTATAGTACGGTCGACGTGTCGTGGCCGCCATGAAGCTAGATGGAGATCACTGCGAAGGTTTGATTTGAGGATATTGTCTTATTTTTCATTAATTTCCGTCCGGTTAGTGCACAATGCGCAAAATTCCATAAGCAACGGCCACGACTCGTTGAACACACTATAAATAGGGGCTCACCTTTTAGATTTGACCCAAGTTACCTAGCCTTGTGCCTCGCTCGTTGCGCCTAAACGCTTCGCCGATTAAATAATAATGACGGGCCACCGACGGTAAAGCATCCATTGTATGCGTCGGGCTTCCTCTATTTGGATATTTTGTGGGTAGTACGAAATTGAATTTGCTCCTTTGAGTTTCAAGACTTGAGATTTTGGACAAAGCTAGCTGTATAGATAATAGGTATAGGTAAATACGGAATCCTTGTTTACTTAATAACTGAATAATTTTTGATATATTTTAATATTTATAAAATGTTTTATAAACACAGATTGTTTCAGAAATACACGAACAAACTGTTTCAGGTAATAGAAAAGTTATTTTCAAATATTTTTATCCCATATATAACAAACGTGGCCTGAAATTTTACCATTTCCACCAGCAATTGACCACTAGGTTATCCTGTACCTACCCTGCTATAAGCGGTATAAAATGACAGCTTCACGCTGCATTCACATCAGGATCGGCTGAAGGAAACTAGTGTTAAGACACTATTTTCCCCACTTTCCGCCGAATTTGCGTATTGAGTGGCGGCGGAACTCAACATCGCGCTTTGCCACGACAGCAGAGCGTAGAACTGGAAATATAAATTTAAACAAATATTTAATTTTGAAAATTAAAAAAATATATATTGTGAAATTTAAAAAAATATATATTTTAGTTTTTAGAAAAATATTAATCATCTAAAGTATAAAAATGACATATATGCATTCAATTCAAATTTTACCGCAACATGTACTAAACAACTCTCAATCAGAAACATTATTTACCTATCTAAAACTAATGAAGTTCAATCAGTAAAGGCGATAGGTTGTGGGTTTGATTCTTGTACGAAGAAATTAAATATATTTTCATTTTCATTTCTTCGCTCTGGTGTCTGATGCAAAGCGCTACGTTGAGTTTCAATACTCGTCGTGGCGCAGCGGCACAAAGTGGTACTGTAAAATCGACTGGTTGTGGATTCGATCCCCACTCGACGAATCGAATATTAATCTACATTTATATTTTCATTTCTTCCCTCTGGTGTCGAGGCAAATCGCGGCGTAAAGTTCCGCCACTCTGCAAGCATTACCTAATAAGAACTCAGTTGAATGTGACGAACGGAGTATCTTAACACTAGGCTCCCACTGCCTATCTTGCAGTGTGCGGGCTACAGCGTGAAGCTGATTTGATTTTTATCTTTGTATATATATATATATATATATATATATATATATATATATATATATATATATATATATACATATATATATATATATATATATAAACATATATATAACATATTATATATTCTAAGTGTCAGTCCAATCTCACGTGGGTAGTCGGTAACGAGGAGAGCGCGGGCTCTAATGTCTTCATTTGTATTCAGATTTACCTACGCAGATAGCACGTGTGTACCCAACCCACCTGGACGTGACCACAAAAACAATTCACACAACTATTCACTTTATCACTAAACAAATAAAACCGATATTTCTCTGTCAATGCTATCGTACAAACGTTATCGTTTAGCCGCGACAGGTGTACAAGCTTACGTACTACATAGTATAGCGGCTATTTCCAGCGAAGTCGTGGTCGTGGTCTAATTGGGAATTAATTATTTATCGATAGTGGTGATACCGAATGGTATCGGTTGGGTTTTCGGTTTTCGGTTAAATAATGTTTAGAATTTATATGTATATGTAGCATAGGTAAAAGCGACCAGTTGGTATAATATATGGTGGAAGTCAGTATCAAATATTTCAAAAGGGATCATGTCGTCATCTACATTCTTCTTCTTTTTTCTTCATCTCTTAAATTTAAAATTGAAATACATTGGAGCTTCAAATGTATTGATGATGATTTAATAATGAAAAAACATAGCATTTTGACAACAAAAAAAAACATGTTAAAATATTCAGTCAATTTATTTTAATTTTATTATAGTTTTCCTTTATTTGGCATTAGATAATAATTTTATATGTATATAAATATTATTTTTCTTATAATATAAGATTTATAAAATTAATCGAACCAAATGTATGTCATACTGTAGTTAAATTTAAATCTATTGAATAAATTTAGAGAAATAGAAAAAAAAAATGATATATTATTTAGTTCGAAAACTAAAAAAAAATTGCTTTAACTTAAAAAACTTTTTTAACTCTACAATTAAATATAATTATGTAACTTATTAATATTTCAAAACTAATATAACGTTCATGAGGCCTTCGTTGCGCAACGGCTCACTAGCGAAGGTGGCAGGTTCGATTCCCGCTCAGCTCATTCCGCATATTTTACATTTCGTCGCTATGGTGACAAAGCAAAGCACGAGGTTAAGTTCCGCAATTCAACCCTCTGTGCACACGCACTGCCCAATGCGTGATTCCCTGCTCACTTACTTGATTAAAAGTACTTGCTTACCTCTACCTACCCTACCATGTTAATAAAGTCTTGAAGCTACCAATATAACATATTGCCACTACCAACACCCGAACATCGAACCCACACGACCTCCCAATACAACAAAACACTCCAGCAAATAAACTCGAATCGTAAACAATTAAATATTATTTATTATCAATTCGACGCGCGTAATATCGCAGACGGGCGGGCCAGACGGCCACGGGCTATACCTACGGCCATCTATATCTAGTGCATATAGCCACCTACCTAGCCTACAACGGAGGCAACTTTGACCCACTTCCTGCGACCCAACTTTTATTGCGACCAACTTTTGCTTTTTCCCCAGTTATGAAGTTTTTTTTTTGTCTGTGTAAAAAACAAAACTTAAGTGATTTTTTTTTCGTGTGAATATAGTGAGCGTAGTGAGTTTTTGTCTATTGAAAATTGTGTTGTTATGTTATTTATTCATTTTATGTTTATTTGGTAGTATTGTTTTGGTTAATTTTTGTCACAGACTAAGGAATTGATAATATTTCAGCAATAATAATAATAATTTACGAACGGAGTGTCTTAACACTTCTGCCTACCCTGCTGTGTGCGGGATACCGCGTGAAGCTGAAAAAAAAATAAAAAAAAAATAAATGAAACAAAAAGGTTTCCTCGACGCTTTCCTCATTTAAAGTTCTTGATTCCGCGCGACAACATTTAAATAGCTGCGATTATTCGGAACCAGTACAAAAAAAAATATTACGTGACGCGAATGCTGATTGACTGTACACATACATAATGAAGAAAATGTCCGTCAATTTACATTCAAATGTCGAAAAAAAAGAAAGGGGAATCGCATAAACCCCGCCATTCCTTTCATCTTTGCCAAACAAACAAAGAAAGTAAAAGAAAGAGAGAAAAAAAAAGGGAACAATTAGAACCTAAAAATCCCCGCTTTGAATGGAGTAGTCGATTAATTGCGGTGCCTAAGGCGTACGTGTAGTCTACTGGCTATATAGGCACGAATTTCCGAGCATATACCTAACTAATGTATAGGTGGGCAACGTCTCGCGTCTCCACCCCATCCCTCGGGCTTCGCCCCCGCCACCCCCGTCTAATTGACGCCGCACCGGACGCGCCGCGGGGACTGCGCTCCGCCTTCCGGACTGCTCCCGATTTACAACATCGGCCGATAATCTTTTCTTGATGACGCAGCTCCTAATGTAGAAAAGGTCTCGACATAATAACTATCTGGTGTCAATAGGGGCTCAGCCTTTTATGCCGGATTAACTTGTTTTGAATCTAGATCTTTTGTGAAGTAGCTGGATTTTTTTTATTTTATTTTAGTTTCACGTATATGGCAGATTAGGTAGGGGGAATCTGGGAACCTGGGAAACCTAGCGTTAAGACACTCCTTTTTCCATTCAGATACATTTATCAAATCTTCATTGTCCGCGCAATCTTTTGCGCCACGATATATTTTTATAAACATTTAACAATGTTGTGAATACCATATTTTTTATATTAAAATATGGTATATATTTGTATAGATATAACAGAGAGATGATCTCTTTAAATTAATAATATTATGTTACAAATAATTCCAAATAGTTTGAAAAATATTGACTGTATAAAAAACGACGCTCAGTTTCACCTTTATACGCCGGGAAGGTGTCAACTTCGCCTTCTGTCCTAATTAAAAACGCTCAGCCGGAGTCGGGTGCCGAAGTGTATATATGTAAGAGAGGGTGAGAAGGGAGAGGCCGTGGGTCCGCGTAACGAACGCACTAATTAATAAGGGTCCGTCGATATTGATTTACGACGTACCGCGTGTGAGCCCGAGGCGGAGACGAAAGCTCTGAACCTTGTTCGGATCAAGCGACATTTGGCGAAAAAAATATTTTTTAAAGGACATCATCCCTTTGTATGTTGTGTCGTTAGTGCTCGGGGGTTGCTATGTATGGATTCAGATTTTATTCAGACGAATTTTTATATTAAAAATTAGTTTTCACTTGCGGCTTCGCCCGCTTGGACGTTCCATACGTGATTTTGAGTTGCGTATGAGACATTAAAAATGATAACCATCCTTGATAAATGGTTTTTTTTTCAAGGCAATGCGTGTTGAGTTGTGGAACTGAACGCTGCCCAAGGGGGACGGAATCGAACCCACAAAACCGTCGCGCCTAATGTCGCACGTTTGCCCCTGCGTTTATCATACTTGTAATTGTCAGTTATCTGTAACTTTTTATGTGGATATTTGATTGGACCCTGTATTATTTTTTATTATTATTATTATTTTAAATTATGAGGCCGGTCGTAGCGCAGCGGCACAAAGTGTGACTGTAAACCGACTGGTTGTGGGTTCGATCCCCACTCGAGGAGATGAAATATTTACTTAAATTTATATTTCTATTTCTTCGCTCTGGTGTCGAGGCAAAAGCGCGGCGTTGAGTTCTGCCACTTAACACGCAATGCCTCCAGAATTCGGCAGAAAGTGGGGAATGGAGTGCCTTTCACTACGTTCCCTCTGCCTACCCTGCAGTGTGCGGGATACAGCGTGAAGCTGAAATTGTGTAATGTTTGTGAATTTTATGTTCAGTTCGTTTCCCTAATAAAAATAAATAAATAAAATATTTTCTCAATATTAACTTACTCCAATTAATTCTTCGGTTTTAAAATATTGTAAGGTAAAATGCGTTTTTACTATAGTTAGTTATAATATGGTTATATGAAGCACGAAATTAAATTCAAAAAAATTGTAAAGTCAAATAAGTCATTGACTAGGTTTCTGCATCACATGACTAATGATGACTAAGTAGTCAGTGAAAAATTTAATTAATAATATTTAAAAACTCTATCTAACCCCCAAAATCTGTAAACGAAACAAAGATATCCAAAAAGAATTTAAGGCTGAAGCATAATAGGCGTAAAAGAAAATAAAACGTGTTTCTTCTTCAATTACAATAAGAAGGAGCACCTTTCAAAAGCAGCCGAAGCTGAACGTGTTCCACGTTTTAAGAGACGTCGGAATGATCCTCCAAAGCATACTTCACGGGGCCCCAACTTCGCTGTGGACAGAGGAAATTTAATTAAAACCCCACATTAGGCCATGCAATAAGGCCTTCTTTGTTTTAACGGATACTTTAAGAGCGCCCCCGAATAATTCTCCGAATATCCAGCTACTGTGTCAAAGGCGTGTATTTTAATTTACGTACATACCGTACGAAACCTAATATTAAGATTCAATTTCGTTGACAGCCTAGCGTAATATTAATAAATCGTCGGCGCATCACTATTTGCGGGGGTAAATCGGAAAACTAATAATAACCGGTAATCGCACTACGGAATTATACATTTTGGTTACAGTAGGCATATGGTGCAAGGAAAAAAAATCAATTCGGAAAACCATTTCCAAAATAACGAGAGCTGGTCAAAATACGTACATTAGGTAACGTTCTCAATTTCCACTCGCACGGCCGTTCGCGTTGCAGCGACGGGGAATTTGCATCGGAAAGAAACGCCAAAAGAGTTAAAAAGAGCAAGCACCGCCCCCACCGGGAGCCGCTGCGCCAGCCACCACACCGCTATATGCTTAAGTAGCGATGCTTAGTTTTTGTTATCAACAATCGATCGTGTACCTTAAGCGAAACGAACGCTGGGATTCTGTATGCTTTGGCGAGCTGCTGGCTAGTTTTAAAAATGTATGTGTGTTTGGAATAAGTTGAATTAGTACAAAGTGTTATCTTGTTGATTAAATAAATGGATTGAAGAATAACTAAAGAAACGTATGTTAATGTCTACAAAGATATGTGAAAGGAGGTGGTCGGAGTGTCTTAACATTAGGCTCGATCTCTCTCTACCCTGCTACATGTACAGCATGAAGCTGAAAAAAAATTAAATCTTATATACGAGATACTTACTACGTAACTCGCCATGTAACTTGCACCAGGTGTTTCCGGATACGTTCGGAACTCCTGGATTTTTTATTCAAATTCTTTGGGCGCCTACGGCGATACAAAAACTCTTTGATAAATTCATCGAACCCGGCAATGTTAGCTTCAAAAAGTTGTGCTCGAAATTTTTACGATCGCTCTAGACGTACGTTCTTTATTATGCCTGTGTACTAATAAAGGTGAAAAACTGGAAAGTTTGTATTCTTCTTTTTTTTGTAGGAAGATATTTTTTATGTGTTACATAAGTGTATGATCATTGTTCACACAAAAATTGAATGACCTAAAAAAAGTTGATATTACTCGAATAACTTGTTTTGTAAGGACAGCAATTAATATAAGCATTTTGGGTGATGGTGATTTCGACTCCCACTCGAAGATGATGATTCGAAGATTTATATTTCTTCGTTCCGGTGTCGAGGTAAAGCACGGCGTTGAATTCCCCCACTCAACACGAAATGCCTCCAGAATACGGTGAGAAATGGGGAATGCTGTATCCTGACAAGTTAAGACACTCCGTTCCCCACTGTCCACTGAATTCTGGAGGCAGTACCTGTTGAGTGGCGGTACTCAATGTCGCGCTTTGCCTCGACACCAGAGCGATATAAATTTAAATAAATATTTCATCTCCACGAGTGGGGATGTAACCCACAACTAGTCGATTTTACAGTAACACTTTGTGCCCCTGCGCCACGATTGACCTCAAAGTGCTTCTAACATAACATTAATAATGAACAGTCCAATTTAATACTCGAATTTCAACAATACAAACTAAAATCCACATATCTACTAAGAAAATAAACCTCATCACACCCACGGAAGACGGTACAGTACGTAGCATCAAAACAAAAGGACGCCGACAAGAACTTTACGCTTGCGAATGCAGAAAATTGAACAACTAAGATATTAGGAACTAAACCAGCCATGGCCAGCGCCGAAATTCAGTATGTGCAGCGGAATAGTTGGTGATGACGTCACGTAGAAAATTACCTTATTTACGATGCCTTTATTATCTCATGTGAGTCGTAAACGCGTGCTGAGTCTTACCTGATATGTGCTGAATCTTGGTCGTGTGGAGAGAGGCACTTTCGCGTTATCGATTTTCATTTTATTTTATTTTTTGTTATTTTTTTAGGGTTCCGTACCTTTTAAGGAAAAAAGGAAGCCTTGTAAGATCGCTTCGTTGTCCGTCTGTCTGCCTGTCAAGAGCCTTTACCTCTGATCTACGCCCCATGATTTCCTACAAAAAATGGTAGAAAAAATGCCCATTTCGACACTATGAAGAGAATCAAAATTAAAAGGGTACTTCCGATTGACCTAGAAATAAGAAATTTGGCAGCAAGCATACAGCTGGTACTAACCAATTCAGGAAAAATCTGAAAGCTTTACATTTCTAGTTAAATCCTAAAAAATAATAGACTTAAAAATTTCATATAAAAGCCGCTAGTTCAAATGAGGTTTTTTTTTTTTTATGGAAGAGACACGGCAAACGAGCGTGCGGGTCACCTGATGGTAAGTGATTACCACCGCCCACGGCCCCGTGCAACCCCAGAGGAGTTACAGGTGCGTTGCCGGCCTTTAAGATGGGTTGGGCGCCGGGGCCCGGCATTACCTGATGCGAAACGCAGTGGCATAAAGCCACTACTTCACGCCGGTTTTAAATGCCGGGGGTGGTAATGATCCGGTCGAGTCTGCCCATGCGTGTTGCCATTGCTGGCGACGTGACTCTACCACACGTAATATCAGGTATCAGAGGTATCAGATGAAAGGGCTCTGGCTAAGCTAGGCCTGAATTTCAGCAAAAAGCTCGAGGCCGCCAGTTTTTGTACGGAATCCTCAGTGGGTGATCCCGACTTGCGCTTGTCCTGTATTTTTAACTTGACGCTATATCTTTCATATAGTAGGGATAGTGGTGTAAAGATCATTATTAGCCAAATTTTGAAGGCATCGAGTGGTCTTAAGCGCCGCAAAAAATGAAAATATCAAATATTTCATTTCCTTTCCTTTTCAGTGGAATTTGAACCCACAAACTGTTGCGCTTGTATGTTAATTATTGTATATTATTGAAATGGAAAATGTAATCGTAGCGCAATTGGGTTGGGCCTGCATATAAGTTATAGCTATAGGTTCGAAGCAAATCGAAAAAATTTTGTAGTATATCAAGTATAATAAAAATATTTTTATTTATTGGATCAAGTTAAACAAAGCGGGTTCGTTTAGTTATATCACAATTTACAAACAACCATTATTATTGAACAGTTAGCAAATGGAGTGCATCGTGGTTATCACTAAATTACAAAAACAATAAAAAATACAACATTTTCTCCATAGCAGTTATATATACATGCTCCATAGCAGTATACAAGAAGAACGTTATTATGAGATAGGACATTTTAACAATTGCTTTTAACGTCTTACAGCGCAGCGGCTATCGGTGCGAATTTAGCAGTCGCGCGACCCTAGTTCAAATCTATCTTAAAGGACATTGATATTTATTTTATTTTGGCATCAATTATTATTATTTTATATCAATCATATGTGTAACGTTTGGGTAGTAAGATCTCTTAAACAGAATTCAACGCAGTTGGACGTGTGTCGGTTTTGTAATAATGAATATAAATTGACCGCTCGTTTCTGTTATATTTTTTTGGAAATTTTAGAAATATGCCTAGAACTTGCTAGAGTGGACATTTAAGTTACTGTGTTTTTGTTTCTCACTGCGATAGGGTTAAGTCTTACTTATAATACAATTTTAGTAACTATATAAATATTTTTAATGTTCATTAATTAATGTTTGTGTTGTCGTAGCCTATCGAAACGCCCTTTATGCTCAGCTTATGGATTACTAAAAATCCACCAGTTAATATATAAGGCAATGAAATAGTCGAGGCTGGTTTTGAGAGAGTTCCGTCAATAAGGAATAAAAAACTCTCCTGGCGCCCTATTAGTTATCATAAGATCTAGTGTAGTAATTTAGTATTAGTTAAGTAGTACCTAGGCTTAGTTATATTTTATATCCATTTGAGGATTTTATTAAGATTGTTGGTTTTTTATTATATCGTACCTATATATAACATAATAACATTCTTTTATTACCTAAGAACCCGTAACAACGTGTTGAGTGATAAAGCTCAACATCGCGCTACATCTTACCAAATCGTGCAAATAAAAATAATCAGCTTATCCGATTGTACCACTACCACAACCAACACAACAGTCACACAGCACCACAACAACAACTCAACCCAAATCCAAACAAAAAACCAAGAAACCAACCATACCTACACAAACAACACTAGCACCAGCAGCTTATGTACCAATCCACGACATCAGCATCATAAACTAGATCAACAGCCAGTCAGCCACGACTGATGTTAGTGCATCTGAGTCGTAATTCGCAGAAACTGAAACGAATAGACGGCGCGCCCGCGATCTGCCTCTAAATGACGTCATTACCGCCGTACGGACGACAGTAAAGCACAATACCTGTGTACTGAAAGCTAGCAAATAAGGCTTGGTGTAGAATGGTCGTTGGGTGCATTCAATTTTATGTGATAATTAGCTAGCGGCATAGACGCGGCTTCGCCGGCTTATATTTTTATTATACTATAGACTAATTATATAATAATTATATAAATATTTTCATATGCATTCTTGCGTATGCATTAATAATAATAATAATAATACTTTATTCAAGTGAGCAGTGACTCATTTTGGTTAGTAAATAATATTTCTAACAGACCAGGTTAGTTATTATTTTAAATAAATGTTACAATACACACGAATCATCGCTGCACCGTCCCGTTTGCAACGGAACGGTTTGCATTATGTTGATTTAAACTTTTTAAATATTTCGTGGTATTATATATTGCTAGGAAATTGACCAATCCAATATCCAGGTAAGTGACTAGTACTCAATTACTTTCAATAAACATAACTTTTTGGTTATGGTTGAAAACAGATTGAATTTAAAATTACAGAAATAAAATGAAAGTATTGATCAAAATCTTAGATCTTTTAAAACTAGTTTTAAGATTTTAATGTCAATATTTAAATAGTCCAAATAAAAATTTTAGTTGCTTTACATTTGGACAATATTTAACTCTATCTGTTCAAAATAATATATATATATATATATATATATTCAGCAAAAATCAATGAAAGGCTGTCATGGCCTGAATAGCATGGTTCCGCGGTTGTAGGTTCGATTCTTACTCGGAAGAATAAATTATTTTTATTTTCTCACTCTGGTAACAAGACAAATCGTGGCATCGAATTTGTCATTCACCATGCAATATATCGAAAATTGGGCTATTCGATGGGAAGGATGTGGTCGTAGCTTTTTGGTTTCCACAGCCTACCCTGCTATATGAGGGCTATATGTACTCACAATTCGCAACGCGTCAAAAAAAATCGGCGGAAAGAACGGAGTGTGAATGTTGGCGTAAAACTAGGTTCCCTCTTCCTACTATATAACATAAAAAAACCACATCTAAAACAAGACAAACCAATTCCAAAAAACTGCAAATGTAAAATCCGGCTTAGCAAGAGTTTCGTGCGACATATCTTTATGCAGTAATGAGACGCGAGAGATGCTGGCAAATTGAAATTCACGTCGCGGGTCCGGAAGTGTCGGTCTTTCAATACTTGGGAGGGGAGGGGAGGGAGGGGAAGTGGCGTGAGGACTCCTTTGTTCCGTTTAATTGCTTCCATCCTCCCGCTTTAGTTTTATCATGTCCGTTGGTCCGTTGTTACGTATGTACTTGTTACGTATCGACCTTGTTTGATAAGAAATGCTTATATTATTTGGGTACCTCGTGTGTTGGTCTTAAATGAAATAAAGAAAATATTGTGGGTTCATTTCCAATAACAATACATTTTATATCCAAGAGATGAATATGTTAATTAGTTATATAGAGTTAGTTGAAATTCTATTTTTATTTTTATACAAATTACGTTAAACATAGAAAATATTTTTTTTACAGTTACATCACTCAAAACTTTTTTTGTTTCACGCACACACACAGTAGAGTAGGTATAGAGATGACACTCCCTTCTCTATTTTCCGCATTGGAGGCATTGTGTGATAAGTGGCGGAACTCAACGCCGCGCTTAGCCGCCACACCAGAGTGGAGAAATGAAAATATTAAATATTTCAATTCCTCGAGTGAAATACAAATCGTTCACAGCCCCCGCGCCATGACTGGCCATTCATTTGAGACTTTTAACTAAATAATTTTAGAAGTAACAAATCTTAATAATCTTAGAGTAGAAAGATTTCGAGTAATCTAACGTTCTGCTGCCGGGAGTTCATTAGCAGTAAATACCGTGAGGAGTGCCAGTTCTACGAAGTAGGCATAAGGAGGCGTTTGGTTCAATTTTATTGAATAATCCAGTCTTCTCAGGGTCTTTAGTTTTAGTTCTTAGAACACCTTTAAATTTTTGATGCCTTAATTTTTAAGGTTCCCTACCTAAAAGGAAAAAACTAAACGCTTATCACTTTGTCGCCCGTCTGTCCCTTTGTCATGACTATTTTTAAATAATCCGTAGAAGTTTTAGTAGCTCAGAAAAAATCTAGCTTCTAAATGAGTACAAACAAAAGGTCTGAACATTTATGCGTCGTTGTTGCTGCATTTTGTATTCAATTTGCCGTGTAAACAAATCCTATATAAACATCCCCTATATTTCCTATGGACCTACAGTTACGGAATTTAGCAAGAGATAAGAACATACAATACAAATAAATGCAGAAATACAGACATATATTTTACAGAAAAAAAAAATTACAAACCTGTAATGATTCAAAAGAATAATCTAGTTCAGATTCAGCTTCACGCTGTATCCTGCACGCAACAGGGTAGGCAGAGGGAATCTATTTTTAAGACACTCCGCTCACTTTCTACCGAATTCTGGAGGCATTGCGTGTTGAGTGGCAAAACTCAACCCCGCGCTTCGCCTCGTAACCAGAGCGAAGCCATGGAAATGGAAATACAAATTTAAATAAATATTTCATCTCCTCTAGTGGGGATCGAGCCCCAAACCAGTGGGCTTACAGTCACACTTTGTGCGCCATGACGGGCGCTTTTAATTTCATATGAAACGAACGCCCGCAAACTTAATATTCTTTATTTGTATAAATTTTACTTCCTGTTGATTTTGACAATTCTGAAATTGGTACGGATCCCTCAGTGGGAGAACCCGACTCGCTCATGATCTGTTTTTTTTATATAAACTTAATATATCCAAGACAAGTAAGTTATTAAGTATGCATGTTATAATAAATATACCATATATTTAATTTTAATTGTTGTATAAGTTAATTAAGGCGGTCTTAGCGCAACGGCTCAGCGTCTAATTGTAAACGCAACGGTTGTGGTTTCGATTCCCATTCGTGGAAATGAGTAATTATTATTTCTTACACCACTTAAAATGTAATGTCTTAAGCGACTTAAAATTTGAACGAAGCAGTATTTGAAAGCGCGCCTCTTGACGACCTTCCAACCAAAATCCAACGATACGGTATGAATTGATTTGGTAAATAAATTACTAAATATGTATATTATAGAAATAGTTTAAAATCAATTTTTATTTTATAATTATATTACTACAGATAGATACGTACTGCCTACTGTCGATCTAACACCACCAAAACAGCACATCGCGTTCCACCGACGGACAAACAATACAATAACTTAAAACCGTATAAACAACAAATTTTACTTAGGGAAATGAAAGCGAACAGCGTTGTAAGATGGACGGTGTAAGGGGTAATAAACACATGCACTCAGATAACAAAGAACGGTACTACGATAGCCTGGGGTCAGTCTACTCACGCTTGTGTTAGTATTTTTTTTACAGTTTCACGTCTTATCCCTTATTGGCAGAGTATGCATAGTCATCATCACTCAACACGCAATGCCTTGAAAGCGAAATCGGAGTGTCTTAACACTACGTTCCCTCTACCTATCCCATCATACGCTGCATACAACGTGAAGCTGAAAAAATTGACTTCAATAAAAAAAATTAGGCTTGTTTAGTCTTGGTCGATAAAGGACAGTGTTTGTCGGGCAGTTACTCTAAGGAACCTAAAGTGGTGGAATGAGAGATACTGCATTTATTGAGCATAATAGCATTTTTTTTGCAACACATGGGATACTTCCTTTGCTTATTTGGTAATTTCATTAAAAAAAAAAACAAAAACGTATACACTGAATGAACATTGTCTAGATGTTTTACAGTAAATTCAATGTTGATCATCATCAATAAAATCAAATAAGCTGCAATATATTTATAAGTTGTGGCGTTCTGGTCTTTCGCTACGAAAGCTCATTACCGCGGGGGCAATAAAACAGGCGGACACCTTTCGAAAACAAGCCATAGACGCAATTAAGTTCTCTCACCTCACCTGCCTAACGAGGAGCGAGGGTACAGCTTGGGAATGTGAGCTGCACCGTGGTGGGATACTTGTGTGATTGACCACAAGACGGAGGACTACATGATTTTTTTAATTAAAAATTTAAGCTAATAAAATTGGTAATTAAAATTGGTAATTAAAATTGGTAATTAAAATTGGTAATTAAAATTGGTAATTAATCAATTTTAATTACCAATTTAAGCTTCCTCTGCGAGAGGTAGGAATATTGAATAAACGTAGTGCTAGCACAGTTCCCTCTGTAATTTTTATTCAGTAAGGAAATATTGCATGTTTAGAGAAAGAAAATTAACAATATAATTTTTACTTATATATCTACCTTTTTCATATCATTCGTTATTTTTAGAGTTTGTATCGGCTTAATACATTAAATAAAAGCTAAATATTATATAATATTAATTAAATACCCATACGTAGATTTTTTTTATATGTACTTTATCAATGTATTTATATTTAATAACCACGTTAAAATCTCTTCCTGATTTGTAATACCCACGTTTAAGTGCATTAAGATAATATTAAAATAATAAAATGTTTAAGAGATCCACAAATTATGGCAATGAAACTGTATCTTTTTAGCATAGAAGAATATGAAATAACCATACTATAATTTAATTATGGAAAGAAACATGGATTCGTAAGTAGATATAATGTTGGTAGTTGTATTTAAATAATAGACAAAAATGTCGTCGACAATTCTGAAAAAAATATTAATATTTTTAAAATCAAATCAGCTTGACGCTGTATCCCGCACACAGCAGGGTAGGGAGAGGGAACCTACTGTTATGTCACACCGTTGTTCTCCACTTTCCGCCGAGTTCTGGAAACATTGCGTGTTGAGTGGCGCAACTGAACGCCGCGCTTCGCCTCGACACCAGAGACCGAAATAATGAAAATATAAGTTTAATAATTAATATTTCATCTCCTCGAGTGGAGATCGACACCACAACCAGTCGATTTTACAGGCACACTTTGTGCCCCTGTGCCAATACAATAAGGCCATTGATATTTTTTATTATTATTTAATTATAATTAATATGAACACTGATTTGACGTAAGACTTAATAATAATTAAACTATTGATTACCTAAATACCTACATATACCATGTACGTATGTATCATCATGGATGCCCATATACTAAACTCAAATGAATCACTGTATACCTGATGCAGATCAAAACGAGATCATCGATGTGACTTAGTTTCCGAGATTTTTGTGGACAAACAACAAACGACAACAATATAAACACAATAAAATTAGCATTCGTACTTGGATACCTGAACAAATATACGACTACAATAACGTTACAACACCAATCGCAACAACAACACAAAAAAAAAACATATAAAAATAACAACATCCCATTTTAAAAATCGATTAAAAACATTGCCCACTCCGTAACGCCATCACATTTTGTAAAACAACATTACACATCCAATCTCTTGAACTATATGCGGACGCATATAATATTCATATTATAAAAGTATTCAATGCACTGCGAGTCATCACGCTTAATCGAATCGATACAAAATGTACCGCGTAACGGGATATTATCTTAAGTTAATAAACTGGCCGGAATTCTGATGAAGCGAAGCTATTTTACTCTTTATTTTATTTGTTTTCTGCTTAAAACAAGAGAGTAGTCAGCATGTGGATGAAAAAAAGGCTCAGTGGTATATTATTGGACAGATCTATGTCCAGCAGTGGACTAATGTAGGCTGATAATAATAATACTCATATTGTTGGACTAATTAAGGGTGAAACTAAGCAGTAAGGGTAATGGTTGGGGGTTTGATTCTCAATTAAGAACATTGCTATTAATTATCATATAATATCAGTTTGTGAATGTCAGTGTCGTATGTTGACGTCAGTAGGCCACGTAGCAAAACCCATGTGATAGACTGACCAAGACTGCTCTTTATGACCCTATCTACTATTGTATCAAGCTTAAAAACGACGACCACGGCCTATGAAGAGTTCTTCAACGACAAAGAAGAATGTGAATATCAAATTCATTTCTTCTTATATGTTCTTAAAACAATATATTTATGCTTGTCAAGTAGGTCGGAAACTTTTAAAAAATACATTAAGTACGTTCAAATAACATCAAACTTCTCCTCTCAATTCAAATTCGTGTGACATTTGACTACTGCAACATCTAAACATTAAATTTATTTTCTTTAATTTTTTTTTATGGAAAAGACAAGGCAATCGAGCGTGCGGGTCACCTGATGGTAAGTGATTACCGCCGCCAACGGCTCCGTGCAACCCCAGAGGAGCTACAGGTGCGTTGCCGGCCTATAAGATGGGTTGGGCGCCGGGGCCCGGCATTACCTGATGCGAAACGCAGTGGCATAAAGCCACTACTTCACGCTGATTTTAAATGCCGGGGGTGGTAATGATCCGGTCGATTCTGCCCATGCGTGTTGCCATTACTGGCGACGTGACTCTACCACACGTACTGAGAGAACTTAGTGTCAGAACTCTCCACAGTGGCGGAACTCGACGCAGTGACCAAACAACAATTTCATGAATCATAGATCAAAACGTTACAACGTCTAATAACAATTTTGCCCGCACGAGAGACCTCACCTTACCAATCTGTAACTGTACAGTCCTATAATATTTAATGGCAGCACTTATGCTAACATTGTAGGATTCATATACAGAATAAATGAAGTTTGAGAGCTTACGATACGGCGTGCTCTTAGCGTATAGAAAGGTAGTTGGGAAATTGACAAAGACAATGTTAGTGTTGCATACTTTCTAATACGATGGCCGTTGGGATGCGGCGACCAATTTTATATGATTATATAATGCGGTATTCCAAGCCTATATATTCTTATATTAGATATATTGTAACAGTGTGTGTACCTTGGGTATGATATTGTGAAATAAAACTTATATATATATATATATATATATATATATGTGTGTGTGTGTGTGTGTGTGTGTGTGTGTGTATGACAATACACAGAATTAGCCTAGTTAATTATGAATAATATAAACAACATATTTTAAATATCATATTGATCCAGAGTGGTTTATGTACGGACATCCCGAGTGTCGCAACGGTGTTTTGTATATATGTGGGTAGCAGACAGAAGCCAGCGGTCGAGCCAAACTCTTAAGTACTAAGGTATTTAATGAATATGATGCACTGAAAGACTCGTACCAAACATATAGTAAACTAGGATGGTAGAGCTGAGCGAAGCCATGTTACGCAATATGTCGTGAATTTTTTGCGAAAATTTTGCGAAATTTTCTGTTTTGTCCGCACGCGAGTTAGGTTCGTCAAAGTTCAATGGGTGCCCTTGAATCTCAAAACGTTCCTCAGCTTAACTCTATGGGACACATTTTGACCATTTACTCAAAAACTGCAATTACAATTATCACCAAACCACTTTGCTGGGATCACCGTATTATTCAAAACGTTTCTGCAAAATTCCAGAGCTGTAGGTTTAACGGTCTAGGAGGAGTAGCATAACAACGAAACACACTATTGACCAGTAAGAGCAGCTCAATGAAAAATATAAAATAAAATAATTCAAAGCCTATAATGGCACAATCTTTAAAGATAAATTTTGTATAAAGGCAAAATATGACATGTGTAGGGGCGACACATATTGTGGATCAAAATGAGCTTTGATCAAAATTACAATATTGAATGTTGCCTGACGTCGCGGACGCTGACGTGATGGGCTTATGCGAACTGTTACAGCGACATTAACTACGTCGTGGCTGATGCCGTCTCGCAGTACGTAAGCTATTCTTGTATGGCGTTGATCGTTGAATAAATATATATCACTGTGGTTCTACGATTTGGTAAATTATTAGTAGGTGTGTGATGATATTTTATGACCCAGCTCCGGTGTATGTAGTAGTGTCCGTTTCAAGTACTTTCAGAAAGATCACACACAAATTCCCGGTTCAATAAAGACTGTTGCACCCGGGCGGTCTGGCCTATATATCAGGTGAAAATTACAGACTCAGCTAGGATCATTTTATCTGATGATGATTGTCAGTAAGAAATCAGCTTTATAAACTAATATATGAGTACCTACATATAATGCATGCCGTAAAATTATTAATTTTAACAGACAGGTTAACCTGCTATGTGCGGGATACAGGGTGACGCTAAAAAAAATCACATAACCTGTATAAATAAATAAAAAAATTCTTACAAAACATTATGACCGTGTCTTTAAATTTAATTTGTCGTTTAGAGATTTGCATATGTACAGTAAATAGAGAAGACACAAAACAGTTTGGACTTTAAATTTCGAGGTAGTAAAACCTTAGGGAACCGAACTAACAGATCATAATAGAAGATTGCGTTAGGTGACCAGCATTTAGGGAAAAAAGTTATTTATGCAAATGAGGTGAACAAACTTATTGATACATCACTCAGTTCTTCATTGATATTGGTCAATTGGCCAATTTTTTTATCTTCGCACGTTTTCACACGGGGCAGGTAGAGTAGACCCTGGGAACCTTTAGGATATTCCGTTCTCATTTCTTACTTTTCGCCAAATTCTGTAGGCATTGCGAGTTGAGGCAGAACTCAACGCCACATTTTGCCTTGTTACCAGATCGAGGGGAGCGAGAATGAAAATATTAAATATTTCATTTCCTCGAGTGAAATCGAACTCACAATCTGTCACGCTTAAAGTCGCACGCTTGTGCCACTGTGCCACGACTGCGTCAATCGCCTCCAATCCAAAATCATCGATAAAATTAAAAGCATACACTTATTTTATATTATTTTTTATTGAAATAAAAAATATAATATGTAGTTTTATGTATTTTTTTTCACTTCAGCGATAACTATTGATAACTACTTTAGCTTAAAATTTTACTTTCACTTAAGCAGTTCAAAATTTCTTACTATAATTTAGCTGAAAAGGGCAAATTGAATCCAATATAACCTTTATCATTCAAAAGGAACTCGCAGTGTATTTCTACACGACGATATTCCAACGTCAACAGAATCGCAACCCCTATCACGGCACGTCAACATGTCGTACACACTATATGTAGAACACGCTGTATATAGATAGTAAGTGTATGTATGTATATACGTGCATATATAGCGGTAGAAAGGTATATATATATATAGCTGTATAGTACAATCGCTGGTAAGACGAGCGACCGCAGCGGACAGGCTTTGTGCGGGTCCGTTGCTAAATTACGCCTAGGTTATGTTAACGCGTCGACGCGATTTGAAAGTATTATTTTAATTATGTATATTTAAATATAGGATTTTTAGATATATTATATGTATTGCGGTGTTGAGTTCCGCCACTGCATGAAGTGTTTTAGCACAAGGTTCCCTTTCACAATCTCGATAATATTCGTATAAATTGAAAAATATATTTATTTCTTTAAATATTAACGGTTAACTATTAGCTATTTTATTAAATTCTTAATTTAAAATCTTTTTCTTATATTGATAGTATGAAGACTAAGATTTTTGCTATGAATTTAGTGTATTTTAACTTCATGAGCTTACTTCTTCATGACGCAGTAAACGTACCTTCGAAAATTCGACATTAATTAAATGGTCACTCATAAAAGAGTTGGAAGGACTTGTGTAATCCATATCTCTCATTAACGTGACTTGACGAGTAAAAGAAATTACTATTAAATAAAATTATCAAAATATATATTTAAAAAAAAAACATAAACTAACAATAATAGAAAAACGCTACGTCGCGCACACGCCGATTGCGCGCTGTCAGAGCGGGCGGGCGTCAGGTGCCCGTATTTCGGTCGCTACGGCCGAGCGGTCGCCGCTCAGTTTATGTAACACATACACGTTATATAACCACCTCACCTTCTAATGGCTTAGTCTAAAATGGAGTACTCTAGAAGGGTTATTAGGCGTATTTAATACGAAATAGTAGAACCTAGTATATTTGTTGATGACTAGATGTTAAATAAAAAAGAAAAAATGTCGAAATTTTTCGATAACATTGTACTATAGTTTTCCGCACATAAGTGATATACTACAAGCCGTCAATGTGCAGCTTCGCAAACTACTTGGCGACACAGTGCCTGACTGTAAACATGATGGTCATGGGGTCGATTCCTACTACATTTTCTCTTAACATTAATTTCCCTCTGCCTACTATACTAAACGCAGGGTACAGCGTGAAGCTAAAATATTTATATTTAGATGTAGTATTATTCAAATTTGTAATAGATATTCCGCAAAATACAGGACGTGTCAAAGCAAAAAACTAACGTAATCCACTCCTCCGATCCGCATTTTAATAAAAAAATCATAATAATTTATATGCTCATATACCATTTTCTTTTTTTTTATTGGAGGTACAATTTTAAAGTATAGTCATTTTAAGACACTCCGTTCCCCATTTTCTGCCTAACTTTTGGGACATTATATGATAATTCAACTAAACGCCATAGTTTATATAATAGAACGGAGAAATGAAAATAATTAACTATAATTATTGTTCCGTGAGAGGATTGAAGCCACAACCGTCGTGCTAGCAATCAAAAGCAGCCTTACAGCGCCATGATGGCGTGGATATTTGTGCTTCAATGACTACTCAAGTTATTATACTATTGTCAATCTTCCCACTACAAACAAATAAAAAAGTCACCTATCAATTACACAATAAATAATGTCTTCTTTAACAAGTGACTATGTACAATTATAAATATTATATTAACCTAGAAAAATATTTACAAAACCAAAACAGGAAAAAAATATAGAAAAATGAAATATAAAAAAAGGAGAAAACCAAAGCAAATCTACGCAGAATACGCAAACAGAACCCGTACCACTTCAACGTCGTATATTATTGTTCTTAGTCGTTCGTATTGCAGCTTTCCCTTTGCCTCGCCTTACGGTGCTATTGAATTAATCGTGTATTCCTTGGTACTAATGCTCTCTTACCGTCGGCCGTGTAAACGTTGCTAATATGACGTGATCGAGATAAATCTTTTAATAGCCATCCCCGCTATTTGTTTATGCTTGTTCTGTATGGTATTCATGAAGCTAAACATGGCTTTTTTTTCTTAATTTCACTTTTCCATATTAATACAAGCTGTCGTCGGGGGCTGTCGTGGCTCAGCAAACGCAACTGGTTGTGGGTTCGACCCCCACTCAAAGTAATTCTTTATTATTTCTAATATTTTCATTTTTTCGCTCTGTCACCAAAGCAAAAGTCCTACGTTGAGCTCGGCCACTCATCACTTTACTTAACACTAGGTTTCCTCCACCAGCTATGTGCGAGATCAGCGTGAACCTGATTTTTCATTTTTATAGTAAACGATAAATTAATTTTAATATTTGAAACATTTTTAAAGTGTTAATCCACACTTAGGAAATATAAATACTTATTAGAAAACGTATAAAAATTTGAACGTAGCGGGACTCGAACCCGCGCCTCCTGGAAACCGACCAGGCGCTCTGACCACTGAGCCATACGTTCTCGCCAAGCTACGTCGAAATTCTTATACGCTTGTTACACAACTTATGTTGTTAGCATCTCTGTAGGGAGATTTTTACAAATTTCCGCTACCCAAAGATAATTAATTACTAAGAATTATCGTTTGGCAAGAGAGAATACTATTTTTTAAATATTTGAAACATTTTTAAAGTGTTAATCCACACTTAGGAAATATAAATACTTATTTAGAAAACGTATAAAAATTTGAACGTAGCGGGACTCGAACCCGCGCCTCCTGGAAACCGACCAGGCGCTCTGACCACTGAGCCATACGTTCTCGCCAAGCTACGTCGAAATTCTTATACGCTTGTTACAACTTATGTTGTTAGCATCTCTGTAGGGAGATTTTTACAAATTTCCGCTACCCAAAGATAATTACTAAGAATTATCGTTTGGCAAGAGAGAATACTATTTTTTAAATATTTGAAACATTTTTAAAGTGTTAATCCACACTTAGGAAATATAAATACTTATTTAGAAAACGTATAAAAATTTGAACGTAGCGGGACTCGAACCCGCGCCTCCTGAACCGACCAGGCGCTCTGACCACTGAGCCATACGTTCTCGCCAAGCTACGTCGAAATTCTTATACGCTTGTTACAACTTATGTTGTTAGCATCTCTGTAGGGAGATTTTTACAAATTTCCGCTACCCAAAGATAATTACTAAGAATTATCGTTTGGCAAGAGAGAATACTATTTTTTAAAATATTTGAAACATTTTTAAAGTGTTAATCCACACTTAGGAAATATAAATACTTATTTAGAAAACGTATAAAAATTTGAACGTAGCGGGACTCGAACCCGCGCCTCCTGGAAACCGACCAGGCGCTCTGACCACTGAGCCATACGTTCTCGCCAAGCTACGTCGAAATTCTTATACGCTTGTTACAACTTATGTTGTTAGCATCTCTGTAGGGAGATTTTACAAATTTCCGCTACCCAAAGATAATTACTAAGAATTATCGTTTGGCAAGAGAGAATACTATTTTTTAAATATTTGAAACATTTTTAAAGTGTTAATCCACACTTAGGAAATATAAATACTTATTTAGATTCAAATATTTAAAAAATAGTATTCTCTCTTGCCAAACGATAATTCTTAGTAATTATCTTTGGGTAGCGGAAATTTGTAAAAATCTCCCTACAGAGATGCTAACAACATAAGTTGTAACAAGCGTATAAGAATTTCGACGTAGCTTGGCGAGAACGTATGGCTCAGTGGTCAGAGCGCCTGGTCGGTTTCCAGGAGGCGCGGGTTCGAGTCCCGCTACGTTCAAATTTTTATACGTTTTCTAAATAAGTATTTATATTCCTAAGTGTGGATTAACACTTTAAAAATGTTTCAAATATTTAAAAAATAGTATTCTCTCTTGCCAAACGATAATTCTTAGTAATTATCTTTGGGTAGCGGAAATTTGTAAAAATCTCCCTACAGAGATGCTAACAACATAAGTTGTAACAAGCGTATAAGAATGCTAACATAGTTTTTTTTTTTTAATTTCACTTTTCCATCTCAATACACGCTGTCGTCGGCGGCTGTCGTGGCTCAAGGGCAGAAACGTGACTGTAAACGCAACTGGTTGTGGGTTCGACCCCCACTCAAAGTAATTCTTTATTATTTCTTAATATTTTCATTTCTTCGCTCTGTCACCAAAGCAAAAGTCCTACGTTGAGCTCGGCCCCTCATCACTTTACTTAACACTAGGTTTCCTCCACCAGCTATGTGCGAGATACAGCGTGAACCTGATTTTTCATTTTTATAGTAAACGATAAATTAATTTTAATATTTTTACTATCAATCTATGAAACTTAGGACAACTGATCATATAATAAACATTCGATACATAACATACATTAATCTTTTTAAAAATTGAAAATATTAGACGAACACACCAAAAACTTGAGCCAAACGACTGTACTTCACTTTCATAACAACTCCATTGAACAAAAGCAACAAGTGCTCATTTTAAAAGCCACTCTTACCTAGAGGTATCCAGAAATATAGAGTACTCGTATAATAACAAAGCCGAACACATAGACGAACAATCAAACAAACAAACTAGCCTAGAAACGTGAAACCATTTACTTCTTGGAATATCTTGTTATATATACATATATTCGAGAGACAAAGCGCGGACAAATCATAAATAAACTGTCACTGTGGTGCATATCCTCCGTGTACGGAGGTCCAGCGGTGTCTATATGCACAGCATTTCCCTCTACGGCATATATGCATACAGATATATAGGTATGTATATGCACAGCATTTCCCTTTACGGCATATATGTATGTATAGATATATAGGTATATACGGTTCGGCATTGGAGCGCGAATACTCCACTCTGGACGAGCTTACCGCGCTGCTTCCTAATGACGACGTTAGATACGTATGAGGTTATGGTGGCGGTCTTAGCGATTTGAAGTGGTTTTTTTTTATATATAATAAAACTAAACTTTTTTTGTGACTTCGTCCCGATGGTGTGTCCATGAAGTTCTAATTGCAGGAGGTAATTTTGATTGCATTAAAAAATGTAGTGTCTGATATTATCGCCTCCAAACAAACAGAGGCTTCAGCTTTATAATATTAGTATTTGTAGACGTATTCTTTTATAATTATTTTATTTGAGATTAGTATATTACACTTATGTAATATTTCTCTTTCTACAGGACAGTTTTATACAAAGAATACTAACTATATTTCAATTACAGTTCTGTGAGAACCTAAACTGCAAGCGAAGTCAAAATATAGATATATAAATATTAATATTTATAAACTTTAACTCTTATATCATATCACACCTAGTTAAGAAATTTATTTCATTATAATGATAAAGCTGTTCAAAAATAACGAAATCCTTAAACGAAATAAAAATCAACACAACACTTTTTTTACCAAAATTTTTTAAACAAGACCAGTCAATCGTAATCCTTTCAAAGCACAACCGATACACCATCTTATAACACCCCACCTTCCCATCTTCGAAACATTCTAAAAACGTAATGTTACCAATATTTCTCGCTTCCACCCTCACTAAATCCTGCCGCAACGCCGTGGAAAATGGACGGAGCCGTGACATCGAGGACCTGGATATATAACCTGTCGCCCAGGCCGAGGCCCAGTCCCCTCCCTGATTTAGAGCCTTTATAGCTATCACTTTCTGCGTGTTTGGCGTCTATTGCATATTATTCGACTTTAAATTCGGGATTATTGTGAAAAATATCTTAATAATCTAGATAATATACTCTAATTAATTATTAGTTTTATTAACCAGCAAAATAATAATATCTTATATTTTAAGTTGATACCGTGACATTGAAGACCTGCATATAACCTGTCCCGCAAGCCGGAGTGTCTTAACTCTCACCTTATTAACTACGCAGCTATAAGCGAGATAACGCATGACCCTATTAAAAATATATAAAAATCCATATTATAGAATTCCAAAGCTGCAGCCAAATTTTAACTAATAAGTCTGAAGAAACCATTATATATCGCAGATGATTTTTCTAATATTTAGTATGTTTAGTAGTAGCCTATTAAATAAATTAAATAATATTCCAACTGTACCAAACGGCTACCATATTTTTATAAACCAAAAAACCATCTCTTCCGTAAACCCAAAAACACATTTTCCAAAAATCTTATCTTAAATCCAAATCCTCAAGAAAACCGAGATGTTTTAATCAGTTTCAATTACTTTCTCGTAATGCCTAGTTCCACTGCCACTGCCGACACGTAAATAAACAAAACGCAGCGGCCTTCGAGCCCAATTTTCTAGCATTATGCACTTTATGTTCCTTGCTCTAAGAATTTTGCACCCAAAGCTACACAGTCAAAGCGGAGTATTCGCAAAATCGATCTCTATATACATAGAGCTAGATTCGTATATCGTTTGTACGGTCTCGGTGTACGTGTGTATGTTGACCTACTTACTGAGCCTCTATATACTACGCAGTGTTTATATAAGCCTCCGTTTGAAGCCTGGTTTCCACTGTGGCCGGTTTAATTTGGCTTGAAAGTGTATTGAATCAAATGAAATATGCACATCATCAAAGTAAAAATGCACGCTGTTGTGAAAACATACGGTTCGGTTTCGTTGTGAACATTCAATGATTCTAAATATAGGATAAAAAAAAATTATATATGTATGTATATCTACGTGTATACATATAAAAAACCTTTTTTTTAGTTTCACACTGTATCCCTCATATGGCTAGGTAGGCATAGTGGACCTGGGAACCTTTGTGTTAAGACACTACCGCTCTCATCTTTCCGAATTCTGGAGACATTGAGGGACGTTCACAAGTGGCGGAACGCAACGCAACGCAATAATATAATAAATATAATATTTATATATTTCATTTCCTCGAATGAATCGAATTGAACCCGCAACTTGTCGCGCTTACAATCTCAATCTAGTGTACACCACTACACCACGTCTAGTTTTGAGGAGAAACTGGCCTCGAAGAAACATAATATTTATGATGATCTATAGACTTGCCGACGAACGTTCTTTTTTTTTGTTCATTTTTTTCTATGCGATATTAAGATAATTATTTCAAAAAACGATTAGGATGTAATGAACTCTATGCGTATAAAACTAGTCCCGATTTTATTTTGTTTGCTTTTTTTTATTTTTGGCTTAAAAACTTATTATAACTTACTATATTTTTACTTTACTTTATTTTTGGCTTAAAGACTTATTATCAAAACCTATTAGGAACTCTAGAACTTAGTGCATGCAAAGAGAATTCCGATTTTATGACCTTTTGGACAATGCTCTGCCAAGTTGACAAACAAACTTGGAGGGCGTGACGCAATCGGATAGTCTGACTGAAAATGCGACAGTTATGAGTTCGATCTCCACTCTCGAGAAAGATTACATTTAAGTTTATTTTTTTCGCTTTGATAGACAAAGGCACTGTGTTGTGTTCCGCCACTCTATATGCAATGTTTCGAAAATGGGGATAGGAATGTCTTTTGAACCTTTTATGTCTACAAAGCGAGAAAAAACACTGAGGTAGCTTTTTTAACTGGCTTGTTTTATTTTAAGACGCTTTACTTCGTTTACAGTTTAAATAAATACACATACACAATCACATTTAACAATAATTTAAAACATTATACGTAAATTCTGTTATATATTAGTATTTAATTCGCTTATAAAATATATAGCGTGTCTAATCCCGCTCGATTCAAATAAATAACAAGCAACGTCACACATTTGGAAACAATATAAGCTAACAACATAATAATAAAGACAAATGAAGGCAACTGGTATAAGAACAAATATTCTCTCTACACTAAATAGTTCTACAGATTATTCTAAAACAAAAAAAAGACCAACATTAAGCAAAACATCTTTTCTAAGCATTCAACTCAGATTAAATATAAAAAAGCAACGGCCATCATATAAAAATAAAAAGAAGAAAAAAGACTAAATCAATTACATACAATTTATAAAACACAAAAACGACAATTGGAATATCATAGCGCCGACAAACTCCGCCGAACCATAAATTATGTTCAAACGTAATAAAACTAAATGCATGAAACAAATCGGGAGAGGGGAGGGAGTGGTGGCGCGGGGGTGCAGGGGGCGAGAGGCGGGAGGGGGGGAGGTCTACAACTCTACTACGGCACTCTCGGTTTCATTCATAACTTTTTACAAGTTTATCTGCGGCGATACCTCCTACATATTTATGTTTGCGACGGCTTTCAAAGAGTAGATATTATTGTTTTTTTTTTATTTATTTTTATTTTTTTATTTTTTTTGAGTGCATCTTTAAATTTAATATGTGTTAACACATAATGTTGCGTAAGTCAAAGAGTATTGGCTTCTGATGGTTTGTAGATGTGAGCCTGTTAAAATAAAAATAAATTCAATATAGAATTTTTATTTCATACTTATTTGGATCGTTGATTTCGAGTTCAAAACTTAAAAAAAATACATAGTTTCGACATGAAACACAGAGGACGTTAGTCGCTTTCTAAACTTTATTGGAAAAGGGAGTTGAACCACAACTTTGGACAAATTGATTTATAAATGTTGTGATTTGACTTTAAGTACCACCAAAACGACTTTACATTTACATTCAATCAACTTCGATAGCCTTGCAGAATGTGGTCTACCGTTGTTGTGAAGCAGCAGTGGCATAGAGCTATTGAACAACCTCAAATTTTTCCATAATGGTTTCTAATTAGCATTGCATATAACAATGGACGTCTGCCGTAATCGTCTGGCCAGATTTGAGGAAACCGTAATGAGATTTGAGGAAACCGTAATGACATTGGCACTAGTTACATTGGCTTACAAGTAACTGTTTTGGGTCAATTTTCATTTGGGCTTGGGTTACCTCACCAGGGTCTAGCAGTTGCGATGAGTGCTTCCGACTATCGTAGATAATCCAAGTAATGATTCCGTTTAAAAAAAATCATAATTGTACCAGTTAAGTAATGTAATACAGTAGTTGACGTGCGTTTGCCGGCTTGCTTCACTCAATTCGTATCCATAATTCAAGTTTTTTAATCTTCTCAATTTACTTTGAATGGTTAACAGTTTTATCACTAACAAAGAAGCCTGTAGCTAACTGGGTCGTGGCTTGCGAAGGGTCCGCTACCACAATGGGTTCAATTATTAACTCTATTATCAACTGGACTTATCAACTTGGATCTCCGGCCGTCCATGGGGCTTATTTTGGAGGTCGAAATTTCCAGCGAAAATGTTGAAACCAAAAATGCACTATGTTTTCTTTTGCGATATGACCACCATACACATTGTTAGCCCTTCGAGCCGTTTTTGCAGTACCAGTACTCTCCACACCACAGTTGAACTCGTACTCGTAAATAGCGGAAAATTTTAAGTTTACCATTTTATAAACTGAGTGACGCAAACAGAAAAAATACAATAGAAAAAAACAAATGAATGATGGTCAACGAAACTCAAGTATAAGTGTAAATAGCTGTATAAATTAGAATTTGGAATCGCTAACTAAAGAGAAGAAACTTGTGATTTAAGTAAAACATCAATTTTATATTTAACTCTAGCAACTGCACGCATGAAAATGATTGATTCATTTACATTTTCACCCTGAGAGGAACGATTGGCCTTAGCGTTCACATTGTTACTTGTAATTAACCTGTCTTAAGTCAAAAAGTATTTGAAGGAACAAGTGCAAATAAATGTTAATTTATCGAATAAAAATAATTTTCGATTAACTCCTTTTTTGTATTATACAAAATAATTCAGTGATTGAATTCATAAAAGAATGCAATTTATATTCAGTGTTTTCTTATAACGTTAACATCTAAAATTATCGTCCGTAAAACGAATTTACTGTTTTAGTAATAATAATTTCAACATTTCCACATTTAACTTATTTAAATAAATAAATTGTAAATTACTGTACACGTGAACTACTTATAATATTGACATTTCTCTCAAATTAAAAAAAAACAACGCCCTCTCAGCGCACACACGCAGTTAGGCAGAGAGCAATTCCAAAACAATATTTCAATGTTTATTCTCTTATCTATGCCAGAACGCACACAGGCGTAGCAACACGACACACCGATACACACTTGTATAAATTGAAATAAAGTTTGTTTTAGTTGGGCAATGGGCATGAATGAAAGCGAAAGGGCGGCAGTTTAAAATGAATTGTTATCAAAACATTCACTTTTTTTTCAACTGTTGAATACCACCTACATTCTGTAACTTTATAATTTTTAGGTTGAAGGTCGGGGCTTTTTGTTTTGTACGAAAGATAAATGAATTTGGTTTTGTATTGCAGATTACTTTTTTTATTTTTACACTGTGAGAATAGAAAATGGTGGGAGTTTACAAACAATTGTCAAAATATTTTTTTTTCTATCGTTAAATAAGTCAAGTTTTTGTGATTTTAACTGTCAGATAACGAAATACTTATTATATTATAGAATAATTTAGTAAACAACATCCCCTTTAGGAGGAGCAGTTCACACCTAATCCTAGCCAGCGTCAGGAGTTTCATTTTCGTCGATTCCACAGCAGCCAATAGGAAGGAGAACGCAGTGGCGGCCTTCCTTGGTGCCGCCAAACTTTTGAGTGAGTATGTCATACGGGCTTGTTTTACAAAGTGCCCACACTTGACGTACGCAGCCCCGGCGTGGTACGTGCTAAGCAGCACGTCTCAACGTGATGTTTTTCAAATCATGCAGAATGTCGCTCTCAAGCCCGTCACTCAGGCTCCTCCGTACGCGAGGAATGCCATCTAACCATTACCACCGTCCGACGAGAAAGATTAAACAGCCACATAATCGAGTTGGCAGCCCGTACATTCCAGCGTGCCAATTCCCAAGTCATCACCACATCCGAGATATCGCACCGTGGCGGCACCCAACCAGATGCGATTGTCGAGAGATCTCCTTCTGATTCCATTTCTTGAGCTGGCCGCCTAAGCTGAGCCACCCCTGGTTTACCACGGGTCCCACCCGGCTGGGCTGACCGCCCGAGCTTTAGCCCAGCTTTAAAACATTATCGAAATATCTGACGAAGTGAAACCACAGGGCCCTTAGCCCCATAGACACCTACAATATTATGGGTGGTAGTAGAAACCGACGGTCCGAGGATCAAAACCCTGCTACACTGTTTCCCCTTTCCCCTCGCGGGAGGCAGAGAGAAGAAGATACAACCAGTTTTTACAGTGTGGGAACAGATACTTGCACCGTATTAGGTACGTATTCAAATCCTTGCGACGGTACAGCTTCCAACTGTAAACAAAACGGTTATAAGTTTGATTTTCACTCGGGAAATCAATTTTTTTTTAAGACACTACGTCCCTCATTTTCCCTTAAATTTTCGAAATATTACAAAATGTTCGCATTTTGTCTTCTTACTGAGCAACCAAAAAGAAAATGTTTTTTTCCCCCGAGTTCAACCCACAACCGCCGCGCTAAGAGTCAGACACTGTGCCACTGAGCCATGGCGGTCAATTAAAATCAATGTCAAGTAGTATTAGAGATCTAAAATTGAATCCGCTTAATATGCCAATATGCAAATCGATGAAGATTGATATGAGCTTGAACGTGAAAACTACCCTTTGATATAGCTTTTAGATTACATTTTATAAATTTAAATCTTTAAATCGAAATTTTACACGAGCCGTCGTGGCGCAGAGGCGCAAGCGTGAGTCTGTGAACGCAACGGTTGCGAGTTCGATTCCCACTTGTGGTAATGAAATATGTAATATTTTCATTTTTTCGCTCTGGCAGCGAGGCACGGCGAGGCGTTGAGTCCCAGTCAACACGTAATGCGTCTAGAATTCGGCGGAAATAAAACGAAGGGTCTTAAGTCTAGGTTCCCAGATTCCCTCTGCCTATCTCGCCATGTGCGGTATATAACAAGAAACTGAAAATTAAAAATAAGTAGGAATATAAGCTCAAAACACTTTTGCGCTATGACGGATCAAAAGCACGGATTTTTTTCCTCTATTTTATAATACCACGTCTGGCATTTGAACAAAACAGGCAAAACCTTAACGAGTAGCTAATTAAAACTTTTGTTGGGAAATTATTAACAAGATACCTATTATGGAGATGGTTTATTGGTTCACAAAATGTTTCAATTACTTCTCATTGTATACAAAAATTTAATCTTTTTACCTGTCATTATTAAAAAGATATTTTTTTTATGTAATAATTGAAAAGTTTCGATTTTGACGCAGTAGGTTTGGCTTGAAGTCGTTGTGGTACAGCGACTTAGCGTTTGACTGTAAACGAGACGCTTGTGGCTTCAATTGCCACTCACAGAATGAATTATTTTCATTTCCACTTAAAAATTGGCCGGAGAATAAGGAGCGGAGTGTCTTAGCACTAGATTCCCTTGCCTAGGTTTTGATAATATAAAAGTAATAAAGTACAGTATAAAGTTCGAAAGATAATTTGCCATAATTGATAACTGTCTATGTGGCAGTTTTATTTTTGTTTTTGGTTTGTCAAATTTGCTCGAAATTATTATTTGTACATACATACTTTGGCAAGTGACGTATGTTCTGTATTAAATTAATGAAAATCTTAATCTTTCTATGTTTACATATTGAAATGTTACGATTTATATCCAGAAAACAAAATAGAGTACCTATCAGGTTTGCTCTCAAGTGTAATATTTTTAAACGTATCACATTACATTATCAGCTACTCACAAAACTTACATTCAACATACAGATCAGCAATTATCGAATATCCCAATAATTTGGCCATCACCCATCCATCATGGCACAGGCACAGGCACGAGCTCAGGCATAGGCATAGCAAAAACTCGGGTGTTTGACCGTGGCCCCCTGCTCCCCCCCTCGCCCATGGGAGAGGGGAGGGGAGGTTTGCCCTTGCGAAGGTGACGCGACAATTAGCGTCGCGCGGTCATTCCTCCGCGGCCTGGCGCGGTGTCAACGATTCCGCGGCGATAAGGCGACCGGACGCGCCCGCGCTTCAGGGCCGCCAACTAAATAGTTCATTTGTTTCTTTAGTTTTTTTTGTCAGCTTCACGTTTTTTCCAGCAAGGCCGGCAGGGAAAAATCTAGTCTAGTCTAGTAGTCAAGAAACCTCGTTCCACAGTTAATGCTGATTTTTCAAGGCAAAAAAAAATTTACAAATAAATAAATAAAACCTTTACACGATTTATATCCTCTTAAAGCAAAAAACCAGAGCCTTCCCAGAAAATATTCTCAATCCATGAGAACGGAGTGTCAGAACACCACTAGACTCTGCATCATTTTTATAAGTAAGCGGGAGATGCGTTATATGAAATAAAATATAAGTTAAAACTACTATTATCATATTAAAAAAGTACATAACTTGATCGCAGCCACAAAGCTCGAGTAATAGAGCATTAAGTGAAACTATACTTGAAAATCAAACCCTTTTCGTCCATTTAAGAAAGTGAAGCGCTTAAATCCTAATTTCAGCAGTAAATGATTATACAACAACACAACAGCTTTAAACTGTGTCCCGCATACAGCAGGGTAGGCAGAGGGAACTTAGTGTTGAGGCACTTCGTTCTCCACTTTCCCCCGAATTTTTTGAAGCATCACGAGTTGAGTAGTGGAACTCAACTCCGGGCTTTTGCCTTGGTGCCAGAGCGAAAAAATGAGAATATTGAATAAATTATTATAAATATGACCGCCTGACTAAAGAAGATGAATATGGCTTCAAATCTGATTGAAGGAATTGTTTTGAACAGCTTTGTTGTCCACAATGTTATATAAAAAAAGTAAATTAGACCACAAATTTGTTGTATATTGGACATATATGTAATATAATACAATTACGAATATTCCGGAAATTCCTCAATGTAATTATTAAAAAATATATATAAAAATCGTAAAAAACCAACGACCGACAACCCTGATTCAGACATATTGCGCCACGGAGTTACAAGTAGCACGCAAGTCTCTATACGGTCGCGGCACGAGAGCTCCCAGCACCACGCTAACTATCGAATTATCGGTTTTCATTAAAACCGAGGTTGACCAAGGAGAATTATAATAATTATAATTAATTATTATTATTATTATCTTCAAGGTGTGTCAAGCGTGTAGTAAAGTAGGCTAAGAAAAACTAGGGACCTGGGGGTTCCCTTTAAGACCTGTGTCTTAAAAGTAACTATTGACGAACTTCCGTTTCCCACATTCCACCGATTGGAGGCATTGCGTGTTAAGTGGCGTGACTTAACATTAGATACCTAGGTTCCCTGCTACGTGCGAGATACAGCGTGAAGCTAAAAAAAACGCTTACACCACCCACCAAGCAAGCAAAACCACTGTACAGTATGTTAAATTGTCATATCTATATACATATAATTCCAAAAGTAGTCCATCCGTTTTAAAATTCAAAAACCTTTTAAATATGTGATGACCACGCCCGGCGGACGGTGACCGACCGCGAGATGTCCGCCGTCGAGGCGTAACGGAGTCGCGGACTGGTCGCTAGACAATAGCATTCGTTGTATATTTTAAACAGAAAATGTTTCATATTCCTAGCTTACCCACCTAGCTGTGTGTGCTTTTGAAGGTTTATTATAGAATATAGGTTTGATTTCAGGTTAAAAAAAATTAAAAATTGGGAAAATTTGAAAAAAAATAATAATCTACGTACGTAAAACGAAACAAACAAAAGATATTTGTGACGTAATAAATTAAAATTATCAAAAAAATACTGAGGTGATGAAACTAATCGCTTTTAGTGTGATGAAATTGGAGTCATAATAATCACCGCCTCATTATCACCACCCCTAAATCTAAGGTGACTATCTCTATAAGAATAAAAGAATAAATAAATCAGCTTCACGCTGTAGAGTACCTAGTGTACCTAGGGTACTTATTGTTAAGACACTCCCTTCCCCATCTACGGCCGTGCTCTGGAGGCATTGCGTTTTGAGTGACGGGACTCAACGCCGCGCTTTGTCTCGACACCAGAGCGAAGAAATGAAAATATTTCATTCTGTTCAGTCGAAATCTAATTCACTAGCTGTTTCGTTTACAGCGTAGTAGCTTTTATCTGCGGCTTTGCCTCCGTGGTCAAATTGAAATAGCTAAAAGTAGTATATGATATATGGCACACTCTAAGTGTACGAGGACACGCATTGCCTTCTGATGTCGGCGGAAAGTAGCGGACTGGAACGGAAGTGTCTATATACAAAGTTGCCAGGTTCCCTCTGCTTACCCTACAACGTGCAGGATACAGCGTGAAACTCGAAATATTTGTTATATTTATAAAAACTTCCAACAAATGGAGATCAGTTTTTTCAAGACTTTCTGAAGTGCCTTCAAACATGATTTATCCCCATTGTGGGCGCGTACCTATTCAGTTTTATTATAACAAATAAGTATATATAAGAGTTCTTTAGACAAAGTATATAAAGAGTGATAGATGTTTCGAGACGAGAAAGCACAGGTGGCGTTCGACGCGGCCCATCGATCTCGGTAAAAATACGATAATGCCATATATTGCCTACAACGTACTCCTCTTGGGAGGGACATGGTGTCAGAAGGTAGAGGGCGGAGGCAAAAAATATTGGTAATAATATTTAAAATGCATTAAAAATGGTACGCACTACGTGGTTGTAGTGTTTAGTAAAAATGTATTAAAAAAAAGTTAGAATAAACTAAATAGATCATCATTATTGGAATGGAAATATTGGTTGTTTTATAAGGTAGGATGAGCCGATAAAGACTTTTATCTAATTTTAGAAAATAAGATAACATTTTAAAATAATTGATATTATTTATAATAAAATAAAAAAATATATTTTAAAAACCAAATTTTAAGTATATTAAATCTACATTTTACTTCAAATCAAAAATATAATAATACTTAACAAAATACTAAATCGCTTTCTCCTCATGAACGTGTCCCCACAGCATATTGCCTACGCGCGGCAAAAATACACGCGATTCGTGGCCGTCAGCGATAACGCAGACCCCGCCACCTACGCGTCTCACACTTCACTACACCGCTACCTACACCTACACCTATACCTACACTTACTCCTACCTACATCTATACCTACATACCCTCGCATCATTTGCTTATTTATTAGCGGTACCCCGCGCCCGGTTAAATATAGCCATAGCCTTACGAAAAACCATTCAAACGACGAGTTTTAGAAAATGCACCGCTGATGCACTCGTCTCATTCCTGACGTTCGCACGAATGTATATGTATGTATGTATGTATGTACCAGCTTATATACAGAACTGATGGCGGCTAAATATATCCGGAGCGGCGGTGGCAGCTAAAGGCGAGGCGGACTCATAAAAAGCGCGGCACGGTTGATTACAAAGCCCCGTAGGTTTTATGGCGCGTCGCGTCGCGTACGCGTTGAGGCCGGGGTAGTTTTTCAGCGGCCCCACGGGCCACGACGCAAATAAGCGATCGTGCCCCCCTCCCCCCCGATCCCCCCGAAACCCCCCGCTCGTAAACCACGCGCAGATAGCGAGACCAGCTTAATGGCTGATCGGACTTTGATTACCGAGATTACCGAAGGCCGGCGACTCAACCCCACTCCCGAGCGAAATTTGAATAGATAAGTGGGCACCCGAGGACTGTGGCTCGCGACCGTAATTTACATACTTACTGGCTTTCGGCGCTCGGAGGGTGCCAAGTTATGGAGGACGCGAAACGATAAACGTTGATATAGCGCTTCGGACGTCGATTCGGTGCCGGCGGACGGTAGTTCACCAGGCTGTTCGCTTTCGGTGGAGGTCCCCGTTGTCGTTTTTTCCCCCGGTGTAATCGCCACGCAAGCGATGCGTTGCTATTGAAACGAAGCCCCGGACAGTTTTAACAACTCACTTTTGTGTTACAAATACCGACGGCCTGCATGTAAATGATGTCCCGTTTTGTTGTCATTTAGGTCGTCACTATTCTCTGTTGGGTTTTTTTTAAAACTACAACATTATGTTTTTTCTATTTTATTATTTTTCTATATAAACGTAAATGGCTCAATTATTTTCTAACAGTTCTAACAGTTCTATATTACAAGTTACATTCTGACTATTCATCATTTGAATAGATTCAGCATTGAACACGGTGTTCAGCTCAGCTCAAAAGGTCACGCGAGGTTGCGGCTCAGTAGTTAGGGGGTTCCCCCTGCACCAGAACGCTATTCTCATACAAGATGGGTACCATCAAAACATCTAGCTGCTGTGACTTTGACCGAGCGCCGCCATCGACGCGACCCTCCCCTAGCGTGTAGCAGGTAGACAAGTCGCGGGAAACACGCGAGGGGGCGCCTTCGCCCCCCCGGACCCCGAGATGGGGACGTCTTCGTATTTGTTTGCTCTGGCAGATAGCGCGATGCGTACACATCAACATATTGTAATGAAACGTGTACAGTTAAACCGAGGAAAGGCAAATGTTTGCTGAATTCATTATTAGATTGTAACTTAAGTTTTAAAATCTAGGATATTTGAGCTAGATGCTATTAATAAAACCGGCCAAGTACGAGTAGGACTCTCCCACCGAGACCTTTGCCTTTTTCCTTTATTTTTTTCATAAGTATTTTGTACCAAATTTTATAACTGTAGCACCACGAGAAGCACTACTCCTTAGGTTTTGATTACGCGATGAATTTCATATGATAAACAGCAAAATTTATACATAATGCCCATATCTTGCGATTGCGTTGACTTAGAAGTTTTATTTTTTCTATGCCTCAGGGTACCATAGACATAAATATATAATATAAATTTTAGATTAACATTTCCACGTTATCTTAAGATACATAGCCTAGACCCCATCGGTCTAGGAAGTGAACCTATAAAGGTTTCTTACCTTTTATGGTACAAAACACTAAAAATGAACAATATAGTTCATTTCAAAACACTTATAATAACTTAACACAAATAATACACTAAAACAAACGCACCACCCGTCTCCATGGGCAGGCTGAAGCACTACAGGGTCCACGATAAACATGTAAAGACAATGGACTCAATTAAATTAACAAAGATGCCTTAGAGCCAATTCATTTGCGAACGGACGGGATCACAATGTAGATCGCTTATAGATTTGTCCTAAGTTTCGCTTACAAATTGAATGTCAGAAATCAGAATTCAGTTGGAATATAATATAAAGCTGTGTTTTCAATTGGTTGCGTACGTTTGTGATTGTTTTCGATATCAATCTCCACTATCGACTTTATCATATTTATGTAGGTACATGAAAGTAAAGATGTTTTAGTCATTATATATTCTATACAGCTATATAAATCTTTACACTGTATTTCGCGCAGCAAAATGGGAAGAGGGAACCTAGTGTTCACCACACAATACTCCGTTCCCCATTTTTTGCCAATTTCTGGAGACATTTCGTGCTGAATGGCGAAAAATTGAGAATATTAAATAATCCATTATCTCGAGGGGAAAATGAACCCACAATCTGTCGTGTTTACAGTAACACAGCACATGCGCTAAGACTGACCTCTGACTTTGTTGAGTTCCGAAACTCAACACGCAATGCCTCCAGAATTCAACGAAAAGTAGGAAACGATAATGTCTTAAGACGACTACTATTTACAGTTCACAGCTTGAAACCGGAAAAAAGAACAAAATTAATAAAACGCTTTCATTTTCTGATATTTGTATTAAAACGGGTACTCGTATTTAGAAGAGCGGAGATATTATATACCAAAAGTCACGTCTGGAGCATATTTATTGCTATCAAAAAATACTTAATAAAACAAAAAATCATACACACGATCACGACATGATCATCATACACATATTAAACGAAATAATATTAAATTCAATATTATATATCCAAGCAAACTACCCGTTTCCTTCGTTAAAAAAAATGGCTTCGCCAAACGCAAACGTGGCGCACGGGGCGCGCCAATAAACAAATAAGTTAGAGCTACCGCCATCTTTATATCACAATTCACAATAAAAACAGCCGGCGAGTAACTTAAAGATGTCCCCATACTCCTTTAGGGCGAGCCCATAAAAGTAGACTTTATGAGTGCAATTCGACCTTACAACTATTTCTCAGCCCATATCGAGTCCCACCTGATTTACGGTTGCCACAGATAATATAATATATATTTCGGGATGAAAACCTTTTTAACCTGTGACTATAATTTGTTAAAAAAAATATGAACGAGCAAAATCTAACTGGTAGTTTAGTTTTAGTTTAAAGAATACATAGTTTTTGTGTTATATGTTTTCTTATTTATATTGAATTGATAAAGCATTGATATATTGTTATCACTATATGTTTACTTCTTTGAATATTGAGTTCTGAAAGTTTCAACGTTAAGCAAGACTTTAAAAAAAAAATAAAAAGAAATTAATACAAATTAATGCAAAATTTATAAATAAATGTCTTTGCCGTAAGATTAATTTGACATAAGCTAAATCTTTCCGATTTTCTGTTCCAATAGTTCTAACCGTTGAAAAGTCTTATAGAAAATTTTCTTTCACCTGACACGTACAGAAGCACTGACAAACACACATACCATACACTACACTCGAAAAAGAATAAATGAACTTTCAATGCGATATTTTTCTTTCCACCGGCATCGTATCTTGGACCTACGGGCACCGGGCCATAACTCACGGCTGTCTCGTTTATCACTCAAGTTTGCGGCGTGATTATGCGCGAAACGGCGTGCCAAGTGTTGAGTCGTCGTATTCAGTGTATACGATTTCGTATTTCGAGGATAACTCACCTCTATTTCAGCCAAAAATATAAATCCGAAACAAAGACATTTATACATTTGTATACGCACACCGTATATGGTAGTACTAGTTCCAGTTGAATAATAAACAAAACTAAAAAAACTGCTTTGATGCAATAGTTAGTTTAGCTTCATGCTATATCCCGCACACAGTAGAGTAGGCAGAGGAAACCTAGTGTTAAGACACTCCGTTCCCCACTTTCTGCCGAATTCTGGAGGCATTGCGTGTTGAGTGGCAGAAATCAACGCCGCGCTTAGCCTCGACACCAGAGCGAAGAAATGGAAATATAAATTTAAGTAAATATTTCATCTCCTCGAGTGGGGATCGAACCCACAACCAGTCGGTTTTACAGTCAGAGACAAAAAAAAAACAATTAAAACCAGTAGTTCCAGAGATTACCTCATACAGCAAACTATCTTTTCAGCGTTTTAATATTAGTATACAATATAGGTAATTAAAATCTACAATCAATAAATCTGTAGAACGTTATACAGCATCACGCTGTATCCCGCATGAATCAGGGGAATCTAGCGTGAAGACAATCCGCTTCCTACTTTACGCCTAATCCTCGAGGTATTGCGTGTAGAGTGACAGAACTCATCGCCGCGCTTTGCCTCGACACCAGAGCGAATAAATAAAAATGTTAAATATTTCATTTCTTCGATTGGGAATCGAACTCACAACCTGTCGCATCTACCACGGCATGCACCACGGCTGGCCTCATAGCGACTCTACTCTACTCTTAATTTAATAAAAATATGTAATTCTGTTCTAATATATATATTATATATATATGGGTATATACAAACACACACCCAGTTAGAGAAGGTGGACCGGGTCCATGAAGTCCAAGCCGTTCTGTTTAAAAGGCCATCAAAGCGGCGTCTACATAAAACGAGTCCCATTTTACATTCGGCGCGCTAGGACCCCGGTTTATAGCGGACCGACAGGAATTCGACTCGTAATGAGGAAGAGAGTGTAGTACTATGGGAACTCGAAAGTGATATGATGCAAGAATATTGCAAGTCGAGTTTGATCTATTATATACTAAATAAGAAAAAAAAGAGGTTTGTAGTGTCTACATAGTAGTATGAGTAGACCACACAAAAGTGTGGTAAAAAACACAATTTCTATAATAAAAATAAAATAAAACAATTTATTACCATCCGTCCATGTCTTTTTTTGGAATGTATAAACAAGGATATAGAATATGAAAGTTTACTTTTAAAATTTTAAATATACTTTAATACGTATTACGTATATATATTTTGAAACTGAACTATAATAGAGAACGTAGTGAGATTTGAACCCCCGCCTCTTGGAAACCGTCCAGGCGCCCTGACAACTAAGCCATACTAAAACAACAACTATCGCTGGTGGAACAAAAACAGTTATTTGTAAGAAAAAAACTATAATTATCATACCAATTGGAAACGATTCCAACAAGTCAACGTTAAGTTAGACAGAGCACATGTTAGGGGTTACGGTGGAACAAACAGCTATTTTAGCACTTGGCACCTTATCTGCCTCAAAGCGCGCGTCCACAGCTTTCTTTGCACACCCCACTAATAAAGAGTGGGAAACGTGTTCGATGTTGATATTATCTAAATTAATGATAATTTAGATACTCGATATGTTTATTTATTGTGTTTAATTAAGAACACTCCGAGCGTGGCCCCTCCACGTAAAAGTAGTCCTCCTTAGTGTAAAAGTGATGCTTGTGGGTTCGATTTTCACTCAGAGGAGTTATAAATTCAATTATTTTATTACCTTGCTCTGGTAGAGTGCTAACTTGAGTTCCATCACTAAATTTGTAATAACTCAAAAAATTCGGCGGTATGTGGGGAACGCAGTGTCTTAATAATACGTGAGATACAGCGAGAAGCTGCAATAAGCCAATATCGAACCCTGAACCATCGCATTTATAGTCAAGCGCTGGCCTACTGGGCCACTACGAACAACAGTAAAAAAAAGGACCATCACAAACTACTACGGATACATACGATAAGAGATAATAAAAAAGATTTTCCCCCCATGATTAACTTTACATAATAAAGAGGAATCTAGGCATGCAAGTGAACGTCCAACGTGCCCGCTCGAGCATTCTTCGCGTAAACGCTGAAACAGCGCTATACCTATGCGGGACGGGGTGGAGCCGATTAAAAAGAGACGTGATTTTTTTTTATGTTACTTTGTATCCCGCTCACAGTGGGATAAGAGAAGGGAACCTGGGAAGCTAGTGTTACGACACTTCGTTCCCTTTAAAGTGCCTCCATTATCCATAATTAAATAAACTTAAAGTACTTTACTTTACAATAAAATTTACGTTTGAATTATCTTGTTTTTTTATAAATAATTAATAACTTATAATATATAATTGTCTGTATTATGTTATAACGCAATTAAGAAACACGTGCTCCAAACTTTTATTTTTTATTAATAAAAACAAAGGCCATTTGAGGCGCAGAGGCACAAGCGTTTGATTGTGTGAGGAAATTAAATATTTAATATTTACATTTCCTCGCTCTAGTGTCGAGGTGAAGCACGGTGTTGAGTTACGCTACTCAACACGCAATGCCTGCAGAATTTGGCATAATGTCTTTACACTAAGCTAAGCGGGATACACCGTTAAGCGGAAAAATAAAAACAAACGAACACTTATAATACAAAAAAAAATGTATTTTCTTTTTATATACACATGTATCTCTTTAGAATCGCATTTCTCGCCACCAAGTTCAAGTTTACTGGTGTAGTAACTAACAATCTAAACTCAAGACTATTGAACGAATCCAATTAACTTCACTTTGAATCAACCAAATTTGAATAATATGCTTTCTACTGATAGATTGTTTTACAGAACACGTTCACCGCCATCGTCCTAACCAAGTTGCTAGGGCCTTAAATTGAAAAATATCTTTGTACAGACAGTTAGATGTCTGGATGACCCAAAATTTCTAGTAAACTTCCACAGTACAAACGCTACCTACATCATTTACCGCAAAGCAACTGTAACATAACAATCTTTTTAGCCGGAGGCCCCTTCCAATATCTCGGGGCGACCTATCTAGAAAACCAGACATCGTTTCTGACTTACGCAACAGAATTTACGCTTAAGCGAGCCGAGGTCCACTAGCGCTAACATTTCTCACACACACAAACTCAATGTATGAGCTACTGTGCCAATATATCTTGATCTCCCGCGTTTCTCGTGGTACTTGCTTGAGAGAGGACAGCGGGGTGAAACGGACTAGCGGTTAGAGTTCTAGTTACGCCAAACTATGGTATAGTGCGGTATCGGCAGTTGGCTAGCGTAAGCTGAGCTTTTCTGCGTATTCGGTCTCAGAGGGTAGGATGCATAGTCAGGGGTCAGGTATCGTTGGTTGCTTCGGTAGGTATTAGCGTAGATGTGTAGCGAGGCGAGTGGCAAGCGGGCGCGCGGCATGTGGGTGAGACGTTTACGGTCGGATCGCTGGTCGACAACGTCACTGTGACCATTCGTTTTGTGCATTCATCTGGGATATGGAAATATATGTATATACAAATTGAGAAAATAAGTTAAACGATCATCTGGAATATCTAAACAACAATTGTTGAAATACTTTTATTTCAAAATGTATTTACCTACAATTGTTGTTTAGATTGGTTTTTTAACCCATATCCCTTATTGAATATGTTGTGAAAATATTAATAACTGTTATATAACATTATGATAATAGTGAATAGTTAACATCAGTAGTGTTTTTTATTATTTATATTTTGACTTCAATAAACATCCATTGCATATGGTCCAAAATATAAAGTGAATAATTCCAAAATATATTGAACAACTCATGAATTTATTTCTACGAGTATTTAATACCATTTAAAAATCACATAATAATAAACAAGCAAATTGTTATTTTATAATAATGTCTTTCTTATTCAGTTCAAATTTTAGCGAAAAATAGGAGAAGGAGTGTCTTAACAGTATATTTCCTCCGCCTACCCTGTTGTATGCTTAATACAGCATGACACTAAAACTGTACACCACAAAAACAAAACAAATCCCCATCACAATCCCAAGTTCACAAAAACCATGGCACCAGCACACGCGCAATACCGCGCTAGACGCGCCGCGGTCGGCCCCCGCGTCGCGCCAATTAATTACGGTGGCCATCTTACCCCACCCTCCTCCCTGACGGACAATTGCCGACGCCGAATCTACTGCTTACTAGTCGCTAGCCTCTTGGCCGCACCTACGACGATGTTATACCTATATATACGTATATACGTACATATATATATATATATATGTATATATACATATAATAGGTGAGTACGTACGTTGGTGTATTTGCGCTCAAATCCCTTGGTGAATAAACGTGAATTGAGCTTTGGCGTATAAATTTTGAGTGTACATATATTTGGTTGTAAAGTAAATTATGTAGTCACAGATAAAAACCTTGTGTTACGATATAGATTACAAAAGCTTATGTTATTTTGTGATTGCCATTGTGTGAGTATATAAGTCTCAACTGGTGTTGCCAGAAAGAAACAAAGACGAAATATGTGAAAGAAGTATCCAAAAATATAAATAATTTTCTCAAATATGTCACTCACACGTCTAGAACACGTTGTACGTGTTATTTGGTTAGAGACACGTATTATTTTGATCTTGAAGTAAAACTTTTGTTCTGAAACCAACTACAAAGTTGTTGACCAGAGGGCCGAGTATTAATATTACTAATCTATTATAGTTCAGTTGTTTAGTTGTGGCGTTTCGAGCGTGGCGGTTGAGCCCAATTCACTTTGGCTACGTCACGTTGTATGGAGAAAACACAAAGGATGGATCGGTAAAGAACAGATAGTGTTATACGATTTTAAAACGCATGTAAAATGTGCATAAACGATGACTACTTTTACGGTTATATTGGTTGGTGTTAAAGACTAATATAATGAAAAGTTATAGATTTTTTTTTTAGCTTCAGCTGTATCCCGCAAACAGCAGGGTAGGCAGAGGGAACCTAGTGTTAAAACACTCCGTTCCCCACTTTATGCGGAATTCTGGAGGCATTGCGTGTTGAGTGACAGAACTCAACGCCGCGCTTAGCCTCGGCACCAGAGCGAAGAAGTTGAAATATAAATTTAAGTAAACATTTCCTCTCCTCGAGTGGGGATCGAACCCACAACCAATCGGTTTTACAGTCACGCTTCGCGCCGCTGAGCCAAAACTGGCCACTAAAGTAATAGATACTAGTTCAAAAAATATAATACTTCAACTAAACTACAAAGACGGGTTTGGTAAACATACAGAAATGTATGTTTGGAATACTACGTACGATACCATTCACTGAATACTACGTACTTATATTGAATTTAAAATTTAAAAAAAAATAAAAAAAATGGTATCGAAATCAGACCCATAGCTGCCAGTCAAACAAATCATTTTTTTGTTTTTTTCCCCAGCGTTTACTAAATTCACCAATAATTATTGTATTTCTTGTTTCACTTATTCTATTAATATCAGTTTCACGCTGTATCCTGCATATGGTAGGCAGAAGGCAGCTAGTGTTAAGACACTCCGTTTCCCACTTTCCAACAAATAGTTCGAGGCATTGCGTATTGAATGACGGAGCACAACGCCGGCGTTTTGCATTAGTGCCAGGGCAAACAAATTAAATAAATATTAGTGATTTAATTATTTACTTGTATTTGATAAAGCATTACTTGAATTTTCCTTTTTTCTCCAAGTAGCCATTTTAACTCTACACTCCACTATTAGTATAAGCTGACGAAGAACTGTAGTAAACAATTCATATAAGAAATCAAGATTGTAATGCGTTATCTACAAACGTTACGAACTCAACGATAACCACAATAGATATACTACAGTATCGGTGAGACCCTAGCTTCCTTTGTCAATAACAAACTCCAATCCGTCGCCATGTAACAGACACTAAGGGTTTGAGCAGTTCTATAAGACCGTCAAAACAATAATGGTATTATTACAACTTATTTTTTTTTAAATAATGTTTTTATAAAAAAAATAGTATTTCGTTAATTAGTACTTCTAATATGTGAAGTATCTATATCTAGGTTCCCTTTGCCTACTCTGCTGTATGCGGAATGCAGTGTGAAGCTGAAACAAAATTAACATTTCCGTTGCCGTTGCTCTGGTGTCGAGATAAAGCGCGACGTTGAATTCCGCCACTCAACAAAAAAAGCCTCCAGAATTCGACGGAACATGGAAAACGGAGTGTTTTAACACTAGATGCTCTCTGCCTGCTGTGTGCCTAAAAAAAATAGTATGTTAACCCATCGCTAAAAGTCGTATCTCGCGAAATAAACATATAATGGAGACAAGCTACGGGATAGAAATTCAGTAATCTATTATATTATGATGCAGATGTAGCACGAACGCGCATATGTCCGTCGCGCACATCGAATATTCTTCTATAGAATAATAAACCTTAGCCCAGTTCATATAAGGGTTATAAAAGCACAATTAGTTTTTTGCGATCGACGGTTACGCTCGCAGATGTATTGAGATTGACACGTGCGCTTCTTTCATTCTGGTACTTTCGCTACATTTTTCTATAATGACAAAAAAAATTGGATACTTCTAACAACGGAAATAAACAGTTCAAACGGACAGGCCGTCGTGGCCGAAGGGTGCGAATGTAAGCGCGACAGATTGTGGGTTCCATCCCACTCTAACAAATAAAAATAAATCAAAATTAAATCAGCTTCACACTGTATCCCGCACACAGCACGGCAGGCAGACGGGAACCTAGTGTTAAGACACTCCGTTCCCAACTTTCCACCGAATTCTGGAGGCATTGTGTGTTGAGTGAGAGAACTCAACGCCGCGCTTTGCCTCGACACCAGAGCGAATAAATGGAAATATAAATTTAAGTATATATAATCTCCTAGAGTGGGGATTTCGATTTTACAGTCACACTTCGTGCCGCTGCGCCATGACTGGCCCCGAACAAATGAAATATAAAATATTTAAATTAAATTATAAAATAATAATACATCAATGCATGAAATATAAACTATTTACATTTCCACGCTTGCTGGTAACGAGACAAAGCGCAGCATTGAGCTTCCTGCCACTCAACACACAATGTTTCATTGTGAATTTGCAGCGGAAAAAAGAGAACGGAGTATGTCGTAATAATTCATCATGAGGGATTCGAACCCACAGTAAAATATATCATTCCATATAATCAAATCACATGTTTATTTTTTTAAATCAAAAAAAATCTTTTATTAAACAATATTATTAGTACATAAACAACAACATACAATTTACTTATATATAAATAAATATTATTCACAAGCCTCTTTCATAAAAGACATCAACGAGTTTGACGAGTTTAATATTTTTATAACCAAAGTGTAAGATCTAGTAAAATAAGTTATAATATATACAATTTTAATTTTTTTTTGTTATTTTCACGCTTTTCTTTAGTGAACGACAGGTACTATGATCATTTTATATAATTTGAGACTTAGAGGAGACTTAGAGGAGGCACTCCTCTCCTTATTCCTAGGAAAACGAAAATGTGTATAGGAGCCGAGTGGAGGTCGATCTCAGAACCACTGCGTATGTAATCAAACACGATTCAACTATGCCGCAATGATGTAAAATTATTAATAATTATAATGTTACCGAAGCCGGTGTGGCACTGCCTCATAACGTCTCACTTTAAACGCGACGTTTATCTCTAGTGACAAGATAACCTGCGGCGTTGAGTTTTACTACTCAATACGCAATATCACAAAAAGAGGTGAACAATCTACCGTCAGCCTTGCCCTGCTACACGGCAGAGTGCGTGAAGTTGTTTTGTGTGTAATAGTGTTTAGTGACAAGTACCTACCTCTGAATCATAATACCATAATATAATCAACTAATCAGCTTCACGCTGTATCGTGCATACAGCAGGGTAGGCAGAAGGAACCTAGTATTAAGACACTCCGTTCCCCAGTTTCCACCGAATTTCGGGAAGTATTGCGTGTTGACTGACTGCGGAAATCAACGCCTCTCTTTGCCTCGACACCAGAGCGAAGAAATGGAAATATAAATTTAAATAAATATTTCATTTAATCAAGTGGCGGTTCGAACCGACTACCAATGCGTTACAGCCCCACCCTTATGCCCCTGGGCCACAACGGCGCGGATTACGGGGTAATCTGATATTACTGACTAAATAACACAACAAAAATAAGTAACAATCTACAATTCGCCAATTTCGCAAATGGGTAGCAGGCAAGGCGTTATCGCCGTAGTCATTAGAGAATCAGCAATTGGCGCGACCGTCTGTGTCACGCTGAACGATCGGGCCTCTCTGGAGGGCTTACTGCGGCAGTGTGGCTTGTGTTTTAGATATGGTTCTCAACAATTAATGCATTTAATGTGGATTAATTGTGATTAATTTGTTGTTTATCGTAAATTATCAGCTTTGCGGTAACGGTGTGTTCATGGTAGACAGAGGAAACCGAGTGTTGAGACACTTCGTTCCAGATTTCATAGTTTTTAGCGCGACTGGTTGTGGATTTGATCACGATATTTATTTAATCGATCGATTCGATATTTATTTAAATTTATATTTTCATTTCTTCGCTCCGGTGTCTAGAATAAAACGCGACCGACGCGGTTAGAGCCAGACAATGTGGTGCTACACCACGATCACCTCAATTATAATAATTTATGTTGTTAAAAACTTGCTATAGACCAAATTCAATGCAAAAAACTGAAGATATTTTAAGTCGCCCTTACATCGACTCTACTATTTCCTATGGAACGAATGCTTGTATTATATTTAATACAGTATATGAGCAGACGTAGCCTCTCATCTTCCTGGTTTGCTAGTAACAAAAAACGAAAGTGCAACATGATGATACGTGATTGCTGGCGAATGCTGACGCAACCGTAGCCAATTGTCGTAAGAAGCTAAAGATATAGACCTATATATTTATGTACATGTATTGTTGAAAGTAAAGTAAATAGAAACACACACACACACACACACACTCACACACAGCAGAGTAGGCAGAGGGAAACTAGTGGTGAGACACTCCGTTCCTCACTTATATCATTAATCATAGCTTAACATTAATTATTAGATTAGAAATTTAAAATGTAACAATAAAATGCAATAGTCACAAAGATGTGTGTGTGAAGAGTGAAAATATAAAAAAATCGGAGGCGTTGCGTGTTGAGTGGCGGAACTCAATGCCGCGCTTTGCCTCGACACCAAAGCGTAATATTTTTATGTTATTTTAACAAAACAACTTACTATAACAATAAGAATTATCCCAGCAATAGCTGTTGGATCAAGAACCAGATGCAGAAATCAGTTTCACCTGAGACGGCGCATATTGTGCGGAGGTTCCTGCCTGAACCCCCGACCCACCTTCGAAAGGGTGATTTTTTGTATTTTTAAATATATTATTTTACAACAATTTATATTTAAAAATAAAATTACACATCGATATATAACTATCCAACCATCATCCAAACACCGTACATTGTATACGAGAAGGTAAAACCAGAAAAAAAGGCTACATTTTATAAGTGATTTCAACAAAACAAAGCGAGCACCGGACTGGCGCAGTTTGCTCCTAGCCTCGGTCAGCTGCCATTAGCTTTCTACAAATTACTAATACCCTCAGAGGAGGGCGGAGGCGACGCGATGTTTGCTGCACTATTTGATAACGGAAATGTAAAGCGAGAAGCGTGAAAGATTAATGCGAAATTTTGGTCTGCATCCGTTTAACGACTGGTTAGTACGTTATCTCGTATATGTATCTATTACATATAAAATAAAACTGTGACCCATCTCTGTCTGTATATGGTAGATGTACGTGAAGATGTGTGGCAGGGTAGGATGGGTCCGTCGGAATCCTATTTGGGGATATATAATATATAATTTTCTTTCCCCCACTCTAGTAAACAAAGTGCGGCGTTGAGTTACGCTATTTAATAAGTAATGTATAGAATCTTTACACTAGGTTCCGTCTACCTACCGTGATGTGATATGCAGGACAAATATAAATCATGGTACAAATACGTTCCTACCAATACATCATGATGTCATCACTATCATCTTAGAATTATATTCTAATTAGGCAATTTTTTTTTTCTTTCTAAATCACTAATTAGTCTAATAATAGAAATTATAGCACCAAAAGCTTCGCTCTGCCTTAGCTTTTCTTTTACATACTTCATTTTATACAGTAGAAATCCCGCGGGGAAAGAAGTGTCTTAACGCTACGTTCCCTCTCCCTACCCTGCTGTGTGCGGGATACAGCGTGAAGCTGATTTATTCTTTAAATTCCGCATTTTTTTTTTGAACTGAAAATATCTTAATTAATAATAAAAACTGTGAGATCAAGTTTTTGAACTTAAAAATAATTATAACATTAATTAATGAAGTAAAAAAGTATTTTTTATACAAAAAAAATATTTTCCAGTTAGAGATCATTCTTACTCAACTTATATTATTATTGGAATATTTTATAATTATTTCAGTATTTTGATGTTAGATATACATTCTTTGATATAATTTGATTTATTTGATTGTCGTGTCACAGTGTGACTGCGAGAACGACTGGTTGTGGGTTCAATCCCGACTTGAGAAGGTGAAGATATTCACTTAAACTTATATTTTCATTTCTTCGCTCTGGTGTCGAGGCAAAAGCGCGGCGTCGAGTTACGCCATTTAACACGCAATGCCTTCAAATTTCCGCGGAAAAGTGTGGAATGGAGTGTCTTAACACTAGGTTCACTCTGCCTAACCTGCTGTGTGCGGGATACGTCGTGAAACTGATTTAATTTTATTTGTTTTTTTTTTATTGTGATATTTTGATGTTAGATATTTTATATTTATTTATTTGATGTTATTTGGTTTATTTTGTTATGATGCAGTTCAAAGGAATCTAATTGAACGCGACGCGACATCATAATTTGAAACGTTGTAATCGGTATAGCATTGTATAGCTACCTAATAAGAAAACGTATAAAAATTTTTACGTAGCGGGATTTGAACCTGCGCCTGTTGGAAACCACGTCCAAGAGTACAGATCTTCGTCCACTTTTCCTTTCGTTTCCTAAATAAGATTTTTTTTTTCCAATAGTGGACAAAAACATACTTACTTTTTTTTATTATTTAAATTCTAGTTTAAAAACTACGTTTCTCTACATTGCATTGATATTGGATGGGTTGGTGATGGTGGGTTCAATCCCCAATTGAAATTTTCCCGCTCTGATAAACAAAGCGCGGTGCTAAGTTGCACTAACGGAAGCGGACGACCGAGTTTCTAAACACTAGCTTTCCTACGAATATACATATATAGTGGACTATACGTCAAAATATTTTTTTATTTAATTAAGGTACATTTAACATAACAAGAACGAAAGAGAAGAACGGAGTGACTAATTGCTAAATGAACGGCCAATTATAATAATAAATTTTGACAACTATAATAAATTTATAAATTTACTCAAAAAAAAGGCAGAGGCCGGTAGTGGCGCAGCGGCACAAAGTGTAAACCGACTGGTAGTGGGTTCGATCCCCACTCGAGGAGATGAAATATTTACTTAAATTTATATTTCCTTTTCTTCGCTCTGGTGTCGAGGCAAAGCGCGGCGTTGAGTTGTGCCACTTAACACGCAATGCCTCCGGAATTCGGCAGAAAGTGGGGACCGGAGTGTCTTCCACTACGTTCTTTCTGCCTACCCTGCAGTGTGCGGGATACAGCGTGAAGCTGATTACTCAAAAAAAAAAAACAGATAAAATCAAAACTATATTTCGCACAAACATTTTAAACTCTATAACATAATTCCACTACCTAGAACCCCTTTCACAGTGTTTCACTAGATCACGGGAGCGCTGCAATAATCCCTCAAGGAGCGTTCCTATATTATGTAGAGACATACATACATACACACACACACCCACACCAAGACCCAGGTGCATCGGATGACCTGGTTGCGAACTATCTATAGAATATACTGTAGAACCTAGAAACTGTTCGCGGAATCGCCCCTGGATGCTCTAAGTACCTACGAGTACTACTGTTTACAGACTACAAATTATATCACTTGGCAAGTGAAGTGGGGTTGAATAGCGAGAATTACTTAAATGAAACTACTTTCAGTTGCGCTGGGGAACCTTAACTTTGCTGTTCTTTGTTGTGATGTGAGTTTTGTCTGTTATTAGTAACTTAACAAAAATATATGAAAATAAAAGAAATTATTTATATATGTAGTTTGTAAACAAAACCTACTTGGACCTACAGTTTATAGATTTTTTGGCATGAAGTGAGAATTGACAATATAAATAGAGGAAAAAGATCAAAAAAGTGCAAATTTATAAATAATTATAGAAAAAAAAAACCATCATCTCATACAAAATGAGTGCATGAGCCCGCTAAATTAAGTTTGTCAACTTTTAGAACTCGTACTTCGCGATATTGATATGGAAGCCTCGTCGGGCGAGACCGATCACACTTAACCGGTTTTTCTTTAGTTGTACCTTTTTTTTAAATAGCCAAAATGAGTTAGTGACTAACCATTCTTTTTATAATAATAGTGACATAACTAAGCCTAGAATTATTAGACATCATTACAGACAAACCAAACCACAACCAGTTCATAATACTTTCCTATTTACAACAACGTAAATACATAACGAATTACCAGCCATTTCTGGACATCCCAGAAGTCCTTACGACACGTTTCAAGTATAAAGCTGACTCTACAATGACACTATAGACGTGGCCAACTTGATATTTTTTTTTAGCTTCACGCTCCATCTCGCATACAGCTAGGTAGGTAGAAGAAAGTTAAGACACTCCATTCTCCAATTTACACCGAATTTTTTGAGACATTAGATGTTAAATATGTATTTGTATAAAATAGATTTAAAAGAAAAGTCCAAGCAGAAGCAGTAACTGTAATAACATTTTTAATAGCGGAATTCAACGCCTCTCTACCCCTTGTTACCAGATACCAGAGCGAGAAAACGAAAAAAAGCATCAAATATATTCACTCTCCCGAGTGGCAACGTAACCCACAACCGTCTCGTTGATAGCCACACGCCTATCCCACTGGACCACTATGGACTTAATAAAACTTTCAGGTGTCGATTTCTCCAGAATCCTCCCGTTATCTGGCTAGGCGCTAGGCGTCCGGCGTGGACCGGTCCAGATCGTATTAATGAGGGCAGGTGGGCGGGGTGGTTGTTATGGCAACGCGACGCGGCCTCGAGCGCGGTATTACAATGAAGGCTACGATGTTTTCAGATTAGGGTTGGTGCGTTTGTCTCTTTTTTATTATATAAGATTTGTTTAGTTTTGTTATTAGAAATCGGCCCAATTATTTAATTTGTTTACAAAAACGCACACTTTCTTTTATAAAAAAATATTTTTACATTTGTGATAAAAAATAATACTAAATTTTAATATACTCAATGCCAATCAACACGCAATTTCAGAATTCGGTGGAAAGTGGGAAATGGAGTGTCTTGACATTAGCTTTCCTCTGCCTACCCAGCAGTGTGTGGGATATAGCGTGAAGCTGATTTGATTTGATTTTATAAAATTTTATTTTAACAAAAAAAAAAAATAGATATACTCTTACAACTATAAACGATGCACATTGTATATAAACATGTGTGTTATGTTCTCCCTTTTGTCTTTCTCTGTTATTCTTTTTAACTTTTATGTATTTTCCTGAACATTGTAGAAAAAAAATGCATTTTTATTCTAATTACATACTGCTATTACCGAAAGCTTTTTCCGTGTGGCTAATTTAAAGTACCTAAGAGGCATATATAATAAAAATACTAATATTTTATTAAAAAAAAAAATTCGTTGGAACTAAACATAATATAAAATACTCTAATAAATGGACTATTCCAACACAAAAACCTAAATTATAATTAAAACCATTAACAGTGCAAAACGCATAGCAGCCCTGCAACGTCGATCTCACCCCTGTTCCGAGCGTGACGGGGGTGTCCCGGGGGGTGGTCCGAACGTGCCGCGACAAAAAAGCCCGCGTCGACCCGAGTCCGGCCATAAAGCGCCGGCGAACAGTAATAAGCCCCCTTTGCTTGCCTTGCCGTTCACGTTACGTCACGAAATTAAACGGACGAACGGACGGACGGACGGACCAAGTCGCGCTCTAATTTCAACAGGACTTAACTAGAACGTTCGATTCGGCTTTTGTTATCCTACTAATGTTGTAAATGTTAGTTTTTGTTCGTGTGATGGATGTTTGTACAGTTTCGCGCAAAAACTACTGAACTGATTTAGATAAAAATTTATTGTAATAATATATTATATCTTAATATCAAAATAATACATTCACAATAATTAATGTAATAAATTTTGAATATTCTTCCTACTCATATTGTAAATGTGAAAATTTATGACGATGGTTGTCAATTACACTTTCAGACAAAAACTACTGAACAGATTTAGATATAACTTTACAGATTTATATACGAGTACTTTATACCTCAGAATAACACACGGTTACAATTTATATAGAGTTTTCGTATAATTTGGCTTTAGTAAAACAAGTTTAAGCGGGCGAAACCGCGCTCGGGTCGCTAGTATATATTTAGTTATATATTAGGAGTGCGATTTCCGGAACCTGTTTTTGTTGGATCTTGTGATGTTTGAGAGTACCTATTGTTTGTTGGTACTGCTCTGATCGGGATTAAATATGAGACGGGAGTTACTTTTAATCTTTTTATTTTGCATATACTTTTTGAGGAATGTCAACTGTTGGACAAACGTGTCTTGTGTCAAAATCAGAAATGATTATTTTCGGGTTCCGTAACTGAAAATAAAAAATGCTCCCATAAAGCATCATTTTGTAGTCTTTTCTTTGTTTCTTTCTGTCTGTCCGTCCGTCTGTTTTTTTTATGGAAAAACTAGGAAAACGAGGGTTCGGGTCACTTGATGATAAGTGATCACCATCACCAACGGCCCTGTGAAACACCACATGTGCGTTGCCGGCCTTTAAGGTGGAGATAGACGCGCTTTTTGAAGGTACCCATGTCGTTCACAGAACACACATACAGTTCTTTAGAACACTCTCCATGATAAATGCGGTAGAGAACTCAGAGCCTTTCCCTGATCATTTGGTCCCCAATGATTCAAACTTTACTTTACGTTGCAAGCGATCAAATCGTTTAAGCTGATACTGGGATGCACAAGTCCGGAGATGAGAAAAGCACTCCGCTCCGACCTCATATAAGGCAAAACCTGGGACCTATATAGGGTCAGTCGGTGTTTTGGCGTGATGTCCCGTCTCACTCTGCTGATTACCCCCAGTTTCTTCGGTTAATGCGCAAACTTGTGTCTTCAGCTTGTACTTTGTATAGCCGCAGATTAGTGGTGGGTTAGGTAGACCAGAAGATCACTAGTTGAGCGACCATGGCAGAATCATATTGACGATCATTAATCAATCGGTTATAGACTAGATAAACCAAGAGCTGGCTATTTATGATGTACACTGAACGTCCTTAATACATATGGTTTCAGTGATTTCACTGTCATTTTCAGTTTCAGTGATTTCACTGTCATTTTATATGAAATGAATGTAGAAAAATTTGATGCTTGTTCAAGAATCTTGGACTCTTTGTTCCTTATCTATATGTCAAAAATCGCTGAAAATAACTAAATAATAAATAGATTGAAACTTCAATCATCATCATCAGTCACACACATACAATACCATCATACTGAATGTAATTTATATTGATATATGAACAAATATACATATATGTATATGTTTTTAGCATCACGTTGTATCCCGCACAGAGTAGAATAAACACAGGGAAGCTAGGAGCATAGAGTTAAGATACTCCTTTCCTATTAAGATACTTCCGTTCTCCGACGAATTCTGGAGGCAATGCGTGTTCAGTAGTGGAATCCGACGCCAGGTCTAAATCCTGTTGTTTAAAAATTAGAGTTAATTTCAATGAATAAAGAAAAGCAACACACTGTCAGGGAATACTGAACGAAAATATAGAGCAAGTTGTCAACCGCCAAATAGACGTTGGTCTGTATTTACAATTTATTTTGTGTTTCCTTTGTATGACGACTTTTGTTTCGCAATACTGTAAGTCAAATCACTTTAAAATAAATAATGAAATGAAATGAGCTTCACGCTGTATTACGCACACAGCAGGTAGGCAAGGGGAACGTAGAGCTAAGACACCCTGTTTCCCCACTTTCCGCCGAATTCTGGAGACATTACGCGTGTTGAGTGGCGAAACACAACGCCGCAATTTGTGCCCCTGCGCTACGATTCACGACGGATAAAACATATATGTATGTATATGTATACTAAAATATTAATAAATATGGCACATATATAATGGCGAAAAAAAGTGAAAATCAAACTGATTTATAAAATTTATATGGAAGTCTAATGGATAATTAAGATATCTGTTAATTGAAAATATAAATACTACACTATTGGAATATCTAAATCTAACATACATTTTTTTACTTCACGCTTTACACTGCACATAGCAGGGTACTTGAATCTAGTGTCAAGACAATAGCATCCCATTAGGATACTTTCTAGATTTACTAGAGTCGACTAAAACACTGTCACACACACACAACCTAGTGATCTAGTTCAAAACCAAACATAAAACCAGCAGTAAAACAGCACTCAGCAGCAATTATATTTATTCAAATTTGTTACAAACCTATATAACAAATGTGCGTCCATTCCGCAAATAGGGACGACCATTAGCAAAGTTGCAAGAGCTCGCCGCCGCTCAACAGGTGGAGCCATTCGTTTCAATATCTGCAAAACTTTCCGACACGACTCAATAAATCGACCAATGCAAGTGGATCCACGAGGCTCCGCAATAAGTTTGCCGTTTACACAAAAACACAGGAACGCAGGGGTCGTTCTATGTTGGTTTTTTCTTTGCCCTGTTGTTATTATCACAGTCCTGTGCGTTTTACCCGAGTTTGAGCTTTAATGAAAGGGCTTGAAAGCTTATTTTTGTGTAGTATAGAGTTTATTTAGCATTCAGCAGTTAAGTGAGATGTTATTATAAGGGATGACATGTTTTAGCGATTGTCGAGATCAACGTTTATTGTATTTTAAATTTATTAGGCGCACCTTGAAATGTGTTTAAATGTTCATTTGTTGTGAAACTCTTACTTATATTATTTATAGCTGTAATAAAATTTAACTTTGTCATATTATATGATTTTTCATAACATTATTTTATGCTTGTCTTTTGAATATTTCTTATGGACTTTTAACTATTTCAACAGATATATTATTAAGAGCTTTCGTTTTCTACTTTGCTTTTAACAGTGTTATTCCTCCGAACGGTGAGTGGGAATCGAACTTACAACCATCGAAACGAATCGGGGTCGTTTTATTTCGGAACTATTTGGTTGTAAATTGCATCTTTCTAAGTGAGATTTTCACCTGACATCAATTCTCTCATCTATTAACCATATTTTATCAAATTAATACTCCAAAAGAAAAATAGATAAGCAAAAATACTAGCCCAGTGACTACGTTAAAACTTTTTTGTTCTCTAAAAAAAGTATTTCCTAAGTGTGCAATAACTATTATTATTATTATATATTGTATTTAAATTAAATAAATAACACGCTTGCAGTTCCCTATAATTGCCAATTGCTAATTCTAAGCTAAATAACATAAATAAACTATAACAAACATAAGAATTTCGATAAAGCTATGCTAAAAACACAAACGGCTTAGTAATTAAAACTTATAAACGCTTCTGTCGCAGGATTCAAATATCTAAAACGACAATAGTTTACTATGATATCTCAAGCAAAATATCAAAACAACGAGAGACAGGCAACAGCCCACTCACATCTATAATACTATACCTAATATAACAAGAAAACATTGCAACACGAAGCGAGGCTTGCAAAGCGATACTAATACGGTGTACGTTTGAGTCGGTAATTCACGTCGCGTCCGCGTCCTGTCCTTTCCGCGTGAGTCAGCGCGGTATCTGCGCGCGCGCAGCCGACGTCAGCGTTCCGCGACCACCTAGCTTGTAGGGCACGACGTTGAGAGGTAGCGGCTTGATTTGTAGTTTATTTTATATTTTTGCTATTTAGTTTAATAGTTTTGGTTTTTTCTTAGTTAAAATCGATATTGGTTATGGCCAAAACATAATTTTATAAGTTTAAAACATTTTGTATTGAATCAATATTTAAATTGTAATTAAATTGGATACGCGACGTATCGAAAAGAACATATATCTTTTTGATGATTTAGCTATAACTAGGCGATCTATAGCTATAACGAGGCGAGTAATTAAAATAATAGAATTATTATACTTCACCGATATATTTTATATTAAGTTTACACAAAAGTGTAGAATACATTCATTTCTTATTTTTAAAAAAAATCAGGTTTCACGCTGTATCCCGCATGAAGCGGGGTAAGGTTATTTATTAGTAATAATTAATATTATTTTCTAAATATTTACTTTCCTTAGTAACTATTCTAACTAAACACTCTTTTGAAAACATCCTAAATAATTTAAGATTTCTTAAAAGCACTTATTAATGAAATAATACGTAAATTGTCATTTTGACAGAAAACCACACCCAATAAATATTTTTTAAATATTTTTATAGAGACTTTTTTTATTAATATTTTCTTCTTATTTTTATATTATGTTTGATATTTTTCTATCTCTTAACCTTACACTACACTATTTTAGTTTTAACATCGGTAAATCTATCACAACTCATATAAGCTTCATACGCGCCAGTCTCCCACGTACACCACATTCGCAATTTGCGTTAAAAACCATGCCTCCAGACACAGCTGGGTTCCCGCTGCAAACAATGTATCACACGTTACTACCGCAAGCAGAATAGGTATTATACTGAAGCCTTAAAACTCCGCGCTTAGATTTTACAATATGGCATAGTAAAATTTAATTTGTTTCAACCAGAATATGAGAAATAACAAATTACAAGCTGTATTCAAATCTTATTAATGAATAATTTGTAAGTAAATAAAATTTGTAAAATTTTTTATGTTTAATGTGTGTATGTTATAAAAAAATTTTCAATAGATTACATTATAGTAAATATTAACATACTATGTCATACATATATTCGCTATGTCTATACTCGAACTAGTTGTATACTTGGAAATAATAAAACGATTGCTAAGTCATATTTTACCAAAAGAATGTTTTACCAAGTGGTAAACAAAATCCATAACCTTAAACATAAGAAAAATTTAGATGATTTAATACTTTTCCAGTTTTATGAAAGAGAGCTCAGTGTTAAAACACTCCGTTGCCACATTCAGTCGAATCCTAAAGGCATTGTGTGTTGAGTGTCGGCCCTGAACACCACTCAAAATGAAAATATTAAATATTTCATTTTCTCGAGTGTGAATCGAACCCACAATCCATCGCGTTTACAATCACACGCTTGCGCCCCTGCGCCACGACTGGCATCAATATAACATTCTATAATGAACAAATATACAAATGAAAAATAAATACCGACATAAATTATAATTCCCCGCTACCGCTCATGCAATGGACCGTGTTTTCGCAATCCACGTTAAAAACACGGCGCAGCTGCGGCGTTGCAGCGACTCTTTGTGAGGGGAAACGCTAAAACGGATACTTTTACACTGACCGCACCGCGACGACGAACGCCGCCACCCACGTTACGTGAAACGCGACCTGGAACCCGAACTTCCTGGTATTCGGAACGCGAATTACTGCTGCTGCTACTCATCTAAAGTTATTAAGCTATTTCCAATATAGTGTTTTAAATGAATAAAGGGCATTATAAAGATAATTTCAATTAAGCGTTATACGAGTAAGTTTTAATGAATAGAGGGCATCGTGGGACAGCATATGTCATGAGGATGGTTGCGGGTTCGAATACCACGTAGGAAAATTATTTATAGGGCTTATTTGAGGTATCAAATGGTAAAAACGGAACCGTTATAGGATCACTGTTGGCCGTTGGTCCGTCTGTCAAGACCATTTATTAAGTTTCAAAACTTTTGTAAATTGTACTTCTATTTGACCTACATTCCTGAAATTGGTACGGAAGCCTCGGTGAGCGAGTCCGACTCGCACTTTACCGGTTTTTTATATAACAAAGCACAGCGTTGATATTCGCCAGTCAATACGCAATGTTTGGAATTCGGACGGAATGTGGGGAACGAAGTGTCTTGACACTAGATTCTCTATCAATATTCAAATATCGAATATTTTATATTTGAATTTGAATTTTGACTCTCTGGGCCGCGAATTGCTAACAACTACTGCACGGTCCGTAATTATCTAACTACTTTGCTATGGAATGTCGTTTCATACACGCGTTATTCTCATGTGCCGGTAACTTGGTTATAAAATATAAAGCTGTGGTTAATTATTAATAATGATATCATCAATTAAATTGTATATAAAAGGTAAATGATGATAAGTTCAAATTATATACAAGCAAAATTCTGTATCTTTTGTTGTTCGTCTGTTTAATATTGGACATTTTCATTAAATATTTATATAAATTAAATTCGGTAAACATTTAGAATCCTCAAAAAAATTGCAAAAAAAGATTTTTCTTATATTTATATGATTGAGGTATACCTACTGTTCTTTCGTTCGTTCTAAAAAAATAATCAAAACAGACAAAGACAGAACGGACCATTATTTTATAGATAAGGTCAATCGACACGTTAGATATCATGAATTCACGTCAGCGTTCATCTATTCTTGAACACAGAAAGTTCAACTTAAATAAATAACATTAAAATATACGTTTAAATACTCTATAAGAAATATTAATAAATAATTATGATAGACTATTATGTTATAAAAAGAAAAACAATTCTATTGGATTAGACATAAAAATATCGTCCCACAGCAGAATTCGAATATACACTCATCACGTAAATATAAATATAAAATAATATTAATATACATTTTTTAACTTAATGCTTTATCCCCAGATAAGTAGCCAGAGAGGAATGAACCAAGGAACAGTATATAAATACCGTTACTGTCTATACCTTTTCGCCTCGTCCACTGTTATTAACCTCCTCCTAGTATCCTCATGGTTTTTACTTAGCTTTCAGTATCATCAATACTAGTTTCTCAAAGGTCAACCTAGGTTGCCTTCCTTCCTGCCTCTCTTACCTCTCACTATATCCGTAACTCTTGAGCCAAACTCTCGACGCGCCCAAACCACGTGCTTCTTCATTGAGACAGATTGTGTTTCGCTATTGTGTTACTGTGCGTGTTATTGTGTTTCGCTAATAATAATAATAATAACAAGAATGTAACTTACAACAAGTAAACAAAAATAGGCCATTTTACCGCCAGCCTCATATTGGATACGTATCTACGATATGGTAGTTTATCGACGACAAAAGGTCCATTGTCCGCGGGCAACGGGAACCCGCGGAACACGCATGTAATTAGGCGGGGGGCAATCGCCTCGTGGGGCGACGGCGTGGGAGTGCCCTGCCCCTGACTCAGCCACTGCCACCGGCCGTTGCGCTTGCGCACTACATTACACGATTTAGAACGAAAATGTGATATTTTAGATGGATGTATACTTATATAGATATTTTAAAATTAAATATATTGCCCTAAAGTGGGTTAGAAATTGATCTTATTTAAGTCAAATGATTTTAATTGTGTAAATCGAAAATGATATCAGTCAATCGATGTTTATAATATTGATTTGAATATTATATGAAATAGTTCATTTCCTCGAGTGAGAATCGAATTTACAACCCCGTCGCGCTTAACCACAGGCTTGTACCGCTTCGCCACGACCGGCCTCAAAATATTTTACGTTAAATAATAAACATATGAAACAAGAAAAAGATTCTACAATTAACTCAGGGCAATTACCTGTTCCGTAGAAATGGCTGATGATGGACGATCCGAGAGATATCCGCGTCGCGTCGCGTATGTTCTTGTTGAGATAAGATTGATGCATATTGCGATGTAAATATCAAAGTTGAGATTGTTAATATAATAATGTCTTAACATAAATGAATAAAGGTATTGAGGAGAAAATATTTAACTTGTTGGAAATCACTAAAAAAAAGAAATGATAATTTTAGTAATTTTTGTAAAGAAAATTGAAAGTAAATCTTTTCGAACATTATTTGGATTGGATCAGATCAATACGGACTGATCGTCGTGGGAATCCTTGGGGAAGGATGTCCAGCTGTGGGTGTGGGGTGGCGTATCAAAGGCCAGAATCATCCCAGCGTTTATACTATTGACGATAGATAGATATATAGATAGATTATAAAACGATAATTAAAAAAAAATATGATTGTATCTTTTCATGAGATTATAACAGTGCATTTATATCAATTAAGGTAATATGGATTATTAATTGGAGTATTTGGGGGAGATTTGAGGTTTAAGTGCTCTGTGCTTCGTTTACTAATAATTTATGAAGTTATAAAAAATAAAACACTCAGGCTCAATGAAAAGTCATTTTTGGAACTATTAAACGTAGGTCAAATTAGTCTTAATAAGATGAAATGAATAAAGATGAAGTGTCCTTGAGAAAAATTATATTTTAAAAGGGGCAAGTAGGTTTTCAAAAAATATATTCCATAGTCCACGATTTGTCATTAATAAAAAAACAAAATAAAGGCCTTATAGGTACATCTATATCGAGACGAGCCACTAGTAAGCAAACAAATCAACTTAATTCTACTTAACACAATCGATTAAAATATAGTGTGGTATTATAACAAAATATGGAGAGTGTCTTAACACTCCGCTTTCTTTATCAACTCTGCTATATATTCATGAAAGCGTACATCTAAAATAAATAATAGTAACTGAACGTCACCCGACGACTTGGCAAGACAGAACGAACAGGTAGATAATCGAAACACAACAAAAGCTATACGTCAACAGTGTTCACTACACGTGCCCGCGGACCGCGGCGGCGACAAACGCCGTTTATTTATATCCGGCCGCCATTAGATTCGCGATTGATGAGTCACGAGCACGACCGCGCCGGCCGCGTCGCGACGCCTCGCCTCGCCTCGCTTCGCCTTCGAGAGATTTACATTAATGTTAACTTCGCTGTTTATTTATATGATGAATATTTGTTAAAACTTAAATATAACAACCAATCTCAAGAACATACATATTTGAAGCGGTCGTGGCGGTACAGCTGTCCGTAGACGGAAGTTGTGAGTTCGATTACCATTCGGGGAATGAATCAAAATATTAAATGAAACTTTCATTTACGCATTCAAATAACAAGACAAAGCACGGCTTTGAGCTTCTTAATACGGAATCAAAGTGAATACAACTCATGTATACATACTCGACACTGGGTGCAACTAAAAGAATTAATATTAATATTTCGATATTGTTTCTTTAAACTGATCGAGTTAAACTTACATCTCGCAGCACTTATATTAAAAAACACAAATTTAAAAAACACAAATATCAAACCGACTACCCTAACTTAGGATTTGTTAAACAATTTCCGCACTTCAATTATTCATCGGCAGACGATTCCCCTGTAGCGGGTAGTGGGTAGCGGGAATCAGTCCGTGGTCCGTAGCCCCGGGAGATACGGATTGTTGAGTGGAGCAGTCTTTCGGAAACTAAAACTAAGTTAGCCAGGTACAGGTAGCAGGCAGCGGACGACGCCCCGGGACTGGCCCTGATGATTATAAAATACAATTGGGAATTTACGCCGCAAAATCTGTTGCTACGTAGGTTAGAACAAAGGTTTGACCGACCTTCAATAAAGAGTATATAGGATATAGATAAATATATTTTGTAAATGTACATATATAGAATAATATACATATATTGGAATCAATCAGCTATACACTATATTCCTCGTACAGCATCTGCCTACCTAGATGAAAACTAACTGATAGGATACTCCGTTCCCCATTTTTCAAGGCATTGCGTGTTAAATCTCAACACCAGGCCTAGGTGAGAAAGCGACAAATTTATTCCCTCGAGTGGGGATGGAACCCACAACTGTCGCGTTACAGTCACACACCCTGTGCCCCTGCGCCATGACGACCTCCATATCGGAATGAAGATGATCGTATAATCAATAAGACTTATGTATGTAGAACCGGGTTGGACGCAGTAACTTAATTACCAACGAGTAAAGAATTACATAAATAGGTATGTGTGACACGTTAACAATCGGTTATAATAATTTTTTTTTGTTTTTTTTAGATTCACGCTGAATCCAGCACATAGCAAGGTAGACACAAGAGGTCTCTTTCTATTCATTTCTCTCCCCCAATTTCCACAAAATTCTGGAGGCATTTCCGCCTTGCGTCGATATTAGAGCAAGGAAATGTAAATTTTAAATATATTTAATTTCCTCGAGTGGGATCGAACCCACAGCCAGTCGTGTATACGATCGCACGCTTGTGTCCCTCCGCCACAACTAGCCTCAATATATTAAATGTTTCTTAAAAGTTATTATTAAACTATAACAAAATGTTTCTTCTTAAAAATCCTTAAAATTGACGTGACCAGTAAGGAACTCGATTTTGTATTCAAATCCCAAATGTTCCCGTTGCCTGACCGTTCCCTAAGGCTAGTTGGTAAAAAATATGGTAAATAAATTACGAAATGACGCAACACAGTCTCTCACTATCTAACAACAGAAAATATTTAAACTAAAAAAGCTAAATAGTTTTTTTTAGGCTCTGGCTCTGTATCCCGCTCATAGCACGGTAGGCAGTAGTAACCTGGAAACATAGTGATAAGGCACTACTTTCCCTTAATTATTATGTTCCAACACTTCCGTTCCAATTTTTACGTTGAGCTCTGCAAGTATTACGGCTGAATTAAGCCTTATTTCCAGAGCTATAAAACATGAAAATATTAAATATTTCATTTCCTCAGGTCGGTATCGAATCCACAACCTATCGCGTTTACAATCACACTCTTGTCCACGCTATGACTGACCTTATATCAATCGACAAAAACATGCTAATAACAAGTACTTCATAAAACACTACTCAACCTAAAGACACAAAAACAAACAAATCCTTCATCCAAATCCTAACGTCCAAAAAGGAAATATTGCAACAAAAACAACTTCCTTTGTTACCCGACACCCATTACCGCGGTCTCAGGTACATACATTTTTACCAACCCAAAGGTAAATATACCCGTTCGAGCCGGCACGCTCGGACGCGGCGTTAAACTTTGTAAGATATCGTCAGCCGAAGCAGAACTTAACTTACGCTTCCGTCCGAATTAATCAAGATAAGATCTTTAGCGTCGGAGTGCTCGTGATGCAGGTGGGAAAACTTTTGGCTGTACAAGTAATGATTGTAATGTCCTTATGGTACAGTAAAACGGAATCTGCCTAAAAACTCAATGGATGTCGGTTCGTTTCCAGCGGGGGGGTAGGTAAAAAAAGTATTTAAAATTCGAATTAATTTTTCACTGATTCCATTTCCAAGCGTTTTAGCTATAGCTCTTATTCATTTGTTTCAGGGGATGTGTAAGACTGAATAATTTCATACAGAAATCTACATATACTAACACGAATACAAGTCACGTAAAATATTAAAAATAGCATTTAAATATATATTATGTAGAAAGGGCAAAAGGAAAAGGTGACTGACTGACCTATTGACGATTAGCTCAATTGTGTGCAGAATCGAATCGGAATTATATATATATATATATATATACATACATATATATATATATATATATATATATATATATATATATATATATATATATATATATATATATATATATATATATATATATATATATATATATATATATCTATATATATATATATATATATACATCTCTATATATATATATCTATATATATATATATATATATATATATATATATATATATATATATACTGCATAAAAAGTATTTATTGCCTTATTTTTTTTTAAACACTAAATTGTATATTTAGTCCTTTTCTTTATCATTTACTAAAAGGACTTTCATAAAATATATTAATAACGATTTTTTACATTTTTTAAAGTTTTATTCCACACTTAATAAAGAAAAATACTTATTTAGAAAACGTATAGAAATATGTGTCTACGTTCTAACTTACGTTTTCTAAACTTGTCGTTCTCGTAAGTTTTCAAAATAAGTATATTAGAAAAGGGTTTTATATTTTACGAAGTAAACAGAGTAGTACAAAAAGTTAAATATTCACTCAAGGACATACGTAATACATACGTAACCCAAATATGTAAACTATATTATTATTTTTTTATATTATTAATAATATTAATAATAATTATTAATAATCCCCAGGCCAGTCAGAGGTACAAAGTGTGACTGTAAAACCGACTGGTTGTGGGTTCGATCCCCATTCGAGGAGATGAAATATTTACTTAAATTTAGATTTCCATTTCTTCACTCTGGTGTCGAAGCAAAGCGCAGCGTTGAGTTCTGCCACTCAACACGCAATGCCTCCAAAATTCAGCAGAAAGTGGGGAACGGAGTGTCTTAAAACTAGGTTCCCTCTGCCTACCCTGCTGTGTGCGGGATATAGCGTGAAGCTAATTTAATTAAATTATTAATAATCCAAATATTTCACCTTTCAATTAATGACATAAACCAATAGTAACGCTATTCTTCTCTTATTACAAATTATACCTTAAAAAAATATGTTTAAATATAATGTACAAACGTTAAAAAACCATAAAAAAATACAAATAAAAATATACGTCAATCCTTATCACCACGTCCAAGTGCATACAATAGTCGATTACCGCTGTATTAGTACCTACGTCACCTCAAGCGACCTCGCGAGATGACCGTGAACACGTTCTTAGTATTGGGATCGTGGGTTCAATTTGAGAATAAAGCAAACTCACTCGTCATCTTATGTGTCTATTAGAGAAAGGCAATTCGAACAGCAAGACTCTCTTAGAGATTAAATATCTAAAGATTTAGAGCTAATAATTTTGAAAATACCTATTTAGAAAACGAATAAAAATCTTAACGCAGTGGGACTCGAACACCTAAGTGTGGAATAAGATTTTAAAAATGTTAAAAACTACATATGAATAATTAAACGGCATAGAGTTTCGCATTTCAAGACGCGATGCCTCCTGGATGAGGCAGAAAGTGGGGTACAGACGTGACTTAAACGGAGTGACCCAGCACTAGGTTCCCAGGTTCCCTCTACATACCCCACTATATCCGTGATACAGCGTGAAGCTAAACAATATTTTCAAAATCTATCAATGAATATTAACAACTCACGACTCACGAGTGAAATAGATCAACCTATTCAAGAGGCGCTGGCGCTGCGTTCCGCAAAGTAGCGTCGCGTCGAGCAAAAATAAAAGAAACAAGATGTTGATCGATCGCAGCTATATCCGCCGGTGTGGTGACGCAACCCTAGCGTACAGTACGGTCGGCGAGTCGTGGCACCCTAAAAATAACTCTATTTCCTTTGTATATTTTCTTCCCGAGCGACGGACGCGCAAAAGTTGAGAAAACCGAACTTCGAGGCAGCCACAACTCGTCGGCCGTACTGTACACCCCGCTCGGACAATAAACACTCAATACCACTATACTATAATACACCCCATCCGTATATTATATCATTAATTTAAAATTCAAATCATTTATCGCATTAACCGCTGTGAACTCCCGTTTTTACACGTTTTATTGGAAAGTTCACGCACTTTGGCATTTAAAATATAATGACATATGAATAGTTCCAACAATAAGAATAATAATAATTATTAGTTTATAAATAACCGCTTTTTCTCTAGGAACAAAATACGGTATTCTGACGAGGCAAATAAAAAGGTCAGTGCACAACGTATGTATTATAAGGACTTATTCTTATACAGTCGTATACAGTTATAAATTAGAAGCGAATTTTGTCATTATTTTAAAAAATATAATTTCAAAATGCACAGTTCTACCCCGCATAGAGAGAGTGTGTGCACCATAGTGGGCAGTCTTTAAATTATTCATACATTTTGTACTGAATGGTCGGAATTCATCTCGAAAAGAAAATAATTTAAATCTAATCATACTTCCATCCCAGTAGAAGTGATATTTATATTATTTTCTTCGAAAATATCGAAAATCGAATTGAACACTATCGACTTTACAGACATCCTTAAGTAATTGTATATAATATAATAAACTCAACTTCGTGAGGTCGTCGTGGCACAGGATCACAAGGGTGTGACTATAACGCGACGTTTGCAGGTTCGACCCACACTCGTAGAAATGAATTTATTAATATTTTCATTTCTCCGCTCTAGTGCCAAAGCAAAAGAACGACGTTGAGTTCCGCCACTCAACACGCGATGCCGCGACAAAAATTAACAAAAATCACATAGAGAGTGCTAACACTAGCTTGGATAAACCCACCCATTCATCGTGAAACTGCAAAAGGAAACCTGAAATTCCTTTATATAAATGATATTTTTGGCTTAGCACGCAATCGCACCGGCATTTGTCACACAGTCTATACACTGTATACTGTAGGTACTCTGTAGGTAACTAACTACCTACAGTAGATGCGCGGGCGCGGGCGCCACGAGGTCACCGCGCCCGCGGCCGGTGACGCGCGTGACCACCTCGATACCAAGACGAGATGCCAATTAAAATACAATCGATGTACATAGTAAGATTTGTTAAAATATTTTTAAATAGTATTTATTTGTTATGAAACGAAACGTCGTTAGTATTGTATTGTGTCGTAATTGGGATACAGGATAAATAGATAGTTAGGTGAGAGTTCGAATTTCTAAAGAATCGATTCAGTTGGAGGAATATTTAAATTTGAAACGTTCAGTGGCGTTTGGTTCGGCCATTTGCCAGAAAAGATCATGAAATAGACAACTAAGCAACTAAGATCTATATAGTAATCGCTAATCACTATATTGCTATACGCTTAATAAGAATTGACGCAGCATTAACTATACCAACTAATAGGTGACACAAAAAGGGACACCATCTCCTTATCCTTATACGGCAGCTGCTAGGTACCCAACAGTCCACCTACGTAACAAACTACATTAACTTTGGTAATAAAATTACAAATTGAAGTGCATTTAAAATTTAAATACAACTTTTATTTGCAATTTTGTTCCGATCGGCATTGAGTCAGCAATGGCACGCGTCATCCGCGTGACAGCCCAGCGGGTCAGTGTCTACTATTAACCGTCCGTCCGTGTGTTGTACGACGAACTTTCTAGAAGCTTCCGCACGACTTTCCCTTATACCTATCAAGATGGACGATTACCACCTCTGGTCTTACATCGGCGAATCTAAATGAGCTTTTGAAAGTTTAAAGCTAGTTGTAGAACTAAAGTATTATTCACGGTACCCAAGGATAATACTAGCGACAATATAAATCGTTCATTAATCGTTCGATAATACAAAATCGTTCATTATAATCTTCCAGCTTCACTCCGTATCCTGCCTGTAGCAGGGCAGAGGGAGCCTAGTGTTAAGACACTGCGTTCCCCACTCTCCACCGAATTCTGGAAGCATTATGTTTTGAGTGGCGGAACTCAACGCCACGCTGAAATTTCGCGCGTTATAACATTAGCTTAATAAAAGTTTTGTATTTTTTTTTTCACACAAGCTTAAAAACGACCGGCCTTTTAGCTAAGGCCTTAAAGTTTAAGTGACGCAGTTTGATTCTCATTTGGGGGAGAGAAATTGGTTGATTTCCTCCCTTCAATAACATGATAAAGCACGGCGTTGAGTTCCGCTACTGTACATGCCATCTCATGATTGGAGAGAAAAATAAGGAGCGGGGTATCTTAAAATTAAATCCCTCCTGCCTCTGCCCCTCTGCCGTAACGTGGGGCTAAAACAAATTAAGAATAAACTCTAAATAATTATAACAAAATCTCAATCACGTTGCCATATGAAAATCGAATTAACAAAAAAACAAAAAAAAAAGCTCAAATCTTTCGTAACAGACAAACACATAAGCACATATAATTAGAATAAATTATGTTTAAGTTAAGGCAACTTTTAATTGGCCCATTTTATATAGGAATGCGCCGCGGCTTTGCTCCGCGATAAATTAACGATACGTCCATACTGGGGGCGGGTGACTGACTGCTTCATTGTCGTATCCTTATACGGTGTGCCGTGAAATTTTACATGGGAATTTGTGTAGAGAACAAACAGACAAATCTTACTATTAATAATTATTTATGAGAGTAGTTGTGAATTTGTTTAAATTTATATTTTCGTTTCTTCGTTCCGGTGCCGAGGGAAAACGCGGCGTTTAGTTCCGCAACACTAAATTCCATCTGCTTACCCTGCTGTGTGCTGATTAAATTTTTTTATTTTTATTTTTTAATAACAATATAATGATGTTACTACTTTATTCATAGAACAAAACTGTAACACATCGCTGTCTGTACATGAACCGTATATGTATAAGATTTTTTTTCTCGAGGGCGTTTATAAATGAAGTAGAACCCAAAACAATGGTTTTTTAAATTATTGTCTATTTTCCGTTTGTCTATTTTTCGGTGTGTTCGATCAGGCTAATCTCAGAAACTGTTTAACCGTTTTAGATGCAGTTTTCACTATTGTATTTTGGTCAGACTTTTAATTACTATGATGTTATTAGATCACGAAAGTGACAAAAAAGTAAAGTGAGGAAATAAATAATTGTCTATAACAAGCAAGCGAAGCCACGAGCGGTAGCTAGTAACATAAATGTGAAAGGTTGCAAGGATGGATGTTTGTTTCATTTTCACACAAAAACTACTAAATTAATAGAAACTTCACAGTAACACACCTTATAAATCAAATTTACAAATATATTTTGTATAATTTAGTTGTAAAACAACAATAAGTTTAAGCGGGCGAAGCCGCGTGTGGATCGCCAGTTTTTTGTAAGAGGATTGATACAACGAGTAAATGAATTAAAGTAGTTCAAGCGACCTAATGATTTAAGCACCCTGACATTTCGCAGTCGGACCTCTACAAATTCTTCAGAAACACATTTGGTATTGCCGCGTCGCGTCGCCTTGTACGATGTTACTTTCAAACGAATGTAATTAGCCTTTGCTAGTTATTTCTACGTACTAGAACTTGTGTTTATAAATATTTGGTTGCTAAACATGCACGTGGTATATGAGAAATATCTTGTAACCTAACCTAACCTAACCTGCTGTTAGGCAGAGAGAACCTATTGTTAAGGCACTCCGTTCCCCATTTTTCGCCGTAACTGGAGCCATTGCGTGTTAAATGGCGGAATTCAAGGCCACAGGCACTCAGGAGAATCGAACCCACTATCTGTCACGTTTAGAGTACACTTTGTGCCCCTGCACCTCGAAGTATAAAAAGTTGAAAAGCGGAATGTTGTTTTGTTAATATATCTAGTGTTTCTTTTTTTATAAAAATGACATAAGTATTATATAAATCTATTACGAATATTCTGTGTAATATTCCATCTAAAAACAATTGACTCTAACCACACCTTAAATAGTTTTTTTCACCTGCGTCAAAAACATGAGGATCAAAAAATCAAAGAACATAAAACAATTTCAAAATCACTATTGTACCGGACCGAATGATTGACTCCAGAAAAAAATATACAAATAAAGTAAATGTCACCTTTCAAGGGACAATTGCAAAAAGAAAATAAAAGAAAAAATATTTCATAGATAATATTTAGTACACGCGATATTTTTTTTCAAGCTTCACTCTGAAACCCGCACACGATAGGGAACCAAAGGGAACCCGGTAACATAGTGTTAAGACACTCAGTTCTCATTAATACACTTTCGTTCCCCACTTTCCATCGAATTCTGCAACTGCATTTAACTTGCGAATATTAACTCGATAGTTCTGGATTCAAAAACAAAATTAAAAAACAAACAGTACTGTATTAAATAAAACTCTTATAGAGCTCGTGTCATTTTCTGTCCTAGCGCGGCAAGATGAGGAAAATGGTTGATATAATTTCATTTTATCATTTATCTAATATGACATTTAGAGTATAGAGCACGTTGCACACCACCTGGCGGTCGGAGCTCAGACGGCCCGCATGACACTTCCTGCAGCCCTCGGTGAGAGGGTTATTGTATTGGCGCAATGAGAGAGAAATAACTATTAATATGTTTAGCAACTCATCGACGGTTTCCCGCTACCTTAAATTTGTAAAAAAACGTAAACGGAAAGTGGGAAACGGAGTGTTTTAACACTAGGTTCCCTCTGCCTACTCTGATGAGTGCGGGATGCAGCGGGAAGCTGATTTATTGATTTATTCATTTTAGTTATGGTTTTTTAGAATTAGATACAGTTAGATAAAGAGGTCAAAAATTAATCTCCAAATATACTTATTAAACGCCAAAACATCTTTTTCTCTTTTTATTATATAAAACATCAGAATTCCGATGTGTGAGTTAATTTAACGACTATTATTTAAAATAAACCGGTAAACTGCGAGTCGGATTCGGCCACCGAGGCTTCCGTACCAAATACAGGATTATATGTATGTAGGTTAACGGGAAATAATTGTAAAATATTTTTTAAATCAGCTTCACGCTGTATCCCGCACACAGCAGGGTAGGCAGAGGGAACCTTGTGTTAAGACACTCCGTTCTCCACTTTCTGCCGAATTCTGGGGCATTGGGGAAATATAAATTTAAGTAAATATTTCATCTCCTCGAGTGGGGATCGAACCCACAACCAGTCGGTTTTGCAGTCACATTACGTGCCGCTGCGCCACGACCGGCCTATTTTTTAATTTTTAATTTTTTCCTTTAGGTACGTATTCATAACTGTCAGTCCACGGGAAGTACCCTGTATAATAAATAACGTAGGTTTTGATTACGCGGCAAATATCTCATATAATATAGGAAAATCGATGCATAAATGCACGTATCTTTTGGTTGCGTTGACATAGAAGCTTCATTGTTTCTGTGTTTTAAGAGACTATAGCTCTGAATATTTGATATCATTCACAGCTAGATATTTCTACACGTTCTCGAGATCGAGACAGATGAACAGACGAACAAATCGATCCTATAAGCATTCCGTCATTACCTTTTGAGGTACGGAACCCTAAAGACCTACACACCGTACTCTTAAGAGGTACCTACCAAAGAACACGCACGTATCTTTGCACATACTCGAGAATCGATCTAGATAATGATCGTTATTCCAACAGACCTCTCTCTATATAAGGTGAGGCCGTGCAGTGGAAGCTTCTTATCATTTGCAAATAATTGTGGTGTTCCCGCGGGAAATTTTTATATCCGCGCGAACGATTAGTCGGTGATTTCGTACTAACCTGGAACCTTTACCTGGAAAATTGGTATGCTACTTTAAAATACAATGTGGACCATTTGTGATAATTTATTTTTTTTATATAATGTCTGATTATTGTGAAGTAACGCAGTCTTTCTTTTGATAGTTATAAGTTATAATAAATCTTACAATAACCACCGACTCTTTGGTGCTAGGAAATTAATAATATTAAATTAGGTGTTCACACTGTATCCAGAATATAGAAGAGTAGGCAGAAGAAAGTAGTGTTAGCACTCTCCGTTCCATGGATTCCACGGAATCTGTTCTGCAAAACATCTCACACCTATCAAACACCAATCAATCAATCAAAAACCTACGGCATCTTAAACGAAATCTCCATACAATCAACATACAAGCACCATACAAACAAAATCAGTCCTAGTACCTACTGGGCACCAAAATTACCCTATCTAAAACGAGTGCGCCACTAGCCGGCACTCAACGAGGACATGCATCGCGTCCGATACGGAGCAATTAGTGAAATAGGCACCGGAAAGGCGACGTGGACCGTGGACGCGGGCTCGTGGCACTATTAATAGACGGCCCAATCAATAATCGACCGGAGCAGAGAGAAGCCCTCGTTCGCTTCCCGAAACCTCGATGTCAAGACTTTTGATCGTGTATGCTGAATTTAGTATCGTTGATAATATGGAGGAGTAAACTTTTTAGTTGGTGTTAGTTGTTGTTTATCTATATGTAGATTGACAAAGCGCGGTGTTGAGTTGCGCCACTCGACAGTGACTTAACACTAGATTCCTTTTGTCCTGTAATATGCTGGATGCAGCCTATAGCTTTATTGCATTTTTAAATCAACACCCACCTCACTATTTTAAGCTGGATACAGCGTGAAGCTGATTTAATTTCTTTTGATTTTAATTCAAGAATAATATAATAACGTGTATGCAAAAAAAAATACATTACAATACCTGAAAACTCATTTATTATTACAATTTCTGTAATATAGAAATTGTAATCATTAATTGAATGTATAATAAAAAAAAGAAAGTTTAAATGAATAATAAGAACGAAAACATCAAAACTAACAACAACCAAACACAGTACATCCGGTCGAGATAAAATCTGAACAAGCAAACAAAAGCATCTACTGGACGAAAATTATACTTCCCAGCGGGTGTTTTTAAGGTGACCTTCGGCAAATACTATCCGAGATACTAATGACAGCAATCAATACCAACGGCCAACGTTTCAAGACATTGGCGAGCATCCTTGGGTCGGTCCCGCATCGCGTTTCCTGGAAGTCCGTGTGGAAAGGCCCGCGGTACAATAGTTACGGGTTTTTTTTTATAGTGGCCATAGAGTGCTTAAGTTATTGTGTTTGTTCCTTTTTTTTGTTGTGACTATTATTTCGGCATTTTTGGGCAGGGTATGTTAAAAGGCGATAGTAGGAATGGCCAGTTTCATAATTAATTTTCTATGAAAATTAGAAAAGGATGTCAAACGGTAGAATACAACACCTTAGTTAGTACTTATTTAAAAAAAGGTATAAAAATCAAACCCGCGCCTCCTGGTCGGTAACCAGGAGGCGCGGGTTCGAGTCCCGTTACGTCCAAATTTTTGTATGTTTTCGAAATAAATATTTATATGTTTTCGAAATATATATCTTTCCTAAGTGTGGATTAAGAATTTAAAATGTTAAAATTACCTTTAAGTCTTACCGGACCAATAAAAAAATCGTCTCTTAAACGTAAACTCTCCCCCGAGATTACAACTCGCAATACTAACATATGGTCAACCTCACTTCAACGGCGTCACGACGGCGTCAAGTTTTTGTATAGAGGGTCTATGTTTTGTATATTATACTTAAGTATATAGTTTTAATATATATCTTTTAGTTCCCAATAAGCTTTGAAATGCGTTAATTTACATACAGGAACACAATTACAAACAATAATCGTCGTAATCAATGTAACTAAACTGTAATAGTTTATAATACGTTTTTTAGCTTCACGTTGTTTCCCGCACGCAGCAGAAGGAACCTAGGAACTTAGCCCCATTGTTCGCCAAATTCTGGAGGCATTGCGTGTTGAGCGAGGTAATAAAAATGAAAATATTTAAATTCCACGAGTGAGAATCGAACCCCACAACCTGTCGCGTTTACACGGCACATAAGCCTCCGTCACAATTGGCCTCTACATACATTTATTCTGGTACACAGTAGAAATACGATCCAAATTCCTATATCACACCTACGTATAGCCCCGCAACATTTTGAAAGTTCAAAAACAATACCCTATCACCACCAAACACAATCCGCCAGTAGATTATAAGCAAGTCATCCAAAAAGCTCACTTCCCTTTTACCTTCCCTTCCTCACCCACACAGACCCACCACGAGCTGTCCCTACCATCGCTAGTGTGCGTGGAGCTGAACGTGGCGCCCCCATAAATCTCCGAGGCCGCTGCCGCCTTCCTTTGTTTTTTTTTTCCCGACGGTAATAAGATCGCGAGCGTCAACGTCAGGTATAGACTTATACAGTACGAACGACGAGTCGTGGCTGTTCTCAAGTTAGGTTTTCTGAACTTTTGCGCATTGTACACTTGAGACGACAATAATCAAAAGGAAGTAAAATCCTAATATCAAATCTTTGCAGAAATCTACAGCTAATTTCAGAGTGGCCACGACTCGTCGACCGTACTATATAGTCTTATAGATAGGCGAGTTGGCTCCAGTCAGCCGCGCGTGAAATGCATGCGCTATCGCCGAAACGCGGTATTGGTTTTACTAAGAAATAACCGTTGTCTCCTGTTTTCAATGGTGAATGAAAATAAGACAAGAAATACGAAATTCAATTGAATTATTTTGAATATAAAGTCAAAAGTTTTTTTGCTATAAAAATATAATATGTACGCTTAAGATACATTTAAAATAAAAAAAAAACAGCTTCCTGCTGTATCTCGCACGCAGCAGAAAAGGCGGAGGAAGCCTAGTGTTAATACACTCCGTTCCCCACTTTCCGCCGAATACCGAAGGCATTGCGTGTTGAGTGGCGGAACTCAACGCCGCGCTTTGCCTCGACACAAGAGCCTAGAAATGGAAATATAAATTTAAATAAATATTTCATTTCCTCTAATGGGATCAAATCGACAACCTGTCGCGCTTAAAGTCACACTTTGTGCCCCTGCGCCACGACTGGCCTCCTAAGCAACGTACAAGGTATAAAAAGGTACAAGGTACAAACCTCTAAATTATCAAGAAAGCGCAAAAAACGAATTTCTTTAACTTTTACTTGTCCGCCAACGATGCCGCTAAGGTGCAAAACGAAAAGAACTACACCGAAATTGTTAGTAATATTTGGCTATGGCGAAGTGGTCAAAGCGCTTGAATAGATTCCAAGGGAGACGTGTTCCAGTTCCGCTGTGTTAAAATTCTTAAAAATATTTTTCTACCCCAATACTCCACACTACCTGCAACACTACCCCGCAGATGTGCGTTTGCAATGGGCTCGATGTTCGATGACGGTCACTGAATCGAACTCAATTAGCGGACCCCATGACCGTCACGAACCCGTGGCCCTCTTTTTGTTAATGTTATACAAGAAAATACTAAGTAAATGTATATATATAGTTAATAAACATATGTGAAAGTATATGTTTATTAACTATATATAGATACATATACTTAGTATTTTCTTTTAGTTTCACGCTGTATCCTGCATAGAGCAGGGTAGGCAGACGGAACGTAGTGTTAAGACACTCCGTTCCCCATATCCCGACGATATTTTTCGAGGCATTTAGTGTTGAGTGGCGGAGCTCAATGCCGAGCTTTGCCTCGACACCAGAGCGAAGAAATGAAAATTTTAATAAACATTTTAATAAAAATCCATTATTTATTAATATTTTAGCAAATACCGTGTATATTATATATCTATATATTTAACTGATATTTGTATACATTGCAGCCAACGATAGTTGCAATATTTCCTATGGTCTTACAAAGTCGCCTACAAGTCATTAGTTGAATCACTTGCAGTGTATGAAATGTTTTTATATGTTTGCGTGACCCGTAATTTCTCATTACTTTGAAAAAAAAAACAAAAAAAAAGTTTCAATAAGATAAATTATCAAAACTTCAAACAAATACTGTATTAACATTATTAATCGATATGAATGTTCACCTCACCAGTCATATAAAGCTTATAACAGAATTTATGTAATAAGACAGACGCCGATGTAAGGGAGACGTTTAAAAGTATATTCTGACGCAACGGTTACAAGTTCGATTCCCACTCGAGTGAATGAATTATGTGTATATCCCCGCTCTGGTAACAACACAATGCGGGGCAGAGTTCCGACAACATGCAATATCTCGAAAATTGAGAGGGAAAGCTAAAGAGAATGTCTTTACACTTGGTTCCCTCCTCCTTCTGTTGTATACAATATACAGCATAAACCTAAAAAAATAGTACACACCGCTATAAAATTAGCCACACCTTATCTAGCACGTATTCGGTTAAAACGTCGCACTCGAGCCGTTTCTTGTGTCGGCGAGAAACAGCGGCTCAGGGCCAACGAGGGCCATTAGCATACATAATGATCTCTGAAACGCGGCCCAGCTTGGGGACCCTCCCTCCTCCTCCGGGAGGCTGCAGTCAGATGTAATTATACTATTCGATGTGTAGCACAGCACTATCGCAACCTCATCAAAGATTACTTACTCACGAGCTATCTTCGTCAGTTTTTGATTGTTGGCCACTGAATAAAAAAAAATGTTTTTGTTTTTCTTTATCGGTTATGTTTTGTGAGGTAAACAAAAAACTTTGTTTATTATAAAGCATTTCGTTGTATGACGGAATAGAACTCCGATCATTATCATACATTTCTCTGTTCAACTAGACCAAAAAATGTACCTATATATTTTTTAGCTTCAAGTAGAGACAACCTAAGAACCTATTGTTAAGACACTTTGTTTCCATTAAGACACTTCCGTTCCCCACTTTCCGCCGAATACTGGAGCCATTGCGTGTTGAGTGGCGAAGTTCGACGCCGTGCCTTGAGGGCGAAATGAAAATATAACCTCCTTCAAAGAGCATTGAATCCACAACCTGGTCCGTTTAGTCGCATATATATGCTGGCACGACTGGCAAAATATATTTATTAAAAATATAAACATTTTCCGAATATAAATCGAAGAGGAAACTACCATGTTTATATCTATGACACACTGCCAACTAACATATTATGAACCATTAAGTACTCATTATTGAGTATTAATAGCTTTTGGTATGTCAATAGTTCCTGAGATAATCTAATCAGAATGAATTATAATAAAGAAACAAAACAGTAAACAAAGACATTAGTCACTGTATATTAGGTTGAAATTTTCAACTTTAAACAATCCAACCTTATCAATACGTCACTTGTAGGAAGTTATCGGTAACGTAACTAGTTTGGCTCTTATCAGCGTCCGTGATTCCTTATCAGTAGTGCCTCGTGTCGCTGCTGATTGCCTAGTCTCACTTTAAGGGCTATAAAATCTTGGTTTTTATGGTCCTCTGTTTGTTTGTATTGCACATCTCTATATTGTTGTGTACGTTGAGGGAATCTACAGTCTATCGAAATTAAAAATCAAAAATTAAATCGGCTTCACACGGTATCCCGCACATAGCAGGACACGCACAGGAAACCTAGTGATAAGACACTCCGAGCACCACTTCCGACCGAATTTCAGAGGCATTATTTGGGACACCAGAGCAAGGAAATGGAAATATAAAAATTTAAATAAATATTTTATTTCCTCGAGAAATCAAACCCACAACCAGCATTTACAGTCACACTTTGTGCCTCCGCGCCACAACTGGCCTCATAGAGTTTATCATTGTAACACGGGGAATGTGACATCTTGAATATGACTATGGCGTTCCATATCATACTTACAAATATTAAAAAATACATGTGAATGTATGTTTGTACGTTACGCTTTCACGCCAAAACTATTCAACCGATTATCATGAAATTTTGTATTCCCATTCTAAGAGGTACTAGAAAGGACATATTAAAAAATATATTATCATTTAGCTATAATATCAAAATTAGATTAGTAGTTCATTCATATATAAGGTAAACCAAATAAGATTTTTAGAGCTGGATTGATATAAAAAACAAAAATTTGGTAATTTTCTTATCCAAGGAAAAAAAAGGCAAGAGATTGAAGAAGACATTTATCCAATATCGATAAGAGACACGGCCCGTAGGCGGAGTGTTGCGTATCTCTACGCCTCTTTTCCCGCACGCACACATACATACATACATGCATAATCTCCGAAAATTCCGAACGAAGGGTGCAATTAACGCTGAATTGCGCTATCAGAATGAGAATCTCTCACGCAATCGTACCCCACTGGCACTTTTTTATTTTGTTCGTTCACGAAACTAAAAATAACTCTGATTTTTACGTTTAGTTTATTATTTATAGAATATATGTAATATATCTATGTAGATATAGGTCGTCGTGGCACAGCGACAAATAGTGGGACTGCAAACGCGCTGTTTTTGGGTTTGATTTTCATTTCCTCGGTCTGGTAAGAAGACATATGGCGGCTTTGGATTTCGACACTCTAAACGTAATATTTCAATTCGGGGGAATAATCGAGAGCAGAATATTTTGACACTAGATTCTTTCTGCTTACAAAAAAAATTATCATTTTGAAATTTTCAAATTGCATGTAATTCACATTAGGTGCCTCTAAACTTTTATAAAAATCGTCTTTGTCGTAATTTACAACGGGTAAATAAACATTATTTTTTATAATTTGAAGCTTATATTTAAATCGATTTCCTCAATGCCCGATAGATGTCGTGTTTTCGTTCAACAAGAAACAAAGCGCTAATTTAATCTTCTCCATCAATATTCCTTCTTATCGATGAACCCCCGTCATTTGGTTTGTTAATGAAGTAACATTTATTTATTTAACACGATATATTAAACTTTTTTTAAATAAAATACACAATTTATATGATATGGAATGAATATACTAAAAATATATTCAAGATTCTTATAAATTTAATAATTGGATAGAAAACGGCGAACAGAGTGTCTTAACACTAGACTTCCTGTACCTACCTTAGAGCATAAAATCAATAAAAAAAAATCTATAACAAAATAGAAAAAAATATACTAAACTTAAAGATAACGAGATAACTGATAAGGAATGCACCAAAAACCTAAAGTTAGATATAACAATACAACCTAGGGTTGAACATAATATGTATACAGTATGTAAAGATGCGCCATCGTGAGAAGCGGTACCTACATTGTATATGGGTACAGCCTCAACCCTTGCCAGGAAGTGTTCCCACGAGTATACGGTCGCGGCGCACCTCGAACACGGCTCAATATAGGCTTCCAGTCGGTTGCAAACAGAATACACGAATATTTTTTACAGTATCTCTATCATTGTGTGGTGTATCTTAGTGTTTAGACACTCCGTTTGTCATTTTTGAAGAACCATCGCGTGTGACAGACACCACACTTGAGACGCTTACCAGGTAAACGACCGACGACTCGCCATAGTTCAACGATATGTACCTCTAACAAATAATAATTGATAAATCGTTCCGCTTTCATAATTATCCTTATATTGTTCTATAATATAAATTATAGTTGAATTATCCATGAATAACTTTAGAAAGATGAAACATAGTAGTATTTTCGGCGAATTTTTGAGACATTGTGGCGGAAAATAACGCCGCGCTTTGTCTTGTGAGTCACAATTTATAACTTGAACGAAGAAATAAACACAATTCATTGCCTATGTAGAAATCGAGCCACAACCGTTAGATTGTATAGACAGACGCGTGCTGCTGCGCCACGTCGGCCTTCTTATAACAAATAATAATATTACACAGTTCAAAGCTATATATAGCAGTATATAGAATCGCTTCTCTATAGCATAGCTAGCTATGAACATAAAGGGTAATGCCCGCGACGGGTGCAACTCCACGATGATCTCTCCGGTTTTTTGCAAAAAAAAAGTAATCCATTGTTGAAAAGAAATGCGAACGAAGGGCTGATAATGGAAATAATAGATTCGAACCCGCGCTTCATCTCCAAGTGCAAAACGCGTCTTAAAATGTCGCGATATAAAGGGGTTCCGCTTTGCATTTAATTATTGTGTATTGTTACGCATGCTGTAGTAAATTAAATTTGTAAAGTATATCAAGTTCCACCGCCGTTGCATTTGTCAAACAGATTGTTGTAAGTACGAACTCTGTGCATGGGAATATTTATAGATAAAATAAACAAATCAGCTTCACGCTGTATCCCGCACACAGCAGGGTATGAGGGAATCTAGTTAAGAGACACCGTTCCCCAGTCCGTAATGGAGGCATTGCGTATTGAGTGGCGGAACTCAACGCTGCGCTTTTAATGAGTATTTATAGGAATGTACTATAAACGATAAACCTATTTTCGCAATTTGGTCAGAGATAATGCAACACAAATAAGTGACCTTACTAAATATATAAGCCCATATAATTTTAATCATTCTTAAAGAAAACAAAATTATAATGTAATACTTCAATAGAATGTTAAAACCTTTAAACTTAAACCAATTTTGTTTTAAACAATTTCGTCTTTATTTCAATAAACTCTCAATCCTACCTACTACCAACATAAAAATAAAACGTATATGACATCCTTAAGCTTTATAATCGCTGACATTACTACTAAAACAGCGTCGGTTGGACAATATACAATTATACATACAGAGTAGCCTAAAAATATAAGTACTCACACCTACCTACACCACCAATAAAACATATATACATATAATACGAAATACGTAAGTAAATCAACGACATTACAACTGAAACTGCGTACGACAGACAGAATACCTATACCTATACCTATAGATAAGATATGTTCAAAAGCTTCAAAACTGAAGCGTCAGCGAGCGGCGTGACTGACCGACGACACCGTACGACGACCACGAGACGCTATCGGCCAACGAATTTAGATAACTACTTGCATAGGAAGCGATTCAGAAGTAGATGCTTGATTAGTTTGGTTGCTTTTGGAAAAAATGTATATATATTTATATTATTCTATAACAGAGCCAGACCAGGGCACTAAAACGCGGCAGTTGGTTCGATTCCCACAACATTCAATAGTTCCATTTTCTTCGCTCTGTTGTAAAAGTAAAAGACGATGTTGAGTTCCGCAGCTCAACACGCTATGCCTCCAGAATTTGGCGTAAAATGATGTCTAGTTAGTTTTCCTTTTATCCCGCTGTAGGCGGGGTACAGCGTGACGCTAAAAAAAATCGACAATACATGACAATATGGTTCGATAATGGCTACCGTATTTTTGAACCGGCATTGTAAGTCATTAACGCCTATCTCCAGAAAATGATAATATTATACATTAGTTGTATGTTAAATACAAATCAGCTTAACGACATATAAATAAAAAACCGGACAAGCGCGAGTCGGGCCATCGAAGGTTCCGTACCTCACTTGAAAGCCGCTTGGGCTTTAATACCAAATTTTATCCCCTTTTAAGGCACAGTACTACATGTAGATTCTAGGAGCAAAATTTAATAGTTAACCGGAAGTAACCTAATAATTTTGCCCATTTATAGTGTCCAAATATGCATTTTTTTGCTACATAAACCATATTTTTTTTTAAATAAACGAAAATAAAATTGAATTTGAATTTTAACTCGATATCTGCAAGCGTTCCTGAGATAACGGCTCTTGACAGACCGACAGACGGACAACAAAGGGATCTTACAAGGGTTTCTTTTTTCATTAAAAAGCGCAGAACCCTAAAAAGGTAAAATAAATATAACAATGACATTAACGTTGGGTGCTTTGTGTAAACTAACTAATACATATCTAGTAAGTGATTCATGTTCTAAGAAATATATCTTACAATAATCTTTTCGTTTAAATTTCTTTTGTTTGGGACTTTGGGAAGATGTGGTAATTACTTAAATATTTATCCAAATACACTATTTTAAAAAGTAAAAATCAGAGTGATTTAACACTGATAGAGACCGTTATGGCGCACGGGCACAAGGGTGGGACCGTAGCGTTATTTCGATTCCCACTCAAAGCAACGAAATATTATTTATTAATGTCGTCATGTCTTCGCTCCAATGCAAAACGGCAGACGAAACGGAGTGTTTTAACGCTAGGTTCTCACTGCCTGCCCTGCTGTATACACTAAGTATCCTCCCTGTAACACGCGAGACTGGCGTGAAGATTGTTAGCATTGTTTCCACGCCGCCGGGCAACAGATCGCGAACGGATGGACTGACGCACGTTCGCGTTTTTGTATTATTATACTAAAACGTGACGTCATACGGCGTTACATCCAATTATTGACTTCCCGTACAAGGACAATCGACGATGTGTCGATGGTGACACGCGCTGTTGAACTAGTTATAGCCGCCGCTATTAAATCCTAATATAATGATATATTTTTATATGTATTTTTTTTATTTTGCTTACTTTGGAAATAAAAAATAACGTGGAATACAAAGAGAAAGTATTCATTATTCTATTAAATAATTAATTTACCACTCATTTACTATACTAAGTAAGTATACTATACTATATAAGGCTATAACTGCATACGTTTTCTAAATAATCTTTACGAAACGACAACCTCATATCGTTCGTCATTTTAAATTTCAATATCCTTTAAGTTGTCAGAAAGAACCTACATCCATCCCGCACAGTTAAAATATCACAAAAGCGCCGTTATTTCAATTTTAAAGAAAGAATTATTTCAAGAAAAGGGAACATAGTGTCTTAACACTAAGTTATATGTGGCGTACACTGTCAAATTGAAAAAAAAGGTATAATTACTTAAACATTTTCTCCATTAACAATAAAAAAAATATCTAAAATACACACACATACAGCATATACTCGTATATACTGTATTTCATATAGCACACACACAGCGATGGTGCTTAGAAACTTATCCGCGTACTCCATGGCACCTCTGTAGATGCTCAGTAGTTACCAGTCACTCGACACCCTTACGAGGAGCCCTCGAATCTTATCCCCAGCTAGGGGAGGCACGCGAAATGTCAAGCGTTCGACTATACCGTACACGTACATACATACATACACTCGTATTGTACCGTATAGCTTTGGCCTTAGCGATGTTATGTTGCGGATAAACTCAGCTATAGCTAATTCTTTTTTTTTAGCTTCACGCTGTATCCCGCATGGCAGGGTATGAAACCTGGAACCTAGTGTTAAGAAACTCCATCCTCCCATTTTCGCCGAATTCTGGAGGCATTGCGTGTTGAGTGGCGGAACTCGAAGCCGCGATTTGTTCTCTTAAGCGAAGGAATTAAAAAATAAAATATTTCATATCCTCGAGTGGAAATCGAACCCGCAATCTGTCACGTTTACAGCCACACACTTGTGCACCTGCGCCATGACTGGCTTCAACTAACAATCACTAACTAAATTGAGCTATAAACTTGTTATTTCCTATTTGATAATTTAATATACTACAAATATATTATATTATTTTTTTTATATTTATTTGCTGAAATATCAAATTAAAAAACATTGTTATTTTCCCATCACTATATCATTCAAATTATCCCCGAAATATTAACAATGTTTGTCTTTTTACAGTATAAATTGCAATAAATACGCTTTAATGCTCGAATAATTCGTAATATATATATACATTCATTATAAAATCTAATAAACACCTTAAGAATAAAAGCAAACACAATCGAACAATCAATAAGAAAACCCAATTCACCTATCAAGAAACACTTGATTAGAACCAGTTCCGTACAAACTGTATCGCGTGACCAATCTAAATATTCGATCAGTAAAAGACAGACAGTCAGACAGTGCCGAGGGACGTGGAAAATCACCAAGAGGAATGAGGAGGAGGACAGAGGACGAGACGAATGCCACAACATCACAACGCATTTACATTCACGCGTCGCGCCGCCGCGAGCTGCGCCGCCATTATCGCGCGCCACAGATAGTCACCTCGCGCTTGACTAGAACTGGCATTGGATATTTTATTTATTTTTAATACCAACTTACTTTATGTTATACAAAGATAATGTAATATGTATATATAATATAATAGGTCATCGTGGCGCAGTGGCATAAGCGTGTTAACGGGGCGGTGGTGCGTTCGATTTCCATTTGAGTGAATGAATAATTATTTATTAATATTTTCATTTCTTCTTTGAAATACGGCGGAATACTAATAAAAACGATATATATATATATATATATATATATATATATATATATATATATATATATATATATATATATATTAAACTGAAACGTAGTGAAAAAATGATAGTTTAAAAACGTTCGTATTATCCGCTTTATTACTTACATATAAATATAGATTTAGTTAAGTAGTGCTTACTTGACGCTTATAAAACTGATTACTCTGTTGCTTATCTAGAATTATATTATCACATCCGAAAATAAGATTAGTTTTTAACACAAAGTTTGCTCGATAATGAAACAGGTTAAATATATAATATATTTATAATAATTATTAATATTCCATACACAAATAACTTTCTTCATTATCTAAACAAGCCTATCGGTAGTATATTATAGTAAAGTATAGTATCATAATGTAACAGTAATGAGCTACATGAACTTTATAGCGACACGTTTCGTATGTCACTCTTCGACTCTTATCTACAATTTCAAACGTAAATAAATAAATCAGTTGTCGCATTCAGGTTGTATCATTAAGTAAGTGTCTCGTTTTATTATCAGAATGTTGTAAATGGCCGTTGTGTATTGTATTATTGATTATCAGTGTGCCAATTCTTGGGCAGGAATTTTAATATATAATTTATATACATATATTGGAGACCACCGGTTCGCTCACAAATTTATATTATCATAAAATAGTAATGACTAATAAGAAAACTATGAACAAACATACGAATCCTCAAATAGTTGTTTTTTTTAAGAAATGCAAAATGTGAAATGCAGAGCGGATTAATTATATATATTTTGTTATATACATCCTTGGTAACTCGTAACCCGATTCGTGGTCGTCTACCAGCTGATACTTAGTTAAGTTTCCAAAAATCTAATTATATCAATCTAATGTAAAACTAAATAATACGTCAATCTAGTTCAAAATGATTAATCTAGCTTAAGACGATTTAATTTAACTTAAGAAATCGATTAAAAAAATATTGTTCACTCAAGTTACATTATCACGTGACTAACATCCAAACGCCGTTTAAACGAACACCCCACTACCTACGCTATATAAAACGCGAAAAATATTTCAATATTACTGGACCGACAAAGATTTTTTTGTGCAAGTCAACGCTACACAGCATTAGCCAAACCCACGCGGGTCTCTGGATCTTTGAAATGGGCACATTTTTTACAAGCACTCGACTGTCCGCGTCCACTACTCAGAAATCATGAGGAGCATGTGTTGGCCCAAAGCAAAGTCTATTGTCAACGTCGCACTGGTAACTTAACAATATAATTCTATTGAATTGTATGTACGTACTCAAAAAAAACCTGTCGACTTTTGAAGACAATATAAGAAAAAATTATAAGCTGTTAAAACTATACAATATATATACAATAGTATTTAATATTTCTCGACTAATGTACTAAAAATCATTAAAAAAAAATTTCAAAATCGCTATTTAATCCTAAAATTCCTTTTAAATACCATAAACATTCTCTAGAAAGGAAACCAATCTTTAAAACTTCCTTTTGTCCTAATAATGATCGGTCCGTTGAAATTTAAAAACTAGAAACATTAAGCGCAAACCGAAAGCAGGTAAAGATTAAAAGTTTTAACGCGCGTGTCGCTTCCACCGCGTTTAACGCCGCGTACCTGCCGCTCATTACCAACGTCTACCTGCCGTCCACAATTACGTCCCAAGGTTTTTTCCGCGACACCAATTTTACCGTTTCACGGAGTATGCAGCGTTTTAAAGTTCGGATCGGAATGGCGGCGCGCTGTAGTGTCGAATAAAGTAACGAAAATCACCAGATTAAGTCAATTAGGAAGAATGATTGCTGAAATGTGTGCTTGTATAACGTTTAATTTCGTAAAAATATCACAAAAAAATTTTTTTATACAGTTATTTTTTATAAGAAAAATAAAAGGGAAAAAAAATAGATTCATAAACTATATAGATAATATTTATTAATATAAAATAGTAATCTAATTAGTTGAGTTAGTTGAGGCTAGTTGCGGCGCAGGGTCACTAGTAACTAAAAGCGACTGTTTGTGGGTTCGATTCCCACTTGAGGAAATGAAATATTTATTTCAATTTGTATTTCCATTTCTTCGCTCCGGTGTAGAGGCAAAGCCCGCAACGCCACAGAATTCAGTGAAAAATGAGGAAAAGGAGTGTCTTAACACTAGGCATCATCTTGACCACAACTGACTATCACGTAATCAGCCTGCTGATTACGTCCAACAAAAACACCACAACGCCAACGACCGGTGACAAAGTAAAGCAACATAAAAAAGGTTTTTATATCGTATAAAACCATAACACTCTTATCATCAAAGATAAGTTTACACGTACCAACACTCCGATATCGCGGACGCGACTTTATAATCAACTTTTATTCGCTAACAGCAGCACGTTCGCATACATTTCATATATATATATATATATATACGATATATATATATATAGGTGACGGACGGACGGACAAACAAGGAAGGGGAAGTCGGGTCATAATGTAGCAAAACACTATAGAATCACGGCGAAATGGAAGACTGCATCTCCGTACGTAATTAAATGCGCCGCTCCATTAGGTGTACAATGTTGTTGTTTATTCACATTGGAATTTGATCCTTATTTAGTTTTAATGTAAAGGTGAATATTGTGTTTGGGGTATTAGTGAATGTGATGCACAGTCGTGATCAGAAAATGGGTGACGCACGTCTCATTCGACGCGTTATTCACGCATATGAAAGCGCGTTGTTTTATACAACTTATATTATACATAGATAGATAGATAGATATAGCGTATACAGCGTAAACAAAAAAATAATATACAATAGTCTTTTCAATCTAACAAAAAAAATACTATTATTTTAAAACAAAATCTATAACAATTTCATAAAAGCATAATATTTTCTCTAAATGTCTTATTTATGAAGTTACCTGCAAAAAAGTCATAAACCAACAAAACAATACGCTAATATAATAGTACTATATACAATATACGAACAAAACATTGGACGCTGAATGCCAAAATCAATCAGTCTCACACATTTTTTTTCTATTGTCTCTAAAACTCCCGAGTCCCGACGCACATGCCGCGTCAGAGGGACGGTGGGGCCCAGCACCACATTATTGGAGCAACAAAAGGAGATAGCAGGCCCCCCACCACTCATTGTCGCTTTCCGGGAAAAGATGGACCGCGGTACCTGCCACCACCACCGCTACCACTGTAAATCATTATCTCAGTAAAAACTAATTGAAAAGAGCTGCACCTTTTGTTATCTCGCTCGCTGCGTTCGGACGTGCCTTTCACGTCGCGGCCGTGATAACGCAGTGGCAAACAAAAGAAAGCATTTCTGGGTACCCCGAGCGGCCATCATTTCTAATCCCTAATTAAGTAAGGAACAACTAGCAGGTAAAAATTTGTTGAGTAGTTTTACAACATATTGTGTTGATGACAAAAAAATATTGTTATTTTAATTTTACTCAGTTTTAGTTTAAATAAGACCGGTTAAGTGCGAGTCGGACTCGCACACAGAGTCTTACATACCGATTGCAGGATTATGGGTGAACAGAAAGTATAATTTATAAAAGTTGGCAAATTTAAATTTGCGGTCATATGCACTCATTTTGTATGAAATGATACCTAATGAACTACAAATATTATTTGTTTCTATGAAATAGCCAAATAAATTTTAATTTTTTCCTTTATTTGTAACTTTCAAATTTCATATATATAGATCCCCGAACGAACGAAAAGAAGTACCTAGATAGAAGAGAGAAGTTAAAGAATTGATTACGTTTACGTGTTTTATACAAATATTCGCCATTACTTATATTTGCAACCGTATATTGACTTAGAAGCTTAATTTTTTCTATGTTTCAAAGGGCCTTAATATTTGATATCATTTTCAACTTAACATCTTCACTCAATCTCCACACAAATGGTCTTGACAGACGGAAAACAAAGTGATCCTATAAAGGTTCCGTTTCTACGATTTCTACCCTAAAACAATTATAACAAAAATATTAAATTAGCTGTATCCCGCACACAGCAGGGTAGGCAGAGGGAACCTAGTATTAAGACACTCCATTTCCCACTTTCTGCCGAATTTTGGAGGCATTACGTGTTGAGTGACAGAACTCAACGCCGCGCTTTTGCCTCGATACTAGAGCGAAGAAATGAAAATATAAATTTTAATAAATATTTCATCTCCTCGAGTGGGGATCGAACCCACAACCAGTCGGTGTTACAGTCACACTTTGTGCCACTGCGCCACGACTGGCCTCACACTAAAATAATTACAACGATTAATAATAATTATAGTAAATAGTTAATACTTTATTTTTGATTTACATCTTTGCCAAACCTTTTAAAAGAGCCTCTTATGTTCTACTAGAAACATGTTTTAGGATTTTTAGCAAATTCTCACGTAGACAGGTCCACTTGCCACTTAAAACCAAATGTTCAAAATTGTTATCTTCTTATAGTTTACGCAAAAAAAATTGAGCGCTAATAACTAAATCCTTAAAAATCTTGAGAAGTTTTAAACGTCTACCGTCAGCTTTTTTATATAAAACATTAATAAAGTTATGTGATAATATAAATATATTTTGTATGATCAAATTGTCCAATTTGAAAACTTGCTATAAGGTATATCTAATCTTATCATTTCTATTGTATATTCATGTAGACTCCTTTGAGGCCAGCCGTGGCGCAACGATCCAAAGTGCGTCACTATAGACAGTGCGCGGCTGGTTGCCGGTTCGATCCCCACTCGAGGAAATGAAATAACTATATATTTTCATTTCTTCGCTCTGGTGTCAAGACAAAGCGCAATGCTGTCGAGATAAAGCGGCTTTGAGTTCTGACACTCAACATGCAATATCTTAGCAATATTCCCTCCTCCTCCTCTCCCAAGTTCCCTCTGCCTACGCGACTGTGTGCGGGAAACAGCGTGAAGCTGATTATATAAGATAGAAACGTGATATCGATGATGACCAAAAATATTTCATTGACATAATGAATAGAGATATAAGATAAGTAAAAGACAATGATTACAAAGAATAATATGTAGAAATAATATACACAGATATCATAGTCGAAAGCAATATGAGTCCACAATTATATGATAATTTATTACAAAGCACGAGGACCCCCCGGAGGGAGAGGTGAGTGACGCGAAAGAGGTACGTGTGCTGTAACAGTATCGTTAGATCTAAGTTGGAAACCATGTGTGAAAGTTGTAAATACATAACGTGTCTTGTACAATATGGCAACATTTCAAAGACACGTATTCAAAGAGTCAAGACGACGCCGTTAAACGGTAATTGAGAAGAAACGTGTGAGCTTACAGTTGTAAGTTTGATTTCCACTGGAATTAACGTAGATTTTTTACTTCTTTTCCTTTGGAATAAAAAGAAAAAAAAAATCAAAGAAAAAGTTGTCTGAGTGCTCTCTGCCTACCGTGCCATGCGCGAAACTGCGTGAAACTACAAAACATAAAACGTGAAATTAATTCTTTATTATATTTGAGATTTAGATAAGCAAAAAGAGGTTTATCACAAATCATAAGTAGATGTATGTGGACGGTCGCAAGAGGCGTAAACAGCAGAGTCCAGAACTGTTTTATTATCGTCGTCAAATTAGCGGTAGTGGAGTTCGTCGTAAAAGCTGGAACGCTGACAGTTTGCTTGTTACTTGCATTCACTATTTTATAACTTTATGCACGTGGCTGTATAGTTTGTGTTTCTTTGCCTCTAATCTTAATGGTAAGATAGGATTTATCGCCAAGATTGATTTCTTTTACTGCCATAACATTTTGATGGGCAGAACACGTTTCGTTTACTCTAACTTCTAATATGAAAAAGAAAATGAAAATATTAAATATTTCATTTCATCGATTAGGAAACGAACCTAAAACCTATCGAGTTTACAGTCGTGTGACTTGATTGGATTTCAACCCATGCGCAACGACTTTCCTCTAGTTTAAAATATAGATTTATGAATATATTTAATAATTTCAAAATGTCAATTCTCAATTTTATAAAAATAAAAACCGCTTTTGACGTAGAACACCGCACCTCTATAAATAGATAGGTCACTATTAAAGCTATGAGGTCGCTAGACGGTAACTATTAATGCAATATTCCCCACTGGCCGTCGGCTTATCTGATAGCTCGCGCAGTAAACATTAATTTGATTTTATATATAATAATTAAAAAATTTGCAACAAATGTTGTCAATTCGATTCCCAATCGAGAAAAATCGAGAAAAGAAAATATTAATTATTTTATTATATTCGCTCTGGTGTCGAGGCGAAGCGTAGCGTTGGGTTCTGTCACTCAACACGTAATGTTCGAGAATTCGGTGGAAAGAGATGGAAAGTGGGGGAAAGAGTGCCTTAACACTATGTTCTTTCTGTCTACCCTGCTACATGCTTGATACAGCGTGCAGCAGGGGAAAAGATTCTGTTAAAAATTTACTTTTGGATCTTAAAAGTTTCTTTATGGTCTAATATAGTAGTTTTTTTTTAATAATTTTCATCGCATACTATTTATTTATACAATACAGTATAATATTTTAAAATTTTATAACACAAAAAAATCCACTAAACATTTATTTTTAACAAAGCGCCTCCACCACTCAACAAGCAGTCTTTGAAATTGAATTGGACGGAAAGTGGTGAGCGGAGTGTCCCAACACTGGGTTCCCTCTGCCTTCCCTGCTACATACGGGACGCTGAATAATGAATTCTCACAAAGCTAAAAAAAAATAATCTCATGTAGTAGTACTACTATGTACATCAACAAGTACTATCGAAGTAGAAAAAAACGACCCTTTTCTGTATTTCATACGTCAACAATAGACCAGCAATTCGCGTTACATAAAGGGAATCTCTACAGATGATTTTAGTATTTTATGACGAATTTAAAATGAACTTTTTTTTTTATTTTACAGTGAAGGTAGTAGAGACCTAGTTACGATCCGACATATGCGTTTTTATCATCTAGTCTGGATATTGAAATAATAAAGATTTTGAGTTGGGTTCCCGACACCTAACACACAATGCCTCGAGCGGCGGTACGTACGAAACGGAATGTACACTAGGTTCCCTCTGCCTGCCATACTATGCGGAGTCTAATATATTGTATGTTAAGTTGACGTATATAGCTTTAAACATCAACACAACATACAAACACACAACACACACAACCAAAACAAAAGTAGTTTCCTGAAACCAACACCTCGTTACCGTACCACCTCATCATCGAACCTGTTACCATAAGCGGACAATCATAAAACCATCTAAAGCTATCTAAACCCCATCAATCTATTACCCTAAAGCCGTAACGTTATGTAACCAATCCCACTACACCGGCAGTGGTATCAACAACCACCTGTTGAATTCTGAGCTTAGTTAGCAATTTATATATATAAATATAATTAAAACGTTTTATTAGCATTCCTAAAGAGGCCATTAGGGGCGCAGGGGCAAAAAGTGTGACTGTTGAAATAGACTCGTTGCGGGTTCGATTCCCACTCGAGGAAATGGAATATTTATTTAAATTTATATTTTCATTTCTTCGCTCTGGTGTCGAGGAAAGGCGAAGCGTTGAGTTCCGCCACCTCAAGACTCATTACTTACAGATTTCGGCGTAAAGTGGGGGACGGAGTGTATTAACACTACGTTCCGACTGCCCACCCTGCTATGTGCGGGATACAGCGTGAAAAAAAAGCATTCCTCTTCTGCGAATCTGTTTTATATTGGCAATTATATATGCCAAACAGGACTGGATATGAATAATGAAAACTATTCAAAATTATATATATATATATGTATAAATATAAATATATATATTTTTAGATTGGGATAAGTAATTAGCACGTGATTCTTGAGTGTATGAGATTTAGTTTTGTAAAATCAATAAAAATAATTAAGTTGAGCCATTTTATTTATCCAAACACATTTTATATAATGTTTTGCACAGGTACTTATGTATATTAAATATCTTTCATTATCTTAAATATATTTCAATTTAATTTTAAGTGAAAGATTACAATCATAAAATCATAAGCATTTGCATCACGCAACCCTAAATATTTACAATAACATAAACTCAGCGATCGCGTTAAAGCGATGGTTGTGGTTGTGGGTTCGATCTCCAATTGGGGCAATATTCAAATTACGTTTCACCTCTCGCTTTGGCGAGGCAGCAGCACCGTTGTGTTGACGACTCACGTACCACACGACCACACCATGACGGCCGTAAAATAAAAGTAGCAACTAGAAAAGCGAGCAAAGTCTATCTATATATTGTATTATATTTATCTTATGATTTAAACAAAGATAACTAAATATTAGAGGCCAGTCGTGGCGTAGTGGCCCAAAGTATGACTGTAAAACCGACCGGTTGTGGGTTCGATCCCCACTGGAGGAGGTGAAATATTTACTTAAATTTATATTTCCATTTCTTCGCTATGGTGTCGAGACTAAGCGCGGCGTTGAGTTCTGCCACTTAACACGCAATACCTCCAAAATTCGGCAGAAAGTGGGGAACAGAGTGTCTTAACACTAAGTTCCTTCTGCCTACCCTGCTGTGTGCGGGATACAGCGCGAAGCTGATTTATAACTAAATATTAAACCATTGCATTTTCTCTCTCTCTCTCTATCAACCTTTGGCGGATCATTTTATTTCTTTTTTAATTATATTTTGATTACAAACCGGATTTATACCATCGCGTGACAATTAAGCAACAGATGGGACATTTTGACCAAAGTGTTCAACAAGTTGAAATTTCATATACAGTCTTACTTACTATTAAAATGTATATTAATGACATTTTATTATACGCAAACACGTTTTTTTATATTGTGTAAACGTTCCAGAAAGATATTTTTCAAAGCTTAAATGAAAAAAAAGGAACAACTTTTACAACTTGTAAAATTTCTAGTGGCTAAAACTAATTGTCTTGTACCCTTGGAGGTACCCTTGTTTTCTTTTGAACGTATTATTACGTACCGCGACGTACGAATGACCCTAGCCGTTGGCCCTTTGTTTAGAGAGTACAATAAAAATAAGGAAATATAAAAAAAATGGTCTTACAAAGCATCCCGCGCCACGGTCCCAGGGTGTGATCGTTTCGGCCTGTCCATTCATTGTACGCGGCGTGGGTTTGTTTAGTTTCACTTTAAATTGATACTTCGTGCAGCTAGTATGATACATTGTTTTAGTTTTACTTATCTACCGTATTTGGCAAGACAGTTGAGGCAACTGTGGCGCATTATTATAAAAGTGGTTGTTGGTTCGATTACCACTCGGGATAATTAATTATTTAATTTTTTTTGCTCTAATAACTAAACAAAGGCGGCGTTGAGATCCGTCGCTAAACACGCCATGCCTCTGTAATTCGGTTTTAACTGAATCCCATCTACATACCCTGACTATATGCGGAATACAGCGTGAATATAAAAAAATGAAGTATAACACCAGATGTTTGAAGTTCAGATCACAGACAGACAATATCCTTCGCACAACAATATCTTTCGTATTGTCCATCGTGCCATCAATGACATTGTCAACAAAATATTTTATAATTAAGAACATTTGAGTGCACAACACTACATACAAATAGTACAAAAATTAACTTACATATTAATCAAAAAAACATAGTAACTACCAAAACGAACTCGCATCCTAATCAAAATGTAATAAATCGTACAAAATTTCATTACCACACCCTCTCTCCGTGGAGTCGGTAAGCCTCGCCGATCCACTAATGTACGGCGAGTAATTAACCAAACCAATACAAGTAGATAAGCGGCCCCAGCGACATTCGGAGAAGGTGGCCGAGGCCACGAGGCTCGAGAGTGATGCGGTGGTTCCGTGAAATCGTTAACGCATTTCCGCTACCTGAGTATAAAACTTGACACGTCACGTTATGAACATTTTAGCGTTTAACGATTCGTTACGACGCGGCGTGATGGCGAACGTTGGGCCATTCTTTCTTGTTAGCGGATACTTTTATTCGGTCTAGTGGCCGTTTGGCGATGTGGGACTGTGGGCGTGGTGGTTGTGAGTTTGATGCTCGTGTTGTTATTTTTTTGAATGAAAAGCGGGAAACGGAATATTTTAACTCTAGGTCTGCTTATCCTGCCGTATATGAATGTCGAGAAATAATTATTTTATTTCCAATATTTGTTATTTGATGTTAATCTAAATATATATATATATATTAATATTTATAAATATCTACGTAATATCACATTAATTATAAATGGTTATTTAAAAGTACTACTGCCTTTTATTTCATAACTTTGTAATAAACCATTATACCGGAGGATTTTAAAAGCGGAGTAACGCAGTAGAACAAACAAATAAAACCACATTAATAATCATATCTTAAATAAACATAAACACAACAAGTAAATATTTTCCATACATTTATTGGAACAATATCGAAATTTATTCATAGATGATAAGGATCCCTTACGACCGATCACTCCCAGGACGTGTATTGGTCATACAAACCGTGACTCACAAGCTGTTTAGTAACACCATCAAGATATTAGGTTTTAAGCACAATAGCTTGATGATTGACGACTGAAATCCAAGTAATTGACGAGTGCGTGGATGATCCACCAATATGGACTTTAACCGACGGCGCAAAGTCTTAAATTGTGTTGCGGCGCACCGAAGGTTGTAGGGTTGGGCCGTTATCTATATATTGGTCGAGTGGCCTCGCTCGTCGCGGCGGCCCTGTTGCACTCGCGACACTCACGATATAAATTACTGAGAAATTTATTTTGTTTTGCACGTCAATTACGACTGGTATTTTTGTATGGTAAGCACAAGGTAAGCCAGCTCACGGGTTACCTGATGATAAATAGTCACAGTGGCCCACGACCCTGTGTAACACCACAGGAGTTACAGGCGCCTTTAAGGTGGAGATCTTTGTAGTTTACTAAGGAACCCTGCCATTTGGAGTCTCGTTTCGTGCAAGAGTTACCGCCAGGAATGCACCGTTGCGTCCACAGTGTTCGTATTCGTAGGCGCCGCGTCGCCACGAATACTAAGTGCCGAACGGTTTTAAGGTAACACACTAACATAGTAGGTGCAGCTAGGTCCGCTTTGCAGCTAGATATCCTAAGCTGGAGATTTGTGTGACCTAATTCCCAGTACTTGTCTGCATTGCACAATATATCAACTCTCAAGGACAGTTTCGGGTTTTACGTGTGACAGAGATACTTCTAGACCTTTCCGAAACACGTGCGCCGTGCGCACCGTCGAAAACATCGAAAACTATTTACTCTTACATTGCAATTGTTAAAATGAACCTTAAATACTTAACGATATATAAAACATGATGCAATATCGTTACATTTTATATATCAATTAATAACATCGGCATGATTATTGAAGCAAATAAAGTTTTTATTTAATCATGACCATGACATTTGCAATGTACTCAAAAAAAAATATATAAGTAGCAATTTCTTTAAAAAAAAAAAGCTAATACTTAAACAAACATAATTCACATAATAATAAAAACAATACAATAAACAAATTAATCCCAAATCATTCACCTAAAAACTAACAACACGAGAAAGTGCATCAAAATGTCATAACAAAGTGAACTTTGGACCGCGATCGCGGATCCATGACAGCTGCGGGCCGCGATCGTTCGACAGACGTGAGATAACAGACAATACACGTACATACATACATACATACAATGTATAGATAGATAGATAGGTCTAAAAATTCTTGTCGCGGCGTCACCGAGTGCAGCCGGTCTCGCGCCATCGGGCTAATGAGTGGAGGCGGGGTGGGGCCGCGGCGCGTCGGATGTCGCCGGGGGGTGCCGCCGCGCCGCCGATAACAAAATCACTAGAGAACGACGTCCGCGATCTACGAATTACACTTGGAATGGATGTGACAATTAATTATTATCTATTCATCATTATAGGACGCTCTTGTTTCGTGTTGTAATGTTGTTATGTAGTACGGTTGCTTAGTTGTGAATGTTCATGATAACTTGTAACTATTTTTTTTTTATATTTATTGAGAAATTAAACGTTTGGTTATGCCAAATTTGTATTGTAGCTAAATACCATCATATTTCTATATAGTTAGTTAATAATAATCAAAAAGAAAACACAAAAATAAATTAAAAGCGACATATCCATACAATTCATCGATCGGCGAACATCGCCAATGCCCGAAATACAGTGCGGGCGACGCGTCGTAAATCGCGCGGCACGGAGGGCCTTTGTGGCCTCGAGTTGGCACAAACATACCTACTGCCTCGCCTTGGCTCTATCTACCTAAGCCTTGCAAAAACACAGCGCAAAAACAGTTAGGTAACGTTAGGTTAATACAAGTATAGCGCACCGTGTGCGCTTGCGGCCGACCGTGTGGCTGAGAGGAGAATGTTGGAGAAGGGTGACCAATTGATTGGGAAGGATGGTATCGATTTGTTTTTGAAATTTTGGATTTATATAATGATGTTTTGTGGAAATTAGGATATTTACGTGTGTTTTTGAGCAATTTTGATTGCTTAATAATACTATACTAATATTTAATCGAATAATTGTAGGTATAATATTATTAATTGCTACTATTTTTTATTATCCTTGTATATATAATACGATATTGGTTAAAGATTTAAGTCTCGATTAAAAAAAAATGCCTTACACAGTTTTAGAAATGTACAAATAAATCTAGTTACTAGTTAATAATATTAATCAAAACAAAATTACGAAAACCAAAAATACATAAAACATAAACTGCTGAAACTTCCAAAAGTAAATATAAATAAAAATAAATAATATAATATAATTATAAACCAAGTTGACCGCTACAAAAGTTTCGCAGCGAACTGAACTGCGGACTTACAACTGTGCCAAAGTATAGCGGGAGGGGAGCTTACGAGACCGATGCGCATAATTAAGCTTGACGCATCATATTTAGGGCTGGTGGGCTACGGACTACGTGTTTTATATTCATTTATTTATTGATACTTGGATGTTGGTTGGAAATATTGAAATGTTAGGTATTTTTTTAGTTTTTTTTTTTAATTGTCTAAGTTAGTTTTAAGTTATTTATTTTGTATAAACATCTGTAGACGAATGATTATTAAATCAGCTTCACGCTGTATCCCGCACACAGCAGGGTAGGCAGAGGGAATCCAGTGTTAAGACACACCGTTCCCCACTTTCCGCTGAGTTCTGGAGGCATTGCGTGTTGAGTGGAACCAGAGCGAAGAAATGAAAATATAAATGTAAATAAATATTTTATCTCCTCGAGTGGGGATCGAACTCACAACCCGTCGATTTTACAGTTACACTCTGTGCCCCTGGCCTTTTTAAATATAAATAGAAAATAATGTTAAAATCATCGTTTTACTGTGTACAATAGGTATTTAATAGGCGATACCCTCAAATAGGTAAGGTATTTTATATTGTAGAAAAAAAAATATCAATACATAACATATGTATTTAATCTCGAAAATAATTAGTATGAAAATAGGAATATATTTTAAATACATACACTTTCAACATATATTTGTATTTAAAATATATTCGTATGGAGAACGTTGTTAAATTCACCATCGTTTTATAAATATTTATAAATCGGTCTATAATTTATAAATCAGTATAGTCGGTTATGAATCGATTATATCATATATATAAGTTTTATATATATGATATATTCGATTCATAACCGACTCTATCTATGAAATCTACATTTAGAAATTAATACAAAATATCGACAACACAAAAAGAAAGTGGGATAGAATTAAAAAATGTTTCATATTTCATTAAGAAAATAGATTATTTATTCATTTGTAAACAAAGTCAAAATTAGCAACATAAATTGCAGATTATAAAAAAATTTTTACGAAATGACTCATATTATTGAAAAAAAAGAATAGCTTTCTACAACAATACACCTTTACAAAACGACACAACTACAAGCCCTTATTGCAGCCGGGAGATAAATACCTTTATCTTATGGTTATCTCACATTTTTTTTCCAGTTTCGTATATAATAATGATGGCAGTGAAAACTTTCCATGCGTTCTAACTCCTAGTGGTAGGTAAAAAGCGCACACAAAGCATTCCGGGAAAGAAATTTACACCTGGCGCGTACTTAAGACGTTAGTTAAACGCCGCGCCGCTTACAGTACTATTTTGTTTCCTGCCAGTGCAACTTTGAATGTTAAAAACGTAACGCAGTGGATGATGTTCTTGGAAATGTCTTTAATTTACACGGGAATTATATTCTCCGCCGTATTACTAGGTACATATTATTTAGTGTTTTAAAATAAAATATTAAATTTATATTTCACCTGTTATGAAATTATAGATTAGGCAAAAACGCAGCGTTAAGATCTGCAACTCAACACGGAATGCATCGTAGATTCGGCGTAAAGCGGCGAACGGGATAGTATTAACATTAGGTTCCCTCCGAAATTTATAAATAAAAATACACTCTATCATCGATCGTTATATTTAATTAATAATACATATATTTACTTATAATTAATCTAGATAAAAATTTAAAAAAAAACATCATAAAACAGGCCGTTCTAGACGAGCTGTTAAAAGTTCATTACATAAATTTAAGCGTCACTTTTTAAATTTATTATAGCCAAAGCCGCGAACATAAATTAACTTAACAATTACTAGGTTTATATCATATATTCAGTTAATTATTACAAATTTTTAAAATACTAAAGAAATTTAATCACAACATATTTCATTTTTACGAATACTAACACAAAAACAAGGTAATCGCAAATTAATACCGATGGTTAGATACACGTCTGTGGCGCAACATTTTACGCGGGAATACTTGGAGGTATCGTGGAAAAAAAAACTAAAACTGAAACAAAACGACCATCCTATTCATTATCCAATTCGCCGAGGCGAAAGAACTAAGTCGACTATAAGTTTAATTGTGAACATCAGCCGGTACCCGCTACACCGCGCCGAGACACCCACGAGACACCAACGAGACACCCACGAGACTCTGCAAAACTTTTAGGAAAAGTTAATACCGCGGCGTTGAAAACTTCACAAAGTTTGTAAGTTTAAAAACTTCGCCATCGAGGGCCAGCAGCCGGTAATCGGTAATCAGTAATCAGTAATCGGTAATCAGTAAACGGGCATCGGTGGTCGAAAAACGGAAAGTTGATGCGTTGGGAATTAATTGCATTAATAGAGTGCGGTCGGTCGGTCGGTCCGTCCGTGCGGCGTGCGGGCGCGGGGGCGGGCGGCGGGGCGCGGGCGGGGGCGCCGGGGCTCCGCGCGCGGACAAAGGAGAGGCGCGGCCGGCGGACGGCGGACCGCGGCCTTATCACCGACGGGCGGCATACACTCGCCGCGCGCGACTCGCGACGCACGTCCCGCGACACCGACTCCAGACGGCCGTCACTCCGACACCCGACACGCGTACCGGACACCAGTGACTCGTGTGACTGACTTGTGATAGTGACCTGTGACAAGTGCCGCGCAGTGCGCATCTCCCTATAAACTTTTGCCAGAATCTATTTTTCTTTTTAATATTATATATAAACGGTTGAACTGTCAAAAATTGTAAACAAATCACACGTGCCGACTCGCAAGTAAGTACTATGTGTTTTCATATATTTTGCTAGGGAACTTAGGGATTTGTGGTGTTTAATACATTTATTTGTAATTTTCGCTTTCTTAGAAGGTAGTCTTGTATTCGTTGTGTCAGTTGATTTAAAATGTGATATTTGTTTAACGATTATATTGAATCTTCAACAATAATATCTAATAATATTTGTAATAAAATATTCTAAAAGTCCAAATTGGTTTTAATGTTAAAAGAAATAATGTCAAAGATCCAATATTTGTTACGACGTAAAATGTATGATATTTTTGGTACCGTCAATTCTTTCAATAAATTTTAAATTCCTTAAATTCCTTCATCCAAAATGTTACATAAATCGAAATATATCAGTAATATATAAATTGTTTACAGTTCACGGGTAATAATGATAAGTTTCTTTTTTCTGTTCATAATTGTGAGTTAGTTTTTAATAAATAATATTTTTTATATAATAGTCTAAATGAAAAACTATTTATGGGCAACATTTATCATTTTAAAATTTACAAAAATTGTGGAAACGTTTAAAATAGTCGTAAACAAAACTTAAAACTTACCGTCGGAACTCGATCGATTGTTGAAAATTAAAAATCTCAAAGAAAGTGACATAGACATATGTGCATTTTAGAAGAAGTATATTCTGTTAAATTATAATGTAAAATGACCATACAAAACTTACAACAACATAGTTTATCTTAGAAGATACTTTTAATTAAAAAATACTAATAATCACAATTGAAATGCTATTATTTTCACATAACCTGTAGAAGAATGGTAAAATACAAAAATGTACTAAAATAAAATAATATGTTAAAAAACATAACTGAAAAATATATATTAATAATAATATTAAAATTATCATCAAGAGACGTCATGTCTAGATTTCTAGAAGTATATCCGTAACAAAAACCCGGCGCACCGACGTAGTTTAAAACCGCAAAACTGCAAAGTAAATATTTATGGCGAATCAAACTTTTCGCGTCCGGCGGCGCCATCTAGCGGCGGCCGCGGGAGGCGCGCTGCAAGGTCACCGGGCCAACGACCCGACTACTTTTGCCGCTTACTGTTGTCGTAGGTCATAATTTTATGTCTTCTTTTTGTTTATCTTTTCGTAACTTTATAGCTTTCCGCGTAAACATATTTATCGTTTCCATCTGAACTTGTCAAATGTATTATTCGATTATAATGTGAATATGTCTTACAATGATATTGAACTGTCATTTTGAAATTATACTTCTTTTTTTTTCAACTTCAGATGCAATGATTATCGAGTTCATTCCACTTTGGTATTGCATTATTGAAAATACGGGAAAATACATGTTGACTTGTGGGTGGGTTGCATCATTGCTATTTTTGAATTCTTTGTAAAATTTATTTTTGCGTTTGCCATTTCGATAAATACTTTACATTAGTGACTATTTATAATTAATTAGTGTGGGAAAAATAATATTTGAAATGTGTGTATTTAAGAAATGTATATAGTATATCTATCTAATAAAACACGCGTATCATTGTCATATTTGTATATTATTTTACGCCGTACTTAAATTATAACACCCAAGAGAAATAAGAATATAAATTTAAATGTTTTTACAGCGGCCGGTCAACCGCTAGATGTCAAAAACGACCCTCGCGAGAATACAAGTTTTTAGAGTAAATTATAATCGTAAATTTCATATTGTTTCAGTAAGCGAGGGGCCAAAATGTCAACGAAGGGTAAGCGACCCATGCGCGCCCTCACGCCCGGAGATAAGATAGAGGCGATACAACGAGTGAACGACGGAGAATCCAAAGCGTCGGTTGCTCGGGACATTGGCGTGCCCGAGTCTACGTTGCGCGGCTGGTGCAAGAACGAGGATAAACTTCGCTATATGACATCTCGTTTATCCTCCCCGGACACTGATAAGAGCAATGATGGTGAGCCGCCAGACAAGCGCGCTCGCACAGAGTCCCCCAACGCACCGCAATCACCCGTTTCGAACGGACTTGATCTTACAAACTCGGTAAATGTTACGCACAATGTTCCTCCAACGACTGTACCAACCGACGCACCAGTAGAGCTTACTACCAAACGATGTGAACCGTCACCACCAATACACCCACAACGTGAACGCCGCCCCGATCCTGGAGCAAGCGTGTCAATGAGTGCCATAAGCCCATTATCTGGACTTGGACATCTGCCTGGCCTTACACATTCACATCTTGGATTAAGTTTTAATGAAATCGCCACCAATCTAACACTACTTGCACAACTGAATCCAGGGCTATCGGCCCTCTCCGCTCAACCTGCTAGTCGTGCACTGCGCTCTGTGCGCTCTCCCAAACCAGCGCACAATGGCGTTTTGAACTTAAATGAACCCAAACATCGAAGCAAGTCTAACCATTCATCAGACCTATACCGCCATAGCTCAAAGTCAAGTCATCATATGTCATCACAATCTGCATCATCACAACCCGTTGACGACACTCTGTGGTACTGGCTAAAAACTCAACAAGCTATGCTGGATTTAACTGCTCAAACAACGACTGCTCACCATCTACAATTGGGGAAACCGGTTTCTAGTGAATCAGCACTACCACCTAAACCTATAGCACCTGCACCTTCTGTCTCATCGCATCTCGATTACAATAGGAATTCGTGGCTGTGGCAATATTATAAGCAGTTCGGGGGAGCCATGCCGTTGCCGGAAGATAAACTCAAATCTGCATCGCAAGTACCAAAGGACAAATCTGCTGATAATATTCTGTACTCACATCTCACTAAAGGAAAGACGGAGGAAGACAGAGGTACGACCAGTCCTGTACAAAATCATGGATCTGAGCAACATACTTCTGATCGACATGCTTCTGATAGACATGTTTCTGATCGACATGCCTCTGATCGGCATGCTTCTGATCGCCATGCAACTGATAGGCATCCAACTGAACGACATGCAACTGATAGGCATCCAATTGATAGACATACAACCGATCGACATTCAACTGAAATACGCGAGACCGTTAAAGCTACTGAGGAGCCACGTATTGCTGAACCTGCGATAAGCCCTGAAGTTGGCACTGAAAACAAGGAACCTGTAGCCGAAAAGCCTATTGAGTCAGGGAAGAGTCAGACGAAAGCAAGAAATGTGTTAGACAACCTACTTTTCAACAGCAGCAACCAGACTGCCATCGAGGAAACTAAAAGCAATGGATCTGCTGGTGGGGAGTGGGAGGCCGGCACGGCGGAGGCACTCGAGCACGGCGACAAGTTCCTCGCGTGGCTGGAGGCCAGCGGCGACCCGAGCGTGACGCGCATGCACGTGCACCAGCTGCGCGCATTGCTGCACAACCTGCGCACGCGCCGCGCCGCGGCCGACGCACGCCGCGCCGCGGCCGACGCGCGCCGCAAGTAGGCCGCGCGCTCGCTACAGGGAATGTTTCAATTACTTGTATATAGTCGTATGTATGTACGTCGCCAGACCGCTAGTAAGCGTTCACTTGTGATATGTGTAGCCAAATTTGCGTAATTTCTTTGTTCTAAAAGAAAAGCTATGCATTATATCTGTTTAGTTTTAGTCTATATTTAGTTAAGTTATGAATCCGACGCTGTTCTCTAAATCTTTGTCGCCGAGTGTGGCGCTAGTTATCTATTTCCGAGTTTATATCAGACTTGTTCTATTACAGATATATTATAGTGAACATTGTAATTTAATGTTATCGCCGTACACGTTACTTTTCAATGCACGCCAACAATTAAATGTGATTAGAGTGAGTAGTACCGCTGTATGTTGCCATTTGACGATTACATTCCTAGCTGTACCCTACTGTAGTTCGAACCCTATGTTCTACCTCAAGTCATAAGCGTAGCTGATGATAAGTCACGGCGTCCCCCCTCACGGGCGCCGTCGGGCAGCGCGTGCTCGACGCCCGACCCGAGGTCTATACCAAATATTGAATAGATGCGGCTTCTCGTGTGCCAATCATGCGGACAAGGTAATATTGTTAAGATAATTTATGATTATCGTGTTAGAACTAGATATTCGTGTAATTGTTTTCTATTGCTCAGTATTTTATATGGTAGACATTGTCTATGTCTCGAATCGGAATTGTATCTATTATATGTTAACGTTAACAGTTAAGGATACTGTGATCAAAATTATAATTATTGAGAGATTATTAATATTGTAAGTACATTCCTAATGAATAGAGTGTATTATTATAATGTTGAAAGATGTCCAATGGTGTGGCGGTCGCGCGGAACACGACGCGACGGATACTTCTAGCTGAATTCAAATCGTTTTTCATTGAAGTTGGAATAGTTAATTTGCATTTCGTGTTAATTATATTAGCTCCACTGGAAACTATTTGAGAGATGATATTTTGTACAAAAATTACAAATTCGAACTATTAAGATTATACTCCTTACACAAAGTATGTGATCTTGAAAATGTTAAAGAATTAAATTTGATTGAACCTTATGCTGACTTTTATTTATTTCCATATTACGCTACATTCCACACGTAATTTATATCGATAAATATATAAAATTCTTGTTAATGCTTTTTTAATAATGTATTTCAACGCCATCTACTGGGGTATATAAAAAACAAATATGTATGAATAAAGTATATGGTGTTGATTGACAAAAATAACCCATCAAAATCATAAATTGTCACACGTTAAAATAAAGGAAATAACGAATAATTCCACTAATATTTTTCGCCGACATAAAGTTATATCATTTGTGATAACAATTTTTTTAAAAGCTTTTAACTTAAAAAAATATTTTTTAACATTACTTACGTGTAACATGGGTTTTCTAAGTGGTTCAAAGGCAAAATAATCTGACACCAAGGACGCTATGCCCTGCCAGGTTGTAGTATCAGCGAAACAGAGCTTCGTTGGCCTTATTGTAGTGCACACCATTTTCTTAAAATATATAATGAAGCTAAAAATAGAATCAGAGGCTTGTTGTGACGCAGTGGCACAAACATTGTTGTGAGTTCGATTCCTATCCGGAGGTGTGAATTATTTATTAATATGTTTATTTCTTCGCTCTGGTAAACACGGCGTTAAGCTACGCTACTTAACACGCAATGCTTCGAAAATTTGCGGGAAGGGGAAGAGAGTTTACACTAGGTTACATCTGCCCTCCTTGCTATGTGCGGGGTTAATCATTAAATATTAATACTAAACTCACCTGAAGACCACATTCATTTGGCGCTTGTAAAAATAAAGGCCTTTTAGCTTGATAATGGAAAAGAAACTGTCGCCTAAAATTTTCCGCATACGCCAATAACAGCCTCTCTTTATTAGTGTTAGTATAATAACTTTTCGGAAAACATGTACGCGTTTCGAAAACAGGCTCATCAATTTCGGGCCAGCAAAGATTAATTACACCAAGTTCATAGATTGCATTATTCAATGATTCTATAGTTAGAGGTTCAGAAATATCAACGAGACCGAAGATTTTTGGTGATAATTCCTCGAATTCGTGTTCTTCGTGGGGACGATCAAGTGTATCGTTTGCATTTTCATTAACTTCTAAAACTGGGTCAAGCGGTTCTATCTGATCTGGTTTCTTTTCTGGTGTAGTAATTTCTGAGGATACTTTTATCGCACTCATAATTAGCATATATGGATATATAGTTATTTAATTAATTTTGTATCTTTCTGTCACAAATGTGAAGTAAGAACTCATGACCCAATGTTATACTATAAAAGTAGGTCATATTTGAAGGCTTCAGTTTCAGACTTTCAGTTTCTAAGCAACGGGAGGATAAAGCTACTTTTGTTTATAAGGTTTTGCTTACTACTTTTTTGACTGAACCAGATTTACTCTACCGTAAGTATTAAAAGGGTTGGTATTAACATTTATAATTGATGGAACTAAAACATTCTTTGTTGAAAAATATAACTATACAAGTATACGTTTTTAAATGAACCCAAGAATAATAATTTGACTTATAAGCAATATCTTATTACTTGAAGATAACATAATATATATATTATATATATATTTTTATAACAAACATATTTAAATGTTTTTGTTAAAATACTTCACTTGTTATTTAGTTAGAGAATCTTTGTTATTTTCTAATTTCTAAACGAGATGTACAACTTCAATGTCAACACGACAGTTGATAATATGACTTACGTCATTTAGACTTTGTTTCTGATTCGACGAAGTTCATTCGTAAATTATAATAATCCATTCTATTTTAGCTTTAACTGTAAACATTTATAGCTGAATTTGCACTAAACACAACTTACTGCGCTGCACATTTGACAATATCGGAAATGAGTAATAGTTATCACAAGAAAATATAAAAGGCAAAGGTCGATTGTGAATAATTAGTTTTATTAAATATTATCTCTATTATTATTCTATCTATTATTATTATAAGTTGGCACTTTTAATACTTATTTTGTACCTTGTCAAGCGTAACAACAACTCTGTAGTTAAATTTGACGTAGTTCGAACAAGTGTTGAAAATCGATTGTTTTCACATTTTTAGACAAAAGACCTTATCAGTTAATTAAAAAGAGTTAAGGAGTGTTATCAGAAAGTCAAAAGCAAAATGGGAAATAAATCGTCTTTGTTGTTAAGAGAAGAAGAAATTGCACAAATTCAAGAAGAAACTGGCTGTAAGTAGTGTCTTTTACCAAATACAATATAACTAACAAATAGCTTAGTGTCCATAAATCTGTAATAATTTAAATTGATTATTCTTGTTTGATAAGGTTTTCTTTTTTCTTTAGTTACTCCAAACCAAATTGAACGCTTATATTCGCGTTTCACATCGTTGGACAAAAATGACTGTGGAACACTTTCAAGGGAGGATTTTTTGAGGATACCAGAATTAGCAATTAACCCTCTGAGTGAAAGAATTGTTCACTCATTTTTTGCTGAGAGTCATGATGACAGAGTAAACTTTTTACAATTTATGAGAGTGCTATCTCATTTTAGACCAACAAGAAAAAATAGAGAAAACAGGCTTAACAGCCGAGAAGAAAAGTTAAGGTGTAAGTAAAACAAAATTTATTATTATTTATCTTGGATTATGCTGTATAATCATACAAATTTTATGAAAACTGTTTTATTTTCCTTTGTATTTTTCTATAATATGAGTGAAAGCAATCTTACATTATAAATTACATTGAAATTGTAATTCATAAACCTTAATTTAGAGTCTATTGTGAACATCATCTTGCTATAAATAAAGAGCAATGAAGAGCAAGCAAATGTGCTTCAGTCATAAAATATTGAAACAGAGTAAAATGCAAATTTCTAAATAATAATAAACAAATTAATTATTTCTAAGGATCAGATGTCGCTCCTTACTTTGGTATAAGCTACTCAATTTTCTTTTTATTAAAAAATATTAATTGAACAATACTTTACTATGATCAGTTTAAAAATGTATTGTTCTAACTGAAGTGCTTTTGCTTTTATATACCTGAAAACATACAAACAAAACGTTTCTCTGAGCTGGCAAAACTAAGCATTGAGTTCCACCACTCAACACACATTATCTCTGATGTAGCAGAAAAGAGGACAACAGAGTGTCAACTAAGTTATCTCTGTCTATCTTGGAAAGTTTAAAAATGAATATAAATCATAAAATCAATTTGAATATAAATCATAATATCAATTTGGAATTCATAAAATTTTCAGTTGCATTTTCTATGTATGATCTGGACAATGATGGCAAAATATCCAGAGATGAATTACTAGCAATTCTACACATGATGGTGGGAGTTAATATCAGGTAAATTGGACATATTTCAACACTTCTAAGCATCTTTATATAATTTTTGCATTATAATCTTGAAAAAAAAAAATGGTATATATTGGCACAATTCATTACTCTGTACCATTAGAGATGAGGTTTTAGGTCATTGTGAATTTTGTGTGTAATCATAATTTAAATGTCCATAAGATGGTACAGCGCCAAAATGGTTGTAGAGTTCAATTTTCACCCAAGCTAATGAATTATTTTCATTTTCACAATGTTTTAGACAAAGTGGCACTATTCAACTTCCAATGCCTCATACACAGGCAGTAAATAAAGTCACTTAACATTAAACTCTTTCTGCCTACTCTGCTATATGCAGGATACAGTATCAAATTAAAAAAAAAAAACAATGTTTAAACCATCCATTTTTATTTTATTATATTTTTTTCTTCCAATTATTAACATAAAGAGTTCTGTTTCTTTATTATAGTGAAGAACAACTCACTAGTATTGCTGAAAGAACAATCCTAGAAGCAGATACAAACAATGATCAGATGATATCTTTTGAGGAGTTTTGCCGAGCTCTAGAAAGGACAGATGTGGAACAGAAGATGTCCATCAGATTTCTTAACTGACCACCAACAATTTAAGCAATATATTCTAATGGTCATATTGCTTTTAATTAATTCCTAGGGGCTATTAATAAAATACAGCATTTTACAAATAGTACTTTGTAGATGTCAATATGGGATATATTTAACATTTTTATCTAAGTATGTGTATCGTTAATTTTTTATGGTAATAATTTCTTTCTTATATTTTACAATGATTGTCAATGGATGTTGAAGAATTTAGAATAATTGCATTTACCGTTTGCATAAAAAGAACTCTCATATTTTTCTATTGTCAAAATTTTGACCGACATGATTACTATCATTATTATTGTATAAATAAAAGATCGATTAAAATGTAATCTACATATTAGAAAATATTCAAAACATTGTAGACGTTTATTCCTTCAAAATTGATACATAAAGTTAATAATAAAAGGAATTGTATATATATACATATATAAAGCTAATATTTTGTTATAAACAAAATAAATTTTGTGTACTCCGTGTGGTAGTGTATCTAAATACTGATCAATAAAGATATTTTATTTATTGTTTTCTTGTTTCAATTCGTTAAAACAAGCCTCAGGATATAATACCGAAATTATGAAATATGATGTAGAAAAACAAATTGTAGTAAACATTTATTTTTGTATAGGTAAATTTACAAATAAATAAAAAATGTTATGTAAATTTATGTGTGTAATTTTATCAAATATTCATATTAAAAAAAACTAAATAATTTAATACATTTTAATTACAATAATTTATAAAGAAGTCAGTTTATTTCGGATTTTAAGAAAACGCTAATTTATTTATAGATATATTATATATTACACAGATTATAACAGAAAATGGAAATAACATAAAAAAATGATATACAATTATTGAATTTCAAGACAAATAAATATATTTGAATTAGGCAGTAGATGATACTGCTAACTTCTTTAGATGCTCCATGAACACTTGCAAGGACACGTCATCTGTCAACACGGGGGCGCCACCGTCCTACAAAAATTAAATATATATATAAATAAAAAAAACTATATTACGTTTCAATATAGCATGCATGTCCGTTTATTTAAAATTGAATATGCTAACAAATATAGTTTTTAATAAATGTTACATCTTATCCTTGACTTTCATTTGTTAGTATAAAAATCAATTTATTAAATAGGTATATTAAAATAAGGTTAATACGAAAAAATAAAAGCTAAAAAAATTTAAGAAATACATGCACACACATATATATTTAATAATTAACTGAAATATATAAATATTTAAAAGTTAAAATTATTTAAATGCACTTTAAAACTTCTAAAACCATAGCAAAAAAAAATCTTAGCATATTTTTGTAAAGCTTTAGACAAAACACAGAATATTATATTAATATAATTTAAAATAGCCATTATACAAAGCATTAAATATAAAATAAAAATAAAATTTATAAAGAAAAAAAACCAAAAACCCCTTTTTAGGAAAAAAAAAATAAAAAAGTCACTACCGCAGATGGTATCGGCATCGCCTGGTTTTCGCCAAAACAATGATGAAACAAAAAAAAATAAATGGTCAATTCAAACCATGCTACGATGGTGGAATAAACATGCTACTTGCATCACTTAAAACACACATTAAAAAATCATTCTTTAATATGCAAAATTAATTTAAATTTTAAATAAAGTCGTGCAAATTAACGTAATATTATAAAGTGTACAATAATTGTAAATAATATATTATTTTTTTTAATCTCACCCCTCCGTAGGCGTACATGTTGTTGTGTGTCTGCGATGGATTGACTTTTGACAGGAGAAATCTTGCCTGGAATTAATAATAAATATATGAATTAATTAAAATGTAATAAAAAGTAAATGAAGATAAATTGTAATTATTAATATAAAAGCAAAAGATAACACCGCTTTAACCAATATGATATATAAAGTAACAAAATAAATCGTATATAAATCAGTTGTGGCTTCGATTTCCACTCGAGGAAATGAAATATTTAATATTTTCATTTCCTCTCTCTGGTAACGAGGCAAAACGCGGCGTTGAGGTCACCACTCAGCCCAGCCAATCAAAGCCCTCAAAATTCTGCGATGGAGAAGTGGGTAACAGAAGTTTCTTAATAAGAACAGAGTGTCTTAATATCACGTTTCCAGGTTCTCTCCGTCTACTTGAGGGCTTGATGAATGATATCAGAACTTAGTAACAACGTTATGTAAATAGTATATTTCGGTAAATTAATACAACCTCTTTTGAATATTCATGGAATGAATAGTGCACTTTCATAATGATCACCATACAACGCTGCACGAGCGGAGACGTCGTCAGGTGGCGCATTGGTAAGACGCGAGCATGTCGTGTTTGTGCCGAGCACTGCTGACGTTCGTGGCTGTCTCATGTACGTTATCACGCACACACGCACACGGTCAGGCCACTCAGCGCTTAGACCGAATAAAAGGTTCCAAAAATACTACTCTTTAAACACTCAAAACCAATACGTAAATCATTTAACAATAAAAAAAAATCGTAAAATTATAATTTTACAAAAATTTCAGACCTAATGTGCGTGTTTCTATTGAGCGGCATGCAAAAGGAGGACTTGGATGTGAACATGTTGACTAAATTGCAGCGGCACAATGTAAACATCGGCGATATGGGCGACAGGTAAGCGGTAAATATGCGCCGGTATAAATTTAGACGTGAGTCAGAAGTGAATAATGAACTGAACGTATTTGTTACAATTTTAGAGAGCTTCTGCAGAAATGCACTAGAATTAAACGTAACGAAAGTATGCAGATTAATAGTTTACAAATGACCACCGAGTCAGCGAAAGGTAAGTCTAATTTTAAAAGCATAATTTTGTAAAATATGGAATTTAAAATGTTTTATTAATATTCATTATTAATTATTGTGCAGAAAATTTAACAAAAGAGATTAAAATAGAGATGTCATCTAATAAAACAGATGTTAAAAATTCCCCAAATGATAACAATACAACGAATTATAGAAAAGAAAATGTTACAAAAAGCATTATAGATTATGTCGATGGCCAACCTGATATACAAAGCGTTTTAAATTTTTGGCAAAACGTAAAAGTTAACAGATCCAATATTACTATGCATTTCAAGAAAACTGAGCAACCTACGGACACGAATCAAAAAAAGAACGAACAAAAAAATAAAAGAAACATTCGATACAATCCAAATGTTCAAGACGCGGACAACATTAAAAGACTAATAACAAGTTATATTTTACAAGATGACACCATGAACACATCGACAGTCAAAGCAAACATTACAAATGAAAATGGCTTAAAAGATTCATTCCAACAAATTTACAATAACAATAATCGACGTTTAATTGAAAATGATATTGCTAGTGATAATATTAATAATTTTAACAGCCTATTAAGGTTGTTTGATCAATACTCGAAAGGGCGACAGAGATACGAGGAGGAGAGTACGACCACACCTAGAGTAACAACAAGAGCATATAAAAATAACACAAATATCAATGATCTCCTCAATTTTCTAAATGTATACAAAACTTATTATCCAGATGTGGCAAACGGCAAAAATAAAAAATCAGTTAACTCTGCACAGGAATTGAACTTAAAAAAAGATTTTGTAACTGATAAACCTTTTACTATACTTAATAATATTATCAATGAAGATATACCACAAAATTATATAAAAAAAATAGCAATCAGTGTAAAAGATATGGTCTTGAAAGAATTACGTAAAGAAATGAAATCGTCGACAATAGGTTACACAACTGTAGGCAGCTTAACGACTTACGACACCACAGGTTAACATAATAAGTACCCATTTTCTTCTTTTTAAATTAAATTTAACATTTTTTCATACATGTTTTGTGTTTTCAGAAAAAGTCATTCCAACAATGAATCACAATATTGATGAAGTAATTTTGAACAAATTTTTGGATTTATTCAAAGAAATCAAATCACTTAGACAAAGTTCAATAGTAATATCGAATAGAAATAAACCAGAAAGTGAGAAGGTGAGATTTGAATTAAAAAATGAAAACGTACAAATAAAAAAAACAAGAGGAGAAGAATATGATATGGAGCCAACAGTACAAATTTACAATAACGTTGAAAGTAAGCCACCTATATTATACAACTTTTCCCCTCAAGTACATAAATTAAGAACTTTCAGCAAGCCTAAGCCCATTCAAATATCTAAACCCAGACGACTGATAACCATACAAACGAATAACATGGAAATTCCACCGTTAGGCATACCCATTGACATGCCAGAAAATCCTATAAATCAAAACATTGTAGTAACTACAGCCCAATATAGAATAAGTCGAAATAAAGCCAATTTTAGGAACGTTAATGTTGAACAAGGCTTAGTTTTTAATGATTATGGGCCGAAGGAAAAGTATGCGGCGATACCAGTCATAGATCCTTATAATTCTAATTTTAAGCAAAATTATCAAGGTATGCCATCATCACTCAAAAATAACGATCGCACAAATATTGAGAAACACAATAAGAAAACCTATCCAGACAGATATACGCAATTAGATGGATCATTAATAGTAAAAGCACCTATAGCGAGATATCATGAAAAATTAGAAAATGGCGATACATTTTTAGACATAGCGCCACATCAACAACAGAGCATAATGGACCAGATAGACTGTTGCAATGAAAAATACGCGTTTTCCCAACAAATGATCGAGTGCTGTAATAGCAGAATAGCCGCACGACAGCAAATGTCGCTTAATAAAGTTAAGAAACAGTCGTTGTACGATGCGCATTATAATAATTTCGTTAAATCACAAAAGAAAGTTAATGATATGCTTGAGAAGATACTGGCATCGAAAAATAGCAACAGAATTCAAGCACCGGGTGTTCAAATTGCTTAATTTTTTTTTATTTAATGTTTTTTTGTACTGAATTTCTGTATTGTTTTATAAGTTAATTAGATATTTATATTTTATTTATTTCTTGTTTTTCTTAATAAAGAGAATGAAAGTTAGAAATAAGGATAACAATAAAAACCTGAATGAATAAAAGTGAGATCATAGGGGTCAACATTATGTTTTTTATAATAACTAGGCTATATGACAGACAGCTCCTAATGTTATCCAACAAAATTATGTTTTTTTTTCTAAATCTGTACAATCTAAAATTTGATAGCAGCATAGTTTTACTAATAGTACGTCAAAAGCAAAGCCAGTTGTTAATTTGCACTTTAAAGTATACATTAAGAAAATTTAATAGAACAAATGTTTCAAAACTTTAACACACACATTAATTATTTTGACTTAGTAATAGTTTTTATATATCTTTTTTTTTTTACTTTTACATTGTATCCTGTTTATAGCAGAGCGGGCAGAGACATTGCATATTAAGTAGATGGAGCTCAAAGCCGCGAAGAAGCCAAGAAAGAAGTCTTCTTACCAGATGATAAAAACGAAAATAGGGGAATAATATGGGAGAATGTATTCAGAACCCATTGCATTTATAGTTAAATGCTCTCTGATTGCAATAATGACCTCAATAGATTATATTAGGAATTATGTTATAAAGCTTTATATTCATTTCATTGTCTATAAACTTTTACCTGCAGCAAATAATCGAAACTTGCAAATGACACATTCTAAATGCCTAAGGAAACTCTAAGTGTAGATAATGTTACGTAATAGATATATCCTTTCTTATTTATTTATTTTTTAATGATTATAATAATAGTGCAGAAATATAAAAAGTATAGTCACCTGTGAGCCCCCATGTTCAGTGTCAATATAGCGAGGCACCGGGAAACGGCTCTGCAATATTTCCTGTGCATCATCGACGGGTGCTCTTAATAGTTGAGCAAAACTTTCATACTCTGCCATGTCTTGGTAGCGTAGTGCCCGCCATTGGGCTATTGTCTGAAAAAATAAATTATTAATATTTATTATTTACTGTGGGACCTCCCACCAAAATTTGTATCAAATAATTTTTTGTACAACAGAATATGAAAAATGTTGTATTAAAAGTAAATACGATCAAAATAAAGGTTATTTAAATATTTACAATTAGTTATGTGCATCTGAAAAACAACATTTTAATACATATAAAACGTGACGGTACATGACGATGTTAGACGTGGCAGAGGAGCACAAACATGCAAATGTAAACATGACAGGTTATAGGTTCGATTCCCAATCGAGGAAATGAATTATTCATAATTTTATTTCCTTTTCTTAATGGAAACAAAGTATGTTAATACTAGGTTTCCTCGCTGCTATGTGCAGAATGCAGCATGAAGAAAGAAATAAAAATAAAACTAGTGACATACTGAGCAAGGAACTTACCTCCCCGTGATATATAAGTATCTGGAAGAAAGTATCCATAAGGAGTATCCTGTCAGGTTGTATTGAGGATGTGTCTAGTAACACTGGCTCCGGAGGACCACCAAAGCTGTACGAGTAGAGAATTGGCTGGATCATGATGAGGGACTGGGTAAGGTCCTCACGCATTAACATGTGCCTACGAAACAGAAATTAATGTATTAGTAAAAAAAATTGTATCTAGATAAAAATTAACGTAACATTTATTTAAATAAGACTGAGAATGATATTATTTTGCATATTTTGATTGTTACACCATCATGTTTGAACATTTTATTGTCAATTTAGTAATAATTGCCAAGTTATACAGAGTAATACTAAGAATACTAAATAATAAGAAAGTCACACCTATAGAATGTAGTTTCATCTGGTGAATTATTGAATACTTGTAGGAATTGTGATCGACGCAAGTGGTACATAAACTGTGGATACAAGCTGAAGTTCTCTGAGAGACGGAAGCTGTTCGGATCATCCTTAGCATACTCGCCGAATTTCTGACACTGTAAAAAAAATATAATTAAATAAATGTTTTACATATTTTATAATAAACACAATTACGCAATACAATTACAAATTTACATAATAGATTATTGATATTTCATTTGTTTATGGAGAAGGCCACTCATAATATTATTATCAACATTTCTGCCAATTTCAAGACTTTCTAAATTTTTTGAAATTGTAAATATTATCTTATAAATAAAATTTACCAATCTGATAAGCATCCGATCAAGCCACCGCAGTACATCAGGCCCGTCTTCCTGCTCCGCACGGTACACCACAAGGCGGGCCATGACCACTGCTGCTGCTTCCTGGTCAAAGCCTGCAGAGATGTGGTGCAGGTTCACTGCAGCATCGCCCCAACTGCGTTATAATTATAATATAAGATTTTTTTATTGTTTACAATCTTAGAATACTTTAAAGCAGAAAGAATAAATTATTATAAAACATTTTTTCTCATTTTTGACAATTTAAAAGGCATTGTGTATTGAGTATTAGAATAACCCATTATCAATTGAAATATACATCTGTGTACAAGTAGTATTTTGCCATTTTGTTACTTTTCATTTAAAATATCCTATAATTTACAAATGTTATTATGATTAAAACAACCTTTAATTTAAATGATCAAATGTTGTCCTAATTTCTGTAAGAATGTAATAATAACACAATTTTAATAAGTTAAGACAATAATATAATCACAAACTCACTTTCTAGCAGCAGTAGTGACACGAACACGCCTCTGTCCACTGGAATGTTGGTACTGTGTGATGAACTGCACACAACCACGGCCACCTTGCGGTACAGGTGCTGCATGTTGATTCACAACCTGGTGTTGTCATAATTTTTTTACTATTTTAAATGGAATAACACTTTGCACAGGAAAAAAATCGTTTTTTAGAAAACATAACATTCTGCTATTGCTAAAATTTCTATTTGTTTTCTTAAAAAGCTTTTTATGTTACAGTAATATGTAAAAATAATGTGATAATATATCAGTGACTTCAGTCATAATATCGTCTGAATTTCTTGCGCCAGTTAACTAATGGTAAATACACACATTCAAACAATAAAAATAATAATTTAAATTTATCTTGCAAATAGTAAGCTACACAGTGAGATACTCTCAAAGCCACTGTCAAATAAATATTGAGACCTTACAATAGTAGCTATTATACACTTTATTTAACAAATTAAAGATGTATTTTCATTTTAAATACATAATTAAGCATTCAGTAAATAGCAACTAAATCTATGGATGACTGATTTTTATTTTACTTTACAGTCAAGGCTGATACCACTGTGCCAAAATGGCCTCATAAAAAATATACTATAATAGGTTAGATGACTCAAATAAGTAATATAGAATTACCTCAAAGAAGATAGCCATAGTGGTGCTTGGTGTGAAAGTGCACATTTTCCACTGACATGTATTACCCATACCCACTTCTTGATCTGACACACATGGACCTTTCACATTTAGTGATACACATGAGCCTATTGCACCAGTTACTGAAATTATGATATTTTTTATAATAATTTACTTTAAGGTAATATGCACAAATAAAATGTTGATCAATTTAAAACCAAGATTATTAATATAGTACTTTATTATGCACATAGCAAGGTAAGTAGAGAGTAATGTTGGAACATTGTTCTCCTCTTTCCGGTTCAGACAATGATTAGCGGAAACCAACACCAAGCTTTGTCTTTCAAATTAGAGAATAAAATTATAATTTATTTATCTAAATAGAGATTGAACCCATATTCAATATGTTAATAGATACACACTGTCTCTACTGTACCTGAATTTAAATATATATATATATATATATAATTGTCAACTATTTCCAAGGCTGGTCGATTCCAAGTGGGAATCAACCAGCCACAATTGCTGTACAATTCCTTCAATGATATAAATAATATGTGTTTGAGTAAAGCTATTAAAGTATATACAAATTATAATTTTCTTACTTTTAAGTTAACAGCTACATTTGACCTCTACTGCCATTAAAGTATATACAAATTACAATTTACTTACTTTTAAGTTCACGGCTACATTTGACCTCTAGAGTACCATTAAAAGCCATCTTATAATCACCCTTCTGATCTTTCGCAAATACCCTTTGGAAAGTTTGTTTAAACAGTGACGAATTGAATGAATCCCCCATTACCATGTGACCCCTAAAAAATTTTTCAAACAATACAAATCAGAGATTTCAGAACATAGGAACATCAATTGTTACATATTTTTTTAAAATAGTTAATAGTATACATTTTCACATTTTTTCCCACATATAGTATTGTAAAGGCTGAGGCCAACTAATGTCAATAAACTATTTTACTATTTATGCCCCACTTTTATAACTATTTTAACACATACTCTTGAGTGGTGGAACCATTTGTGTTTAGCTTTATCAACTAGAGGGGAAAAATTAAGACCTCCTCTGAATGAGGATCAAACCCACATCTGTTTTATTAACAGTCACTGCACCACCATGCTCTCAATATGATACAATTATGTATACTATATACATTTTTATTTTTGTATCATTTAGACCTTGTACTTACCCTGTTGAATTACAACACTGTTTCATCTCCATTAAGCCAGTTTGGTCAAGAGCACATGAATATATATCAATTGCATGTCCATTTGTTGCTGCTCTTAACGATAAGGCTTCATAGTGTTTGATGGCCTTTTTCATATATTTGGCATTATCTTTATGAATGTCATGGTGAGACCGGATAGGTTGTTTAAGTTCATCATTGACTACTTGACCTGGACCCTGAGAGCAGGGACCACCGAGGAACAACATGATCCTACCTCCAGTGTTGGGATAAGTCACTTCAAGTAATCCTACAGCTAAAGACAATGCAACACCACTACTTCTCAAGGGACGCTTGCCTACACCAAGTGGCCATGGATCTCTACCTAATTCACTTAATAAATCAGTAAGAGCCATATCACATTGCTTTACAGGTTGCAAGAATCTATGGGCAGGTGGTTGAGGGACTGGGGCACCCTGTCTTTGTTGAGGGTTTGGTGCATTAACTCGGCCAATAGCTAATTGTTCTTGTATTTGTTTTGCTGTTAAATCTTTGGTCCCTTTGAAAACATAACACTTGTAGAGTCCTTCAGTACCTTTAAAAGAAAAATAAAATCACATAAAATTTATTTATTAATCAAAAATTATACCCATATAAACAGATATTACTTTTTGTAAAAACAAAATCTTATAGGTTTAAATATAAATATAACTTACCTAGCTCATGAATTTGGACCATACGCCCAAATGTAATAAGACCAACAAGGGCATTTTGTGGCATTAAGCTAAGAGATGTTTGAAGAGAATCTTTAAGAGCACCTAATTCTTCCTCATCAAGACATGTATCTACAACTAATAGAAAGATGGGTGGCATACTTTGGGCTCTTGTTATAGTATACTCTATAGTAGAAAAGTTAGGTATTAACTCAGCTGGCTGATGTTGCTCTGATATGGCCGCATATTGTGGGGGGAACTGAAAGTGTAAATTACAATTTACAATAATTAATATTTAAACAAACATAAAATACAAAATTATTATTTTATTATAAAACCAATTCATATTCTATATAAAAAACTGAAGAAGTTAATAATTACAAAGCTTAATAAACTTACAGGATTTCTTTGAAAACAGAAATTGCAGACCCATAATTTAGCCCTGTAATCAACTTGACACATAGGGTTCAGTACAGCGCGGCATGTATTACGTGTACATAATACAGGTTCATATTGAATCGGTGGTAGGTCAGGGCGTTCTTTTAATGGTTGATATAGAGATACTAAAGGAACGACAAGCCTTGTAGCTTCAATTCTACTCGATGGCCACACGTTCCACGTAAACCGTATTCCATCCCTATCTTCATTCTGCTGAATAAATTCTTCATATGTAGCCATTTTAGTGCGCTGAAAAGGAAAAATTTAAGAAACAGTGAGAAATTGACACACAACACATTTTACACTTTTTCACTGATAATTATTACATATACCAACCAAGATCACATATGCTGGTTAGCGGTTAGTTAAACCAGCAATTGAAAGTTACTTTGATACTAATTCATTCAGAATAATCAATTTATTTGCCTTCACTAAAATTTCTTTACTAGACGGACAGAGCCCGAGCTGATTTGGCAATAGTCAATTAGTCAATGCCATAGACAGCAAAACTGTCACCCTCGCCACGTCATTTTTGTAAACGCATGATGAATGTGTATATTTATAATCTAATTAAAATATATATAAGGAAAATATTGTAAGATATTTTAAACAACGTTATTCTAAATTATTTATTTTATATTTTTTTACAACATTTATATTCTTTATGGATAGAATATTCATAGATTATGTTAGCGTCTTTCTCTTTGGTTCCAAGCACAACGTTCCATTACATCATCTTATTTAATGTGACAAAATAAAATTATGTTATTTTTTATGAACAAAAATAATAAAGTTCTAAATATTTAATCGAAATAAATATATTTTTATATAATATTTTAATAAAACACTTTCTGAGTCATTAACATTTTAATGTATAAAGGAATATAAATAATATATTTCCAAATAGTACTAAGTGATAATGAAACGTTCTTGAATGAAACATTTTTTTTATTTTTGATATAGTAAATTAAGTTTCAATTGTAGGACATGATTTGTAAAATAATTTATACTATTATTTAAAGTTATACATATTTTGGATAAAATAGGTGCATGTAAATTAAATGACATGTCATTGCTTTGTTTTAAGAGCAGGAAGTTTACGCCAAAAAGTGCGACTGCGCACTGGCCAAATTAGTAGGTAGTGTGAAAGAAAATGGCGATCAGCGAAAGGCGTCCGGAGTTAACGTGATGAAAAACATTGTTAAAAGCTCAATTACATAGTGTTATAGTTATTAATTGTGTCAGATGTAGATTAATTAAGTGTTAATGAATAGTGATTGTGTATAAAAATGGCTGCGAATATGTACAGAGTCGGCGGTAAGTAACAATAATTGGTTATTTTTGTTGTAGCTTCGCCGGTTCACCGCCAGCCGACTAGCGGTGCTTTGCTTTGGTTGTCGTACCTTCATTAATTGTTAACATTAATTAGTTCAGTATTGTTATATTTCGATATTTTATTAAGTTTCTGGTTGTTTTTATTACGAATTAAAGGTACACAAGCTACTTAAATGTTATTTATCAATAAGTTATTATTTTACCAAAATTCTTCAAATAGGACATTAGCATTTGCATCTAGGTATCATTGTATCGGCTCGCATATCTATGTGCGGACCGTAAGAGACCCAAACTCACTATTCGCGGGAATTTATTCGTTTGTTTTCTACGCTCTTTGTGAAGAAATGTAAGATTTGACACGAGATTTTAGGTTATAATTGATGTTGTCAAAACATTTTGCTTCATATTTTGATAAATGATATTAAAAAATACTTATGCCCTGAGAGAGTCGTATAGACATGAGGTCAAATGGTCGAAAAGACCATGCCTGGGCAAGCATGGTCTTTTGTATTCATGTACATACATTTCTGTTAATGTTTCGATACTTTAGTAGTTGTCGAGGTATCATAGATAAGGTTGGCTTTGTCATGAGAGCTGGCGGCAGGCGGCTGGGGCTTGTGTGCCGCGCTTCGCGGTCGCCGCGCCGAATGTTAATTAGCTCTTCCTTTTAAACTACTTCCTATCACTAAATATCGCGTCATTGAAAACTCGTAACATTTTATTCGAACCTTGTTTTAAGAAATCATGTATTGAGATACTATTACATAGATTTATATTTATTTTTTATATGTTTAGAAAACAAAGGAACCCTAAGACCACATGGCATGTGTGATACACATTTTTAAAAGTAAATTAGAGTATTGTTCTATTAAAAAAAATTTAAAGTAATCTTAGAATATTTATATTGTATGTCATGTACAATTTTTTAGCTTTAAAATAAAACAAAAAGTACAATATTTGAAGATTCACTATAGTTTTATATATCTTTGTTATGAATATTTAAAATTATAGTGTTAGCATATTTATTTTAATATTTAAAAAAAATTAAATTAGCTTCACGCTATATCCCGCACACAGCAGGGTAGGCAGAGGGAACCTAGTGTTAAGACACTCTGTTCCCCACTTTCTGCCGAATTTTGGAGGCATTGCGTGAGTGGCAGAACTCAACACCGCGCTTTGCCTTGACACCAGAGCGAAGAAATGTAAATATAAATTTAAGTAAATATTTCATCTCCTGGAGTGGGGATCGAACCCACAACCAGTCGGTTTTACAGTCACACTTCGTGCCACTGCGCCACGGCCGGCCTCTATTTTAATATTTGAGAGTAATTAATAATTAATTAAAATGATATTCTTAGATATAAATTTAAATCTTTATATATATTCTTACTAAAAAATATCACAAAATCTTTTCTCACTATTTATTTAATAATAGCCACCAAACATGATTGCTTACCACTATGAATAATATATATTATATTTTATTGTAACCCTAACAAATTATTAGTACAAGTATTAAGTTTAAAAGGTAATGTATCGAGTCAACACGAAAGTTTGTCTACATAATCTCTCACAGTGTCAGATAAAATGTTATCTTCTAAAATAAACATAACAGGTATTTTCTTAATACATATAAGATTACTTGTTATAAAATCTATAAATTATATGTGTATTATAATGAAAGAATTTTGATAATTTTCATTATTATTTAATATAAAATCTTATTCTATTCTATCTATCTTTATACATTACATTGAAATTTAAAATTAATAAATATTATATTATTTTTAATTATATAAATAATATTTACACTTTATTAAATAAGATTGAGGCCAGTCGTCGCGCAGTGGCACGAGGTGTGACTGCAAAATCGGCTGGTTGTGGGTTCGATCCCCACTCGAGGAGATGAAATATTTACTTAAATTTATATTTCCATTTCGTCGCTCTGGAGTCGAGGCTAAGCGTGGCGTTGAATTCTGCCACTCAACACGCAATGCCTCCAGAATTTGGCAGAAAGTGGGGAACGGAGTGTCTTAACACTAGGTTCCCTCTGCCTACCCTGCTGTGTGCGGGATACAGCGTGAAGCTGATTAAATTTTTTAATTTTATTAAATAAGATGAAGTAACTTGACTCAGGTGAATAAATTATTGTCATTCCCCAAAACAGGAGTAATTAGTCTTAACTAAGAAAAAAAGAAAGTTTGGCATGAAGCCATTTTTTTATTTATATTTGACTATGTCTATTTTTGCCTTTTTAATGTTAATATATTATGCTAATCATTGCCTTGTATTTTATTAACGTATTGTTAATATTTATTTGAGCAAGGTCAGAGAACATTTTAAATTAGAAGATAATATTACTGTCTGTTAAAAATTGTTAATAATAATGAATAAAATATAATAGATACAATGCACAGTGATATTCTTAAATTATAAATAGCCAAATATAAAAAAACACATAATGTGACATATTATTACATAATAATTACAGTAAACATAAAAATACATCAAAGCATACATAGGTATTTCACATATCTATTTTACTATTTTTTATATATCTATTATTGTAAAATAAAAATATCCTATCCCTGAAGAATGAAATACTCAATTTTTTACATCTAATCCAAGGTATTTACCAAAAATTTAAAAGATGAGATAGGTTGATACAATTAAACTGCCTTTGCATATGTACATTTCTTATGCACAAATCTTTCTCTATGTATATTGTATGTAAAATACATGTAGTATTTTTATATGTACAATAAAGAAAATTATATTGAATATTCTCTTCTATTTAATAGACCCAATACCAACAATTGCCTTGCAATATTGAATAAAATGTATATTTGGTATCTTTTTCAAATGATAAGAACTATACAATAATAACGGAACTCCCCTAACCCCCACTAAAAATGGACTCCGTGGAATATAAATAAAAAATAATAATAATAAGATAAAAGTTCTACTTACACTATAGCATATCTAGCATGTGAGTTTGATTACTTAGAAAAATTCTACCAGTTTGACCACAGTGTAAAGGGCACAAAGCGTCGACATTAAACGCGTTGCAAGTACGTACCGAGAAAAAGCGACGTGGGAATGGTTCTTGACATTTTTTTTTGTTTTCGTATGTCGTAAAAGCATATGTTAGAAATGTTAATAATGCTGTTAATGTATTGACTTCTATTGTTACGAATGTGAAATAAGCATTTTTTTACCGGTAATATTAAAAAATAAAATAAAATTGTTAAATAATTACTACGAACTCTCTTAGAAAGTTTATATATTTATATAAATTATGCGAATGTAATAACTAAAATTGGGTACGTTGGTTCCAGTCGTGTGTTTCCTAACTTATTTGACGTCTACGTATTGATTCTATAAATTAAATATTATTTAATACGTATCATATTATAGAATCACATTTTAATTTCTTATTTGCCATTTTTACTTATTTTCACAAAATACACTCAATTTACATACATTAAACAATGGATCCGTTTGACGCTATGAGCTCGCAATTACCACCGTCCACTGGTGAAAGTTGAATACCTAAGTACGTTTCCGAACAATAAACTGGTCCTGACAAGCTAAACTCGACCAACCACTTGCCGTAAATTATTATTTTACTAACAATTTCCCACTGTACATCGTAACCATACTGGGCCGTTGCAGAGTTATGGTTGAAACACACGACGGGCAACGAACGACATTCTTGAAAAAAAAAAATGTGACTTAACTTTCTATATGCATTCATTTAGCGCATTATTATAATTTATGAGTAGGTTTTAGAGGGAGCCTAGTGTTAAGACACTCTGCTTCTCACTTTCCGTCGAATTCTTGAGGCATTTCGTGTTGAGTGGCGGAACTTAACGCCGCGCTTTACCTCGACCGACACCCGAGCGAGAAATTGAAAACATTAAATGTTTCACTTTAACGAATGAGAATCGAACCCACAAGCTGTCATGTTTACAGTCACACGCTTGTGCCCCTGCGCCACGAGTGACCTCCACACGATCAGAAAAGCCATAAATTAAATTGCAGTATTAAATATAGTAATTGCTAATCACTAATCGTTCGGATTGCGCAACTCAGGCGCAGGTTGTAAACAATGATAAAATATTGCTAAATAATCAATAATATTATATTGTACAATATTTTTAGTACATTGCTCCAAATTTTTATTGACGAAATATTCTTCGTCATCGTAAAATCATCCACTTGTATCAGTGGGTCAACGATCAAAAATGGACACCCATTCTTTTTTGTTTACTCTGCAAACATTCGATCACTAAACACAAGACCCATAGTGAGGAAGCAGTTTTATATCTTAGTATCTATATCCGTTATAATCTCCTTTGTTCTGCATATTGTTATGTCACCTATGATAAGTCTCCTTTTTTTTGTAAGGCATATCACTTGACATCTCTCAGTGCAAGCGTGTCACTGCAAACGAGACAAAATGTGGGTTCGATTCACATCATTTCCTCGCTCCGGTAGCTAGACAAAGCGCGTCGTTGACTTCCACTCAACACTCAATGCTTCTACAATTTGGCGGAAAATGGGAGACATTAATGAGAACGGAGTGTTTTAACACTATGTGCGTGATTCAGCATGAAACTATAAATGTGATACAGCTTTTTATAACCTTTTATACTTTTATAAATATGTCTATTACAACTGATTTAGATTGAAACGTTGAAAATTCAAATGTATTAAAGCGACAGCCCTTCACATACAATGTAATGTAAAGCCTAGATTTGAAAATAAAACTAAGTTTCTCTTGAAGTATCCATTTTTGCATAGTACATTTAATATAATTATAATATATACAATATACATATTATATAAATACTGAGTCTGTACTTCCATTATCTCTTAGTGAATTTTAATTATATTATGTTATGTTGATTGTTGAGCCAAGTACAACGATTATTGCTTCCTTTCTATTAAAACTATTCTGCCGAATTCGGTAGAAAGTGGGAAAGGGGGTGCTTATCACTAGGCTCCCTCTGCCTACCCTGTTGTCTGCGGGATACAGCGTGAAGCTGATTATTTTTTTTATTTTTATTAACCTAAAGATAACTATGGTTTCCGTAAATGTGCATATTATTTTATTGAGACAATTGTTGATAAATTTTAAACATTTATTCAACTTCTTTAGGTAAAGTAGTATTTTTTCAACAAAAATCAATTGTTTCAATTACATTTTTTTTACTTTATAATAGTATACTTTAGAGAAAATCTCGTGTAATCTCATTAAAAATATCAATTATCAAACCAAGAGGTTGTGATAGAATGAATAACCTTGTTCTATAACCTCTTGGTCGTGAAATAAAAAAGTATACACGTATATTTTACCACAAATTAAAATCAATAGGCGTCTAGCTACTGCCATGTAGGCAATTGCCAAAATTATATCGCACAAATTTAAAATAGTTACTATTTTTGTATTTTTAAACAATAAACTGATTCAGTCTGAATCGTGGCGCAGGCACACACGCGATTGACTGTAAGCGCGACAGGCTGAGGGTTCGATTCCCCCTCGAGGAAAGGAAAAATAAAGTTTATTTCCTCTCTGGTGTACATGCAAAACGCAGGACTAAGTTCCGCCTCGCAATGTCTCCAGTATGTGACGGAAAGTGGGGAGCGGAATATCTTAACACTAGGTTCTTATCGGGTTCGTTTCACTCTGTTCCCTCTGCCCATCCTGTTCTCTCATCCTCTAGTGGGGATCGAAACCACAACCAGTTGGTTTTACAGTCCCACATTATGCCACTCCGCCACGACTGGCCTCACTCCAATTATTATTTTTTTATAAAATTGCGACAACTTTTTATAAAATTCAAAACTTGTATTCAATTAATTGGCATGAAAGCGTTTCGCGACGTTCGTCGAACGTTATTATGCAAAATTAAGTATTATCTATTAATTTGTGGATACATTGGCCGTTTTAAATTCTAGTGAGGCAAGCGGCCAAAAAAATTGTGTATATTTCATATTACTGCCACAGGTAGTCGTAATTTTTTTGCATATTACTAGAGAAGAGGCCAGTGGTACAGAGGCGTGAAGTGTGATTTTAATCGCAATAAGTTTTGAGTTCGATTCCTATTCGAGGAAATGAAATATTTAATATTTTGGTTTTTTCGCTCTGGTGTCGAGGTAATTCGCGGCGTCAAGAATGCCTCCGGAATTCGGCGGAATTTGAGAAACGGAGTGTCTTAACACTTGTTTTTCTCTACCCACCATAGGTTAGGTACATTCAGGATACAACTGAATGAAGCTGAAAAAAGGAAATAAAAGAATAGTTCTTATCGGGTTCGTTTCACTCTGATGGTTTCGATGGTTTTTATTTCGACGATTTCGACGTACCTGGTGCGGTACGTTAAAACGTAAAAATTAATATAAACGACATACAATATTCTAATTCTAAAACAATTGCTCATAAAATTTGTTGAACTACGTTCCGATCCGTGGGGAATCCAATAATTCTCCCAACATCTTATGATGACGTGGCGGGGCTATATTTACTACACTTACTTATTGACACGATCCAAAAATATACCGAAAGTCTTGGCAAAACTGTACGGACGTTAACACCGCTATCAGCCGCATAATGTCTCTACTTGCCGACCTGTGTGTACAACTGCACAGTATACAGTACGGTCGACGAGTCGTGGCTGTCCTGACGTTGAGTTTTTTGAGCTTAAATAATCAAATTTAAGAAAAAATATTAAAATCTAATTTGCCCAGTCATTTACGTACAAGTTCAGAGCGGCCACGACTCTATACTATACTGTATAGGCGCTCGGCAGGCCAGCCACGCTTCGTACCGTATGTGTGTCTATGTAGATGAATCTGAACGGACCACGAGTACGGGGCGCATTATAAAGTTTGAAGCGGTGGTACATATGGTGTTCTTGCCGTCGTTAGGTCATGACGCTGCCACTCTAGTTTTTTTTATGAAAGCACTGTATGGTCGGTCGGCCTTAATTATTTTTAGTTGACTCGGTTGAAATGTAAAAAAGAAAAAGATAATATTTAGGCTTTTCTTTATACAATGTTTATTTTAAATATACTAAAACATATTTACATACTTTATCAAATCAATTATTCAAACAATTGGTAATATAAAAAATGGACAGTCTTTTGAAATATAAATACAATTTAAAACAAAAATATAGTCGAAATGGTCGTGTTTACATATTGTGTAATATTTATTCACTGTCATTGGTCTTGACACCTTAGATGACCTTAGATTTCTTATATTTATGGTCACAATGATAAAAACAGGATTTTATAGTTTGTTACTTATCGTTAAAATTAAAATAAAGTTAAAATTTAATTGTTATGTTTAAATTTAATAAGATTTATATGATTAGCCCATTATCTATATTATGAAAAAGTTTTGGTTTAAATTAAGGAAATGAGAATATTATCACGTTTTTCTATATATATAATAAAGTTTTAAGTTATATAAAAGAATAAAGTTTTAAGTGTCTATCCCTTCATTTCAAAATAACCGTGTTTATAGTTTTCTTTACATAATACTAAAATACAATAATTTGCAATTTTCTGTCTCATGAAACAGCTGGACCAATTTTTATAGGACTTTCACTGAAATATAGATAATGAAATAAAATCTCATAATTTCCTGCTTAATTTAATATTTATTCAGTTCATATCAAATAAATCCCTAAATACAGTTGAATAAATATTCGTACAGTTTCAAGGTCAAACTGCGAAGAGTAAGGAGAGGGGGGGAAAGAGTATCACAAATGCATATTATGAAAATGAAATTATATATTGTAAATTAAAAGTGCAAGAGAATAATAGTAATTAATAAGTAAGAACTAAGCAATAAAGTAACGTCAAAAATCACCTTTATCACTTATAGTGGGTACGTAATCCCTAGGTTATACTCGTATTGCGAAAGCATGTAGCGTTAGAGATAATTGAAAACTGGAATGTAGACTAGATTGACGTCATTAAAATCACTATCTTGCAATTATAATTTTTTGCTATTCCGGTTTTTACGTAGACCACTCTTTGCACATATCAAATCCCTTGTCATCATCATCATCATCATCACCATCATCATCATCATCATCAACGACAACAGCCTCCTCGTCTACTGCTAGACATAGGCCACTCCAATGGCACGCCACTGAGCTCCATCTTCGGCTCTGCATCTAACTGTTCAGATCTCTTATTCTGCTTATGATACAAAATGGCAGTGAATAAAAACTCGTGGCGATTTTTTTTATCTTTGTCTTCCAGTCTTACTGCTTTGTGTTTCCTGGTAATATGTCGTTTAATAGATTTAATTAAAATCGTTTTATATATATATATATACATATTATTACTTAAATACCAAAATGAGGCTAGTCGACTGTGTGGGTTGTAGGTTTGATCCCCACTCGAGGATATTAAATATTTATTTAGATGTATATTTCCATTTCTTACACAGTATTAAGGTGGGGAACCCTGCTGTCTGCGGGATAAAATAAAATACCAAAATTTTGAAAGGCTGGCGTGACGTTTGTATACGTGTTTAACGCTCTACCTTTTATATAGTTTATAGGTTGTATTATAACTGTACAGAATAATGAAATATGACCATGTGGTGACTCATTTACTAACTGCACTTATAATAATTATTGTTGGTTGTTGGCCGTTGAATCTTAGACACTAATATGTTTTGATGATTAATCCATTTTGATTATATTGAAAAATTCTATATATATATTATTAGCTGCACGCTGTATCCCGCATACGGCAAGGTAGTGTCTAGTGTTAAGACAGTCTACCCCCCACACTTTACGCCGAATTATGTAAGCATTACATGTTGAGTGGCGGGACTCAACGCCGTGTTTTACCTCGAACTTAAAATATTGAATATTCAATTTCGTCCAATGGCAATCGAACGGTTACAGTATGGTTACAAGTCGCGCCACGACTGGCAAAATGCATCCAAGAGCAAACATTTACGCACGTTAATTTCTCATTTGTGGGTTTTCCTAAATATCAGTCATATCGTTGCCCCCTCTGTTTGCTAGCTGTTATAATGAGCCGGCTCAAATAGTTGTAACGATTTAGAATTAAACCCCCCTAGTGTAGTCATTGTGCGCTAGTCGTGTGTTCTATTGTATATCGTAACGGTAAATGTCGCCGTTTCATTTGTTAATTCATGTGGTCCGAGCCCGATGGTCGCGATGCTGTTGTCGTATGGCGTGGGGTCGTATGAGATGGCGCTGTTGCTTTCTCTTCTTACTATTGTCTTGTAACTTGATGTATTTTATTTTATTAGTTTATTTAACCAATTTGTTAAATTATTTGTTTTTAAGTCATTCTTTGGCGTTTGTTTGTGTCTCGTTTTATTAATAAATGCTAATTTATTCTACTGGTAAGGCTTTTGGTTTAGCCGTGGAATTAGCACTGTTGAAATCTGATCGATTTCAAAATAACTATCGATTATTATTTGTTAAGTGAGTAAAATCGGACAAGATTTATTTAATTAAAATTGGACGATTAATTATCAAAAACATCCACCCATAATGAGAATTTATTTTCGAAATTGTATAAACGAACTAAAAATAAACTTAAGCTTAACTTATAAAACTATAGCACTAATACTGGTGTGATATTAGTAGTGCAAATAAACATAAACACTCACACAGTCACACAGTCACACACACACTCTCACAGTCACACACAGATGACTACTCATATTTTTTTATAAACACAAAAAAACGCTTTATAGTAAATGAGATTTTGACGTCTGCCTATAATAACAACTGTAGGATACTGGTAGACAAGTAGGATACAATGCCTTTAGTTTTATTGATAATAATCAAGTGATAAACTTTGTATAATATAATATAAAGCTGGATATGTTTTTGCTTAAATAAAAATTCAGCAACGAGGTGATAATAACTCGTACAAGTTGTTTGAAAGAGACAAATATATAGACTGTTTAAAAAATTACACACAATACTATCCAGCTCTGACTTTATTTGAAAAAAATCGTAAAATCTTCCGTTTCTGAATGTAACCACACTTCTTTATTATTGTTATTTTTGGGTCCAAAATAAACCTAAGTACATTATACGTTATAGTTCCCTCTACCTACCCTTCACTACTTCGCTGTATCACACACAACAGGGTAGGAAAAAAAGTACATTATAAAGCTGTAACTGGCCGATCCATTCATAATATAAAGAAAATTATTTAATGTTTTCATATAACATTATTTGGACTGCTGCTCACTTTATTGTCTGTCCGTCTTATAAGTCCCTCTTATAATGTTTCTGTCTTTTCCTTTTGAGATGCAAAACCCTAAAAACAACTTTTTAAGGATTTTTAATATTCTGTTATACATATTTGTATAAAAGATACTTTTTGAGTAGTGAAGTTAAGTGACTTGACTTTTATTATTTATATTAAAGGCCCCATTTGTTAAGAATACAAAGTACTAGGTAATATCTAAATATAATAAAAGGATAGAAAGGCAATTCTCTACATGAAAGATATAAAAATTAGGTATGTTGATACATATATCGGTTATAGAAGCTAAAAAACTACTCAGCTGAAATCTTGTCTATCTGTCTGTTTGTTAGTTCGCAAATTACGCAAAAACTAACGGACAGTAAGTATTTTTTTGTATGGTGATAGCCTAGTGTTTGGAGTTACTTTTTTTTGGGTTTCATTCCGGTTTTCATTATAGTTTTCTTAAAAACATTAAAAACCGGAAAAATGCATATTATAAAAAAAAATCGATAACTACTGAACTAGTGAATAAATTTTAGCATGGTAATAGTTCAAAGCCTTATACTTGCTTAGGACTAGGATAGTTGAACTTATAGGTTAGTTTTTATCCTGGAGTATAAAGCAATTGTAGTAGGAAAAATTACATCATTATATATTTGTACAAAAAAAGTCGATTTTGTTAAATGTCAACCGGATCTCATAATCAGAACTTAACGAAACTTTCCCCAAACTACCCTTGATGTAATATACCATTTCCAATAAAAAAAGAATCATCAAAATCGATATTAAGTTATTCGTCCATTTGTCGCGCACATACTTAATACAAATTCAATACTTATGTGATTTTCTCTGAGATATAATTGTCAGAAATGGACTAAATTACTACAATTGAACAAAAACTACAATAAACAAAATGAGACTGAAACACGAAGTGCTTTTTTTTCAAATAAAAAAGGAATTATCAAAATCACTCATTAAAAAGTTCAATCCATTTACTGTATTTTTTTATCCTCCTTTTACAGAAGTCGGTTAATAAAAATCTGATACAATAAAATTACGTTGATTATTCACAAGTAAAGCTAAATTTTATAATTATAATGAAAAATATTAATGTTATGTTCCTACTTTATTTGACCACAATTTAAAAGAAGAAATTACAATTAATACTTTTTTAGTCTACCATAAACATTGTTTTAAACATCAACATTGGTGACATTAAAATAAATAAAGTGGATATATTTTTGTCGGGTTCCCTCTGGCATCAAGGCCAGTCACACCACGCCACGCCACTTAACACGCTATAACTCGAAAAATGCGGTGGAAAATGGGGAACGCACTACCCTAACACTCTGATCCCTCTGGTTACCCTGCGATAGCTAGAGGCACTGTGAATCTGGTTTTAATTTTTTTATTTATGAAGGGATTAAAATAAAACAAATACTAAATGTTAAGGAAAATTTGCTAAAGTACAAAAGTGCACTTAAATTAGTTAAGCCGTTTCTGAGATTAGCGTGAACAAACGGACAGACAAACTGACCGTCGTCTATTACATTGTTAAATTCCCGTAATAACCGATGAGTTACGATTTTATTGCAAGTATAAGTTATAAGTTTTTTTTTCAAACACATTTGAATATTCATATGGGAATTACCTAAGTATTTAAATTTAATTTTTATATTAAAAATCTTAAGTGCGCTGCTAATATACATTATATATTAAAATACTAACGTAATTCATCATATTAAGTAAATAATTCAATAGTTAAAGCGGGCAAAGTCACGAGCTGGTCGATAATTATTAATAAAAGTTAAAATAATTTTAAATACTGGACACTTTAAAGTGTTACAAGCTATCAAAATACTCTAGATTAATTGTTATTGTCCTAATAACGTAATAAAGATTCATCATTAATTTTTTTTATAGAAGCCCAAATAATAATTTGTTTTAGATCAAATCTATGAGTAGTTTAGTTTTTGATGTCGTACATTTTTATTAATATCGATTTTTAAAGCCTTTGTTGGCTAAACCTGTTTCTATATCAATGAACTTATGTAGAGGCTGTCTCAGCGCACACACTTGACTGTCAGAACGACGGTTGTGGGTTCGACTTCCACTCGGAGAGTGAATAATTTTAATTTCTTTGTTCTGATAAGAATTCTAATCGCGGCGTTTATTTCCGAGTAATGTCTCAAAAATTCGGCGGTATCAGGGCGTGGGGAACGGAGTGACCGAATACTAGGTTTCCTCTGTTTATCCTATACATGTGATATATAGCGCCATGCAAAAAAAATATATAAATATCTTGCAACAGTCTAACTAACAATCAACTATTTTGATAGTTTTGTCGTTCGATTTGCTTGAAAATTTTAAAAATTTATTCGGATCCTATAAAAATACTTTTATATTCATAGCATAAACCTCGGATGTCCTAGTCGAGTTTTTTTTTGTTTTTATACTAAACGATTTGTCATAATTATACATAATGTAATTATAAATTTTGTATATGTATGTATATACAAAATTATATATACAAAATTTAATAACAAAATCTTACGTATAAAATAAAAGGCCAACATTGATTTTAACGATTCACACCGATGTATGCTTGCATCTTTTAAGCTTCATAATGGATTTTGATGCGGTTTTTACTATTAGTGATGCGGTTTTCATTATATTGTATTTTATATGTTTATTATATATGCATATTGTATTAGAACAACGCCAAAAAAGAGAAATAACCTCAATCGTCTAGTATATAAGTAAGTGAACAATAGTAAACGTAACGTCAAATTTTTGTTTGTATAAATATTGTTGTATGTGTTGTTGATATAAAACGTAAGATTGAATAATGACTGCATCGTAAAATTTGATTTGAGTAAAAATTATTTTCGTTGAACAAAAACAAAATATAATAATGAAATAAATAATTTTATTGCGAGCAAGGTGTGAGTGTGCGTGGAGACGTCTTTCCCATGCATTTCGCTTTCATTTTGCGTCGTCGGACCGGTTAGTGCACTGTCTAATGAAGCCGTGGTAGTCGAATTTGACAGCTTTAAAAGAAAACCGACTGGTTGTGGGTTCGATCCCCACTCGAGGAGATGAAATATTTACTTAAATTTATATGTCCATTTCTTCGCTCTGGTGTCGAGGCAAAGCGCGGCATTGAGTTCTGCAACTCAACACGCAATGCCTCCGGAATCCGGCAGAAAGTGGGCAACGGAGTGTCTTAACACTAGGTTCTCTCTGCCTATCCTCAGCCTATATGCGTGGTACAGCGTGAAGATGATTATGTTGTAATTAATTTGTTGAAGAAAATAACTTTTTAAATATACTGTTAATTTATTTCAGTAAAATGAAATTAAATACTTTTAATAGTATTTGCTACCTACATTATATTTGATAAGTGCTAGAAGCTGCAAGATATTTTAATGTATTTATTTGGTGTTGTTCACAGACTGCGTCTATTTCGAGACGTCGTCGACGTCTCCGTACCAAATCCGGCGGATAGAGGAACTGAACAAAACCTCGTCGGGGAATGTGGAGGCCAAGGTCTTGTGCTTCTACAGGCGGCGGGACCTGCCTAATCCTCTCATACAATTAGCTGATAAGCATCAAAGTGAGTAAACATTATTATTTTCCGTTGTATGTACCTAAGCGAATTTACTATCTATTAATATAGGATTTTATAACTTTACTTATAGTATAGACTGAATACGGCGTGATTCAGCTTTTGAGTATCAGCGTGTGCTAGATACCTATCAAGTCGTGCCAAGTTTTCTTGTGTTTTTTTTGATATAAAATAACAAGAATTAAATATTTTTTATACAATCTAAATGCATTTGACAAAATTGGTTAAGTGAGCTTAAAAATGGTAATAACCGACCCTTTTTAATTGTTATTGTTTGTGTGTAAATAACATCATTCTATAATTTTAATATATGAGGCCAGTTGCGGTACAGAAACTCAAGCGTGTGGTTGTAAACGCGACATGTCGTATATTCGATTCCCACTCGCGTAAATGAAATGTTTATTTATTTTCATTTGCTCGCTCTGGTAAAGTAGCAAAGCGCGGCGTTTACTTCAGTAGAATTTAAAAGAAAGTGGGGAACGGAAGTGTCTTAATACTACTTTCCCCCTGCCTATCCTGCTAAAAAAATCAACATATACAATTATTATTATACATTTAGCCTACAAATGAACTTCCACGTCAGACGTGCCCATGTGGTTATACTTACATTTGATTATGTTCTATAAATAAACGATTATCCCATACTAAAAGTATCTATTGCGTACATATTTTCACAGCGGGGGTGTCTAGAAATTTGGGTTATTATTTAGTGCAAAATATATTATATGTAGGTATACCTACTATGATAGTACTGGTGAATATTGAAATATTATAGATTTTCTTATTTTAAACTCTTGTATAACATATATTTATCATGAACAGTGTAAAATGAGTGTAACAGTGTATTTTTATAATCGCTATTATTTGTGAGTTCGATCCAACCTAAGGGGAAAATTGTAATGTATTGAATTCTGCAACGAAACACGAAATAATTTGAAATTGGGCGGATCTCTCTCTCTCTCTCTCACTCTAGTTTCGTATGCTTATTAAGAAGCTTGTAATAAATAATAATTTAAATTTTGGAAATTTATATGATGAAAAGTAATATTTTGAGACCTTTATATAAAACTCGTTTGAGTTGTTACAATTGACGATTGCGATACCTAATTGCCAATTCCAGAAATAAATGTAATTTTTATTATAGAAGTATATATTTTGCAAAGAATAAATAGATTTCAATGTCAATAGCAATTTCCCAAAAGGTACAATACATTTTTTTTGTTTCTATACTCTTTGCATGAGTGAATCGTGCTAAGGCTGAATCTTAATAATTTGCATTTAGATATTTACACAGTACTTAAACACAGTCGATCAGTTTTAATTTTTGCCTGATTGTTCGTCCTGGCTGTTCTCTGAGACAGCTAAGCCGATTTTTATGGGATTTTTATTGAAAGATAAAGGTATTTGTAGCATATCTCACACCTTACGGATCACGGAAATGCATTCATCCATTTTTTTTATTGAATAAGACAATTTTTGCAAACAAATTTAAATAAAACCCCCAAAAGATCCAACTTACCTATATATATATATATATATATATATATATATAGGTGTGATTTTAAAATCGACTAGTTGTGGGTTCGATCTTCACTCGAGGAGATTAAATTTTTATTTACATTAATATTTTCATTTCTTTGCTCTGGTGTCGAGGCAAAGCGCGGCGCTCCAGAACTCGGAGGAAAGTGGAGAAAGGAGTGTCTTAACACTAGGTTCCCTCTGACTACCCTACTGCGTGCGGGATACAACGTGAAGCTAGTTTAATTTAAATTTGAGTTAATATATAAGTATATTGCAGTATAGATAACCATACTTGCATTTCCTCGCTCTGGAAACAAGGCAAAGCGCGGCGATGTGTTCTGCCACTCAACACGCAATGCCCCCAGAATGCGATGGAACGGAGTGTCTTAACACGAAGTTTTAACACTTTACAGTAGTCCGTGGTCATGGGTAGACACGTGAACACGGACTACTGTAAAGTATTCGAAACGTCGGGTTTCGAAAAAGGTATAAAATTACGAAATATACGCGATCAGTCCGGTTAAAATAGTTTTATTTAAAATGTGTAATAATCGTGAAAAACAAAGAACTTATTACTTTATATTTATTTATGTTTATAATATATAAATGGATGTACAATGGTCGCGACGATAAAAAAAAACTTTTTAAAGTAACAAATAGGTAATTTGTTGATATTATAATATGTATACTCATAATGGAGACATAGTTAAACAATTGTTTCAATAAAACCCATAATATATTTTGCTGTCGCTATCTTAATAATATGTAGAAAGTGCTTAAAGTACAGGTAGCTCACTAAGATTTCTATCGAATTGTCAACGACTAAAACTAACCGAATCCATGGAAGGAGTGACGGGACACGCGAGCACGCGAATCAGAAATGTGAGACGATTTGTGTAAGCAACAGTCGGGCGGTAGGCGGCACTACAACCTTGGGCCTTCTTCACTTGACGTACAAAACTCCAGTGCAAATATTGATTTTACTACCCTTTAAAACGGTCTCGCTGTCTCCTCTTTAGTAATTGTTGGTTGGTTAGTAATAAATAAGGTTTTAGGTTCATTTATGTGTATTATTATTTTCTCTTTTCTTTAAATGTCGTCATGGCGTAGAGGCACAAGGATGTGACTGTTGCGCGACGGCTGTGAGTTAAATTTCCACTTGGGGGAATGAATTATTATTTATTATATACTTTCATTTCTTTCTGGTACGCAGAGTTCGCCACGCAACACACAATGTTTCGAATTTGAACGTAAGTGGGAGAATGGAGTATCTTAATACGAGATTCTTTCCTATCCTCCGTGAAACTGATAAAATTAAATAAATATAAATAAGCATAAAGCGAACTGATACATCGTTATTTTATATTTATATGTGAAAATATAAAAAAGATAAGTCTTTCACGTTTCTACAGGCACAAAAAGCGAATTGGCATTTTCCATCTACCTATTCTAATCAAATTCCAGATGTTCGTCCCATGGATATCTTTCAAACGACCTTATACCTGAATAGAGCTATTTAAATTTAACAAATACAGCTTGTAAAGATTTTTTCTATTGTTATTCGTATATTGTATTCTTTAATTACTTACGAGGCCAGTCGCGCCGCAGGGGCACAAGACTGTGACTGTAAACGTGACATGTTGTGGGTTCGATTTCCATTCGAGGAAATGAAATATTTAATTTTTTTCGCTCTGGCATTCGCCTATGATACACAACGCAATACCTCTAGAATTTGGCGAAAAATGGGGAGCGGATTAATAGGAACTGAGCGTCTTAACACTAGATGTCGCAGGTTCCCTCTGCCTACCTTGTTACATGGCGGGATACGGCTCAAAGTTTAAAAAAATATAATAATAAATTCTTTAATTTTATAAATACGCTTGGAAAGTTTTAATTACAATTAGCAACTCTGCATATTACATAAGTTTGACAAATATATTACGTAATATATTGTTACGATTCCGTTACCAACTTTACAACTGGACAATTTTACTCAAGAGTTTGTTACTTTTAGTTTTAGGACTACAGTTGGTCACATTCTTCTCTTGACATTATAGTTGGTCCAAGGAAAGGGGGAAACTTCGAGGCCAACATTTACTTATACGAGTTCACTTCCCAGCCAAGTATTAACTGCTATTCTAAAACAACCTTAAACGTGAGCTATACAGTTAGTAAAATAAGTGATATTTTTTATGTTTGAAAGAATTAAAATATCTGTATTAGTTGCTTATTATCAAAACACATTTAAGGCGTAATTTTATAAAGTATTAGAAATCGGAAGCGGTTATAGTTTTTAAAATACACGATAAATACACACATCGTCTATATGTTTTTCTGTGTCTCTTTTACACGAGTACGCTAACAAAAGAAAATTTTAAATACTACGTAGGTATATCTGGGGAATCTCAATGTATGATTTTAATATCACCATAAGGGACAGGTGGGACTTTATAACTTAAAGGCATTGTCACCGTGCCACATAAGTATATCACATGATGCAAGTAGCATAGTAGTGATACATATATAAATAAAAAATGGCGTTAATATTTTATACCCTGTTACCACATTATTACGCCATCGCGGCGCAGTGTATTTTTTATTTACTTTAGTTACTTGCTTTTATATTTAATATTAAACCATCAGCTTGTTAAAATATATTTTTCACGCTGTATACTATAAAGCGGAGTGGAAAGGGAACCTATTGTTAAGACACTCCGCTTCTTATATTCATATTCCCGCAAATTATTGAGGTTGCTTATAAATCAAAGAAATCAAAGTAACTCTTTGTATGGGAATAGAACTAAACCATTGCAGTTACAGTCAGACGCTGTGCCGCTGCGCTATAACGTCCACTACGGACGACCCGATTGATTTGAATATTAGTCGTTTTCTATTTATCCATTGAGACTGAAAAAAGTTATTTGTTTCGTGTAACATGACTATATTCGTCTCGCTCTGGATGAGACAAAGCTCAGGACTAGGTGCTTCCACCCCTCAACGTGTAGTTGGAATAACAAAAGTCTAGTGATTACTGACTTTTGATTGCCAAACCCGTAAGAGTAAAAACATATTCTATTCTGTTCATCCTCCAATTACGCAGTTGCAAAAATGTTGATTTGGAAGTTATTGTTAAAATTGTCATATGCACAATATGAACCTGATTTTTTTGGATACTTCTAAACGTACCTTTTTGTTTCTTATTAGGGGTGCTTGTTTGGTTCTACTCAACATTATGTTGACACCACTTCCTCGAATAAGAGTTTCATATTATAACTTCAAAATTATACATTATACATTAGTGTCCCACTCGCGTCTTCGTCCGCATATTATCTACAATATTTTATTTTGATGCATTTGCCAACAGATTGATACATTTTATCATGAACAATTTGTTATCATAATTCTGAGAAAGTGCAATCACTACGTGGCTGTTTGTAAGGATGTCATCGGTGGCAAGGGCGCACCCTGCAGGACTCAAGCCTAAGCTTGCGGCCGTAAACGGAGCGTTGAATTATTTTAATTTTACATTTTCTCGTAAATTATACTTCTAAATTACATGCTATAAAAGCCGAAGTTTATCTTCACAACTTTCGCTCGTAAGTTTCAATATCAATGTCAACTAACATATAGTGTAATACACACCTTGCAATTTTCAATTATTTTTTGTCACAAAATGCCTTATTGTGACTTATTTATAAGACTTTTTCTAGAGCTTATAATATATAATATATCTCTTATTTATTGGCGTACAATATACTGACATATATTTAACTGTTCTTGCAGCGCACGCGCTTAACACTCAAAAACGAAGAATGTTTGTTTAAGAATAACAAGTATCGACGTATTCACTATTTTTAATTTCAATATTTCATTTTCAGTCTTTGTAATATTTAGTTATATATTTAATGAGGCCAGCCATGGCGCAGGGGCATAGAGTGCAACTGTTTAAACGTGACTGGTTGTGAGTACGATCCCCACTGGAGGAAATGAAATATTTATTTACATTTATATTTTCATTTCTTCGCCATGTTCGAGGCAAAGCGCGGCGTTGAGTTCCGTCAATCAACACGCAATGCCTCCAAAATTCGGCGGAAAGTGGGGAACGGAGTGTCTTAACACTAGTGTTCCTATGTATGCCTATCCTGCTGTGTGCGGAATACAGCGTGAAGCTTATATATTCAATTAGAGAGAATCGAGACTTGAGCACAAATAGGACCGTTCGCTACCGTGTGAAATAATTCCACTAAGTAATGTATGTTGGCTATGAATCACTCTTGCTTCGTCAACCAGACGTGACAACAGACCTACGACTTGTAGGTATACATTATTAATATGTATATTTAATTTTCTATTTAATAAATATACCTCATATAATATGAAATCAGAATTAATCAGTTTGTAAAATCAGCTGCTGTATCTCGCTTACAGCAGGGTAGATAATGTGAACTTAGTGTTAAGACACTCCGTTCCCCGTTTTCCGCCGAATTGTGGAGGCTTTGCGTGATGAGTGGGAGAAGTCAACGCTACGATTTGCCTCGTCATCAGAGTGAAAAAATTTAAATAAAGATTTAATTATAAAAAAATATTTTATTTCCTCTAATTGGTATCGAACCCACAAGTTGTCGCGTTCACTTGCGCTATGACTGGCCTCAATTAGATTGTAATTAGTAAATAATTTCCAAATATTTTGAAATATTCGAACAAAGCGTATAAGGACAAGAATCGAGTGTTAATTCGGGCCGCGTAGACCGTAGGGCGGCGGCCGGGGTTAGTAAACATAATCATGGCCTCCCGCTCTACAATTTAGCAGCTAAATGGGAATGAAGAGTGCCCCGCCCTCCCCGCGTCTGTCTGCCTCCCGTGTAACGCGTTTACGCTTATTGATATTATCAATACTGCTTTTTCAGTTTTTCGAGTAATGTTCGTCTTGTAGGATCGATCGAATGTTGTATTTAAGATTTATGACAAATTGTATATGTAGTACCTTTGGTTTTTGGTTTTTCATTGGTTTTCTCTAAAGACCAGTGTTTCTTTGTGTGATAGAATAAAGAGACTTAACTATAGTTAAATTACCTAATCTGTACATAGTTCATCTACAAAATTTAATTATAATAAAAATGATAAAATATCTAAATGATAAAAAAAGCTATATTTACATTTTGTTACTCTAAAAAAAGTCAACCGTCGCGTCAATTCTAAACTTCTTAACTAGATCTCCCCGCAAAACCCCTCGTATCGACCGCCGCGCCCTCATCTCACAGCAGGTATACGTAACACTTATCTCGGTTTTAATTGTCGCTCCGGCGATGACCCTCTCGTGGTGCGATACCGGCAAACTCATTACAAACTCGAACTATACTTTATAATGGTCAGTATAGTGAAACTAATATTATGTGAATTTTACACGGTTATATTTGTAATAAACTATATGACTGATTTTGGCTTTGTGTAGGGTATTTATGATTTTTTTTTAGCTATCTACTTACTGATGCTTTTATAAGCTTATGGTACGTAAAAGGAACCAAAAGAATGAACCGTCACCTAAAATACCAACAATAACATACGGCCATACGGAATTTTGAATATAAAAATACATAAAAGAAGTAAACGTACATAGAAATTGCCATTTACAACAGATGGCAACTTCAAATATATCAATTGCACCCTTCCTATTTAATGACAGCTGGAAATGCAAGGACAAACCCCAGCTTAAAGCTTATGTTTATAAAGGCTTATGTTTATAATTTCTTATTAGTATTATATAATTATTTGCGGCGTTGAGTCCCGCCACTCAACAAGACAGTAAGGAACATAAGTCTCGTAGAGGGAACAGAGTGTCTTAACACTAGGTTTCTAGGATTCCTCTGCCTACCCTGCTATGTGCGGGAAGCTAAAAACAAAAAAAAATATTATATCACAAGAGACTACTGTATACATAGTATGTAACTTGTAAATGTGTTTTCGAATTAGAATAAAAGTCTGTGTATGTGTAATGTATTTTGTAACGGTACAGTGTCTGTTCGTTAGATATTTTTAAAAAACTAATTGAAATGACTGTTCAGAGGTCGCTGAACTTAAAACATATTTTTTATTTTAAATTCTTTGTCAAACAAATTATCATATAAAGTATTTAGCCAATGTGTATTACATACGAATATCCAGTTTAACTTAAATTACTTTAGGTAAAAACATGAAATAAAAGTCTTTTTGCGGATATATTGCAAATATAATTTAAGAAACTTTCTAGAAGCCGGCTCTTCGACCCCCTTTGTAGTCCTTACATATCACAGCAGGGTTTAGGTTAACCTAGTGTTAATGAAACTACGTTCCACACTTTAGTGTCACGTTAAAATACGCCGAATTCTGGAGGCATAGCTTGCTGAGTGGCGGAACTCAACACCGCGTTTACACCTCGACACCAGAGCGAAGAAATGGGAATATTAATTTAACTAAATATTTCATTTCCTCGAGTCCCCTGCGCCAATACCGGCCTCAAGCCTACCATAAAACCCTACAAAATGTTATCGCGAAAACAAAACTTATTGTTTTACATAGAATTCATCAGAAGATGACTTTAACTTTAACTGATAATTTATATAAGAAAAGAGTAGTAAAATGAAAACAACTGCTTAAGCGGTACGCAAAGGGAGGACGCAGATAACTTTTTTTTACGGATGAGAACATTTTTATAATTAAACAATATTTTAATAAACAAAATAATCGTATTTGTGCTGAAATCTCTAAAGAAGCTTCCCAATTAGTCAACAGAGTGCAACATGGGCATTAATCGACTTCAGTAATTGTTTAGTGGATTATTCCGTATTATCCGGTCCAGAGTAGACGTTCTCCACTTTCCGCCGAATTCTAGAGGCATTGCGTGCTGAGTGGTGGAAGTCAACGCCGCGCTTTGACTCGACACCAGAGCGAAGAAATTAAAATATAAATGTAAATAAATATTTCACTTCCTCGAGTAGGGATCGAACCCACAACCAGTCGATTTTGACGAGATTTGAAGATCTTATTATAAGAGGATCTTAATTTTCTTCATATTTTTACTATACAACACCTTACCATCTGACGCAGCACGTACGCTTCGTGAAAGGAAAGAATAGGCGAATTGTCTTTCAGACGGTTTTTTTATCATCATCATGCATTACTTACCAGAGAAATAAGACAAGAGATATATGGTTTTTTTTATACATATTATCTAGTCACATACTTGAATATCAATTTTTATTTTACCCGATGTAAACCGAAAAAAGGTAAATTAAACTCGCGAATATATTTCCTAATGATGTAGCGGAATCGTGCTCGTTTGGTATTTGATCTGCTGACGTATTATTCTGTCGTGTCCTGGCTCATATTTTTCACATTCCTCTCAAATTCATATTTAGGCTAGCGATAACTTTTTGATCTGTAATAGTGAAATGATTTCGAAACTATATTTTACAGTATAAAGATTAAGAATAATCTATGGTCAAGTGACACATTTCCCTACATTTTGTATCATCCATTTTAAATATATCGTATGTTAGATGGCGAGATATCATACCGCACAAGGCACAACGTGTGACCAAATTAGGAAAACGATAATATAGTTAAATGCACGTTTCACCCAACAAACTGACGACACATCTTATAAAATCCAACAAGGTTACTCTAATCATCTACCCGGTCGTTGTTGGCCTCCTCTTTTGATTGTCTTAGTTTAAATGTGCAAAGAATATATTTACTAATTAAATATGTAATTATGTTTTACAAGACGAACCTCAACCTAGTAAAATATCTGTGAAGTTCAGTGTCCATTGAAGGCGTCATGTCACTCACGTCATGTCACGGAGTAGAGTAGTATATGCTTTACTATGTTTATTAGTGAGTAAAGTATGCCAGTGAGAATAAGGCCGAAACAGAGCACGGTTCCCATGGCAGTCCTAATGAGGAGCACAAACAGCTCCACGCTCTACTGAGCCGCGTACGGTGTTGCGTCCTGCGGTGACGTCAGCGCCGGCACGTGGTCGCGGGGCCGGAGGAGCCGCGGGCGCATCGAAAGTGAGACCGGCGGGGGGCGCGGGCCGGGCCACGGTTACCGACCAGGTCGACGAACCGCGCGCATCCGACCAATCCGCGCTGGTACTCCACACTAGCGGCCACCACCGGCTTGACGGTTTGCGTACCACTAGTGCAGAAAAACCAAACTAAATATATGTAATGTATGTATGTATGTATGTATATACATCATCCATTGTTCTTAGCAATAGCGTCGACGACAACATTAGAGAGAAAGCTATAAAGCCATAGATAAGTGTTTCTTGTAATTATCCAACGGAAGTGAGCGAACTCAAGCGAATATCCGTTTTTACCTGTACGGTTGTCGGGAGTGCGTTCTCATTTATACTTTGTGTTTTGTTATGATTTCTATTATAAATATGCTTATATGTGTTATTAATTTAACCATTAAAAGAAGAACCAAACTGACGATTATTTTTTAATATGTCATTCAAATTGAACACGCGACTATCGTAACAGTTTCGCCAGTATTATCGGCAAGAAATTTTATATTATAATTTATTTTGTGACATTGTCATATTACTGTCCTGAGCGCGGCTCCGGCGTAAGAAAAAACAGTTTGCCTTCACCACGTAGACGACCTTACACAGTCACGTCATTTTAAATAAACTATTTAATTGTTTTGCGAATATCGAGCGCTGACCGTTCGAGTATTCTAGTGTTTGAACACGAAGGTCACGAGTTTTGAGACTTTAGCGGGGCCGTTATCCACTCTCCAATTTATATAGCGTCGGCACAGTGTCTCCATTTGTAGCCGTTTGTGGCCAAAAACTATAATTGATAACAACAAAAAAACTAAACTAATATATATTGACAATTCGATTCGTAGATCTCATTCGATCGCGTTGTTCGTATATTTGCAAGATATCGATCGAAGATTTTTTACTTTATGTCTGGCGGTATATTTCCTTGTTTTAGATGAGAGTTTTTTTTTGTGAATTACTATAGTACTATGTACTCATATTTTCAAGAGTTTTTTGAAAAATCCACCTCTGATATATTTTATTATCGTTTTTATTGTAATTTTTAATAGTATGTCAAAACTATTATTTTGATTATTGGGCTTTGAGTTCCGCTACTTAATTATTTGGCGGAAACTTCTCTCTTAACACTAAAGTCCCAAGGTCTCCTCTGTCTATTCGGCTATGTGCGGGATAGAGCGTAATAGAAAAAAAATATGTTTTAAATAATGATACGGAAATTTAGACATTCAAACATTTAAAATACTGTGTAACCTGCCATAATTATTGATTGCTATGTTTGAATTGTATAAGATGAAGCTACCACATCATATTAATGCCTCGTTTAGCTGAAACGAGATTCTAGGTACTTAAGCAATCCTAATATTCAGCTTACAAAATATTAAAACTTGATTTAAAACTGAATACTTGGACTAATTTACAAAACTTATTTTGGAAATTGATTTTACAGTTGATATTTAAAATTTTTACATAACATTTATCTTTATAAATGTGAATGACGTCAGCTATTGTCAGTCAGTCATTCAGTGACTCTACTGACGACTCTACTAGTAGTAGCTTTCCAAGTCTACTACTTGACTTGGAAAGTTGAAATTTGACATTTATGGTATGTATTTTAGGGAGGGTAGGAAAGCATTAACAGAGAATTTCTCGAAATTCGTACGGAAACAACGGTCTACTCAACTCTACATAATGAAGTTGCGAGCGATGACTAGTCAATCATATGACATCTCATCTTCAAAAAGAAATACTCATATTATTTTTATATTCGTTTCAACTTTATATACAAAGAAATATATCTTCTCCACAATGAAAATGTTAGTCTATTTGTACTGTATTTTCATTATGACTATAATAATGTATAGAATGTAAGTTTTTACGTCTAAGAAAATATATCAGGAGTTAATATTGTTATGCGCGTTTCCGTTACATAATCAAGCGGGGGTCATTCGGTCTCCCAAAATGTCGTTCCCGCGAAGTTGAGAACAGTCATATCCTATCGATTTGTTAAGATGGCGTGCGCGGTGTGGGGGCGTGGGGGGAAGGCGGGGGTGGCAGCCTCCCGGCGCAGAGTGCAGCTTGCACCTGCCCGCCGCCGCCTGTATCGCGGCTTAACCGCGACACACTAGCGACATCGCGCCGCTCACCCTACCCTACTATGGTACTACGCGTACGAGGACTGCTCGCTCGACAGTGTCCAATGTCATCTTCACTACCATCCACCACCACAATCATCGTCATTGCTATACTGTTAAGACACGCAATACTTATTATCTGTTTATAATACATAATAAATTATGAAGTTTTTTTTTTAAAGCTTACTTACAGAGAGTTTAAGGCAATGATTTATCGATCACGCAAACTTGTGTAGTTTGCTTTTATCTAAAATTCTTCAAATAAATGTGAAGACTTCAACAAAAGTGAACGTGAATACCGGTGTACGCAAACTTTCCTCGAGCGGGGAACTCCGGTGCCGGTGCCGGGGCCCTTTTGGCCTCGTTCCATTCCCGCTGACCGTGAACCCAATCGAAATAAAAATATATCGATATATTAGGCTTAAAAGTATTTGTTGTATTTTTTTGAAGAATTGCGAATTCAATATAATTTTTTGAGCTTTCAAAAAAATAATATTTATTATACAATCCTTGTTGTTTTATTTTATTTACATAATTTCCAATTTAAACATTTTTATTTGGTTGCTGAGAACTATTAGTGCGGATAGTAGCGGAAATACATTGATATGTGTTTGTTTGTAGGGAGGGTATAAAGTGTCTTTGGCGTTATGCGCCCGCCCTCGAGCGCGACCGCGACCCAATACTTTGAATGCAGCTCTTGGTGCAAGGTTGTTTATAATATAATATAATGTATTGCACATTATATATTTACATATTTTTTAGCTTTTGAAATTAAGCGGAAAGAGGGGAATGGAGCGTCTTAACACTAGGTTCCTCCTGTTCATCTGGTACAAAGCAAACCAGATTTACAGACAGCGTGAAGATTTATTTTGATTTAATTTAATTTTAATTTTTAATTATTTTTTTGAATATCTTAGATGTGACATAGTAAAAGAAAGTAATTCGATCGTATTATAACACACCGAGCTTTTGTCGTAAATAATAAATTTATTTGAATATTTAGCCAAGGGATGCTGACGTGACTAAGCGCCTCCTCTCAATGAATAGCTACGGGCTGTGACGGCTTAGCGTGGCGTCCGAAACGAGGAACGCCTGTTTATTGTGAAAACAAAATACGACAACACCTATAAAAAAGCATAGCGCAGATTTAATAGTAGAGCTATTTTATTTTAAATTTAAGTAAATATTTTATCTCCTCGAGTGGAGATCGAACCCACGACCGGTCGATTTTACAGTCACACTTCGTGCCACTGAGCCACGACTGGCCTCAAGTTATTTTATTATTTATTAAATATGTAAAATACATTGTTTTTTTATCAATTCGGTACATATAATACTACTAGATTTCGTAGTGGAAGCTGGAAGGTGATGCTTGAGATAAATTCGTCTTTTTAATCTGCGAGATATTGCGCGTGTGCGATTTTAATCTTAACTTTTTACAGTATATTAAAAAATCCGCGCTAAGCTAATTTATATACAAATAAATTTTAAACAGCATGATTAAATAACTTTCTCTGTCTCTCCTCCATAACTATAAAGAATATATAATAAGTGATATTTAGTAATGTAAAATCTATTTTGTATTGAAAAAGAAATATAATTCTCGACGTAGTAAGATTTTCCACGTTGAGCGTGGTCATGGTCGTGGAATTTTCAGGAGAGCGACGCGTAGATGTTCGTAGTTTGTTGAGCGAGTCTCCCCTCGACCGCGAGGTCTCTCGTGACCAACGTGTGCCCAAGGTCGCTGACAAAATGAAATTTTACTTGCTACTCTTTACTATAAGAAATATATTATATTAATATATTTTACTGTAAATTTTGTAACAATAGGTACTGTTTATATTTTAATAAAATTATTAAATATTTTCTAAGTTTGATACTTAACTACTCTAAAAAAATCTGAACATCAAGGGGGTAATACTCACGTGACAATGATTAAAATATTATAAAAAAAAATTAGAAAAAAAAGTCTCTCTTATTACTTTCTACCCTAATCACAAAGGTTTATAAACGTTTAAAATTATATAAATCTATAAAACATGAAAATAAAAAACCACGCTACAGAGAGATCCCACTGAAGTTTAGATTTTCATTTATTGCGCCATAAAACTCCCATTCAAAATATGCTATTATTCCAGGTGCTTGTTACCATTATCGACACTTTATTTTGTCCTATGATATGATAATGATGTCTGTTTTTTAATTAATTATTTATTAATTAATATCATTATCATCGCGAAAAACTGTGGTATAAAAGCGTCACGCTGATATCCTGCACACAGCAGGATAGGCAGAGGCAACCGATAGTGTTAAGACATTCTATTCCCCACCTTCCGCCGAGTTCAGGAGGCATTGCGTGTTGAATGGCGGAACTCAACGCCGCGCTTTGCTTCGATTCCAGAGCGGAAAAATGATAATATAAATATTAATAAATATTTTATTTCATCAAGTGAGAATCGAACCCACAGCAGTCGTTAATAAAAATAATAAATAATTGCCTTAAGTTAATTTTTATTGTACAACTCCACGCTGTTTCCCGTATGGCAAGTTAGGCGAAGGAAATCAAAAAGACAGAGGGAACCTGGTTCAGGAACTCCGTTGATCACTTGCTGTTAAAATCCTGAGACGTGGGTGTTAATTGGCAGAACGTAACGTTGCACTTTGTCTACCATAGCGGGAAATTGAAAATAATTAAAATACTTTTTAGAAAACACAAAAATTTTAACGTAGCGAGATTTGAACCCGCGCCTCTTTGGAAACCGTCCAAACGCTCTGACCAACAAATAACTTAGTTGGTTAAAAAAGTATTTTTCTTTCTTGTGTAAATGTGGAATAAAAATGTAAAAAAAATAATATAAGTTCCTCACATTGGAATTCGAACCCGCGTACACTTAGATATTGTTCCACGACACCACGACGGTTTTCTATGTTTTTATCGTTTCCTAAGTGATATTTTATGTTACAGTGGCCCAGTCAGAAGACTCACCAGTCGCGATGAAACTCAAAAAAATATGCCTTAAAACGCCAATAGGCGAGGAACAAGCGGCACAGGCTGTTCTCGACCCTGCGATAGGTAAGCGTAATTTTAAGATAATTTTGGCTTAAGTATACATTAACCATTTTTATTGAGACTACTACGGAATTTTCTCTTCGACTACAACTGATTAAAAAGTTGATTTTTTTCAAAGGAATGATGAGAAACTTAGCTTAAAACCGTGTGTTGGGGTTTCTTTAGAACGTTGTGAACTTGGAATTGGAATGTTATGTAATATTTACCTTATAACGAATTTGAGGCCAGTCCTGGCGTCAGGGGCACAAAAAGTGGCTGTAAACGTAACAGATTGCGAGTTCAATTTTCAGTCGAATAGTGGAACGCTAGTACAGTCTACATAATCTTAATAGGAACACAGTGTCTTAACTCTAGATTCCTTCCGCCTACCCCGCCTAATGCGGGATACAGCGTGAAGCTGCAAAAAAATTCTATACAAAATAAAGTATACAAAAAAAAAGAAATTGTTTCAGCCAAGTAATAACATGCAGTTGTAGCTTCAAACGTTGCGAGTCGCGTCTGACCAATGTGTCGCTATCAATTGATTGAACTGTGCTTTTATTTCCCTTCGCAGTCGGAAGGCTGTGACGTCATCAGTTTAATTGCGGTGACCGCTTCGTTACTTATATATACACAAAACAATATTTATATTTCACTCTCCACTAATTTACTTTTTTATTAATGTTTTATCGATTTTGTAAATACTATACAAGGTCAATGATATACATATACGTATATATAATAATACATCCACGTCGTCTATATCACAATTCAAGCTTCTCTTTTGGTGTAGTACAATTTATTAGAAGCTATTTTAGACTACAGTATTGTTGTTCGAGAAATTCTAGTATAAGAAATGTTTTAGTTTTTCAATTAAAATTTTAAATAAACATAATTTTGTATAGCTGTATGTATGTACGTATCTATGTATGTATGTATGTATATATAGTTGAGGGCTATGTGTGTATATATTACACACAATCGTGAGCAAGTCGTTAATGTTAAAACGTAAATCCGTTGTGCGCTACGCGAGAGGAATAACCTATAATTAGATGCGCGTACACCAATACCTCGACTATAGAACTCGGAACACGTTCACTTCGTCCGCATAATTGTTTCATATTGGGCAGCCTCTACAATAATAATAATTATTATTTCTAAATACAATTTCTAAGGTAACTTATGGTTACAGCATATACATATGTTGTATATTCGGAAGCCAAGGTAAACTAACGAAGGTGATGTTTTGATTGCTCTTTGGAACTACTACTAAAAAGAGTAATTTTAATAAGATTTTATCAAAATAAAAATAAAAAAATGTTGTTTATGCGTGTTTTTTAACGTGAACGTGCATGTAATGGAAAATCGCATTTGTTAGTAGTTAAAAAAAACAATAAAAAGAATTTGCAATTTTTCACTTTCGATACTTTCTTTACCTTGGTAGTAGGGACCGTCGAAATCTTACTCTAAATATCTTACTCTTCTAACGTATCAGACAATATGATATCGATTGTTGAGAATGTTCCACATTAGCTAAACGAAATGTCTGCATCGTATAAATTAAACGCTATGTCGTCGTAATATTTGGCATTCCCTCTTCTCGACCTTCACTCTAGATCACAGTATTTGATACACCAATACATATTTAATATGAATTGTAAGGGTTATTGAGAGGCTATTCATATTTTAACCGTATTTGTGATCATCAAGTTTGAGCAACAGTTTGAAAAGAAAAAAGTCTGATCTTATTGAGAGCTGTTGATGGTAGGTTAATCTTGGTTGGGTTAACTCTTCTTTTTTTTTGTTTACTTTTTACTGTAACCCTACAATATATGACGTTTGATTTCTGGTGGCTGGCTACCTTTAGTAGAGTTACGTGGAGATCTATGTAAATAGTTACGTGAAAGTGATAACTGATATCATAAATCTAATGAATTTCTTAGTGTAGTTGAAACTAGTGGAGACCATTTCGCCAAATACCGTATGACGCCCTGCGTCTCTACCTCCTACTTTAGTATTGTTCTTGGATACAATAGCTGTCACGCGATTGTTTTTTCCTCATATGTTATAATAGTTGTAGCGGACGTCTGCTCGCGTCGAGACGGCCATGATGCACGGCGGGCACGTCTCGGCGTGCGTGCCCGGTGCAACTCTTCTCCACCGGCGGTAATTTGATTGGGCCCGAGCTGTCACCTATGCGCCGCAGTCGCCCGGCCGTCGCTCGCCGGCTATCGATTAGAGACCTCCCCCCGCCGCCCCGGACGCCCCACGCCACCCGCGAACCGGATCTCGTCACGCCGCCATTGTGTACCGCGACGCTTAAACGCATTCGTTTCTCCCGATGCGAAAACGACGCATTCCTTCCGCGCGCCCTCCCCGCCCTCCCGGCGACCACTCCGCGCCGCGGCCGCCTCGCAGGACCGCGGCGATCCTCTCATTACATATTTACAGTTTTACCTCAACATGCTTGTCGACGAATGGTTGACTACCCTCATACACACCATACTGTCCCTCTTAAGAGTTACATTCTTTTTTAACGTTAGGAAAGATCTTACTGATACTTGTCTAAAAAAGTTATAATATATAAGAAATGATAATGTGAGCCACTTGTATAGCGACTATATGTATGTATACATATAGTCACTATACAAGTGTTTGTGTAAATTAAGAAAAATAGCAAAACAATTGGCTATACCACATTCGACACGTCACAGACTATTAAATACTTTTTATAAAATATAATAGATATTAATTATATTTGTTATAAATGGCTACAGCATTCGCAATTATAATTTGTAAATACGAAACTCAATGTGCTTAATGTTATAAGTAATTAGTTAATTTACTATGAAGAACTTTACAATCTGGCCTTGGATTTTAAAATATTTGATTCCCTACGTAAAGCCTGTGACATCCACAGTAAAACTCTGGTGTGGCCATTACAGCTGCGACCGCTAGGCACGACGCTACCCATATTAAAAAAAACCTAAATGATTTGTCTGTTTAAAAATATAATGGAATATATGTAGTTGTAATATTAACATACGTTTCCAAATTGTTTTTTTTTTTTATTTTGACATTTACTTATAAATAATCTTCACATGCCGTTCCTATGCTTGTGGAACTCTAATTATCTTAAAAAAGTCAAACTTAATTTCGAAAGTAAATAACAAAAATGTCTAAATATCCATCATAATGGAGCAACTGGGAAGAGTGCAAACGAAAGATAAAAGTTATGAGTTCAAATACAATTTGAAGATAAATATCTTTTAAAATTTGTATTAGATTAGTTTACCACGTAGCTTTTATCTTATTTAGCGACTAGTTGAGTGACATGTCACTAACTGCTCCTATATTTGCCACCATTTATATTTTCTTCACACATTTCCTGTATGTATCGCAACAAAATTATCAGACACTGTGCAAGCATCTTACGGCCCGCACTTACATTTTTTTGTATCGAGCAAATAGTAGAATACGCAGAAGGAACTAGGGAACCTAGTGCTAAGACACTACGTTCTCCACTTTCCACCGAATTCTATAGATATCGTGAAATTGAGAGGCGGATCTCAACGCCGCGCTTGAGGAAATGAAAGATTTAATATTTCATTCCTTCGAGTGAGAATCGTCCCATAGGCGTCGTTGCTACAGCCATACGCTCACCCCTGCGCCACGACGTCCTCAATCGCTTGCTTTTGATTAACATAAAACAAATCCAATATATACCGTGCGTTTCTTACTACATTTTCGTTTATTCGAAAAGATTTTTTGGATTATATTCATAGATTTAATTTTAAAACTGAAGACGTAAAAAATATTATGCAATAGAAAAGAATTAATAAAGTATGTACGAATAATGCGGCCACAATTGTATAAGGCTTAAATTAAAAGTTATATAAACAAAGTATTTTTTGAACTTTTGAAACCACATTAAAAGAAAGTAGGTATATTAAAAACAAAACCACAAGTAGTTTTAAAAATGTGAAGATCACATGAAGTTAATAATTTGAAACACAAAAACATAAAATATGTGTGCAGCCTAAATAGCCTGCAGGGGTATTCATGCCTTTGTTTGTGCTGTTCATTTGGTATTACAATACCATAAATGCCGTGAACATATATACGTATTTGTATATATATATACTAAAATGTTAGTAGTTACATATGTACGTAAACAAAAACAAATAATGCACGTTTTGTAATTATCGAACAAAAGAGATCGCTGTTGTTTTTTAAGTTGAACAACCTTTGAGCTTAGTTTAGAGTTTAGGTTATATGTGTTTGTTGCATAGTCTTATGGAAAATATTATATAGTTAGGAAAAAAAATCTAATAATACAAGTGCTTTAGAACGTGCTCGAAGCTACATATTGTATGAACCTGAACTCAAAAAGTTCCAATTTACAGACCCTGGCTCCGTCATCACACCAGCTCGTTAATACCATAATATTATCACCTAAGCTACGTGTAACTGCGGTGGATCAAATTGTGATTATTAATTTGGAACAGATCTCGACCTGCTATTCAAAAAGATGTCCTTATGTCAAAGGACCAATCTTTCTATTGAGAGAGTAGTTCATAAAAATTATGGTTACTTTATAGTAATTGAGATAGTATGTAATTAATTTACAAAGACTACGATTGGTTATGTAAATGATACTGCTTTATAATACTATAGGGCAAACTATTATATATATATTTTTTTTAAAACATCATATTAATCATATTTAGGGGATTACAAAGTATCTTAATACTAAGCTTCGCTACATGCTGAAAAAAAATAAAGAAAAAGATATATTTAAGGTTAAGGTTTAATTGTAAATACGTAAATGATGTCCAACTTTCAAATCCACTGCTTGTTCATTAGCTATAAATAATACTTTTGAAGTTAAATTCTCTTCAAAACATTTTTGATATAGCGTCCCACTTGATAAAAAGCGTTCTACTATGTTGTCATACTTTCTTGCATTTACAAGACCTTATAAGCCGTCCTTTCATACTGATCCTAGTTTTAGAGATATAAATATGAATGTTGCCTAAATAATTTCATAATCGTTCAATACGACCAAATACTAAATAAAATAATAAAAATAAATCAACTTCACGCTGTATCCTGCACACAGCTGGGTAGGCAGAGGAAACCTAGTGTCTTTACCGTTCCTCACTTTCCGCCGAATTCGGCGGCGGAACGTAAAACTGTTGTTTTTTTTTTTAATTTTATAATTTATATATAACATTCATTTAATTAATATCATAGTATGAAAATAAGGCCTGTACAGATTACTAATCATGCCAAAAGTGAATCAGTGCAATAGAAGAAATTCTTGCAATATTTTGAACGGCGGTTGATATCAGCAAAATTTGCAAATGAACCTATTTCCGGTTTTTAGTCTTCCTTCCTTTCTGCCTCCGCGATCGAAACACATATATCTCTTGTTTTGTTTATAAAATAAAAAAAAATCACTTAATCTTTAATACGTTTGCACAATATTGTAAAAAAATAAAATTCATTGTTTTCTCTATTGTTTATTTTTTTTACAAAATTCTAATAAATAACTAAAAATGATAAAACTTTATGAATATTACTGAATTTGATAAAAATTAAATTTCATCATCTAAAAAAATGTGCATTACAAATTAATATGATTTCATTAAGATTCTTATTTTCTTAAATTCTTTTTTGTTTTTTTTTTGAATTTTTAATAGATATCAGAATAATAATTGTTCAAAAATATGATGATATAAGCGTCAGGTACTAATTTCGCCAGTAAGACCGATTTCTTAATGATTGACCTTTCATGTCATGACAATAAATACTAGAGGTAGGTCCATACACTCCAAAATCGACTGGTTGTGGCTTCGATCTCCACTCGAGGACATGAAATGCTTATTTACATTTATATTTTCATCATCTTCGCTCTGGCGTCGAGGCAAAGCGCGGCGTTGAGTTCCGTCATTCAACACGTAATGCCTCCAGAAATCGGCAGAAAATGGGGGACGGCGTGTGGCTCGACGGCTGAACACTAGCTTCGCCCAGAACGCCATAAATAATGAACAACAAAAACACCCCCAGGGTTCCCTCTGCCTTCCCAGCTGTGTGTGCGATACAGCGTGACACAAAAAAAAGAAATGATTGTTGACATAAATTATCTTGCCACAAGGTATAATGTATTAGATCGTACGTTATATAATAATTTATATTGTAGGAAGTCATTGTGCCACTCATCTCATCCTGTGGCCTATAAAGATAATTTATGACCAACTAGCAATAGCGAATTGTTAGTAATAGATATTTTTTTGTCTATATTTTTGTTGGGTTTTTTTATATATGTATATGATAATTGTATTTTTATATAATTTATTAGTCATCAGTAACTTTTTTTGCGTGGACTTTAAGGCAAGGTAATATATATACATTTCCGATATTTTCCGTGCTGTAAGATTTTCGAGAGAATTTTTCTTAGTGCTCCCTTAAACTTCCTCATCTTGTTGTTGTACATTTTAAATTTTATAATTCTAAACGGCAGCTTCGCTCTATCGCGCTTTTAATTGCTATTATCCAAAAATCAAAAACATATATATATATATGTATATTATTCATTTTAATTTATAAAATGACATTTTTGTGTGAAAAACAATCGTTTTTGTTACAAAGATACGCGGCGAAAAGTAAAAAAATCTCACAGGTAGGTTCTCGAAGTTTAACTGCAGCCCCTTCATCTACAAATTGGTCCTTGAAGCTCCGGCATTTCTTGGCGTTTTTACAGGGGATAGCCAGATTATGTTTGAAGATTTGGCTCTCTCATCTAGTTATCGTTGATACCTATAATTCAATATCTAGATTTTGTACGTAAATTGTATTAAAAATAAATAAATATGCACATTTTTCTACAGCAGTCATGTAATATAAACGTGGAAATAGGTAATTTTATAAATAAGAAATACATTGATTTTCTTTTGATTTTAGGTTACGTTACATGTCATATGTAACTTTTATATATATTTATTTTTATTCTAAATGGCTTCTTTTTAGTTTAAAATGATTATATGAGTGATTTATAGCACTTGAAAATATATATTATTTTAATATACGATTTTTAATAAACTTTTACACCATTCCTTCTTTGTTCGGATATTTAATGGCCACAGTAAATAGAATAAAAGTAGTCATTTAAATATCAATTATACATAATTCATTATCACTATTAAGAATAGGTTACGTGTTGGATGTCTCGTTTTGAATAACAGATTCATATTGATACAAATGTTAATTTATATGTTTTATTTAGTAGTGAATGTCGTTGACCCCTATGAAAATGGCAGAGGCGTCGCGGTTTAACACTAGGTACACCTCAGCGGTCGCGCGCATGCCTGTTTCTAAGGTCGCGCCCGCCGCTACCTTCCGATAGAGATGATTTCAATTAAAATGGCATTCGGTTTCAAATAGAAATAGAATAATGTATTATTACGTTCATAGGTCCGACAATATATTCATCCGTTGATGATGATGATGATTAGCTCAGGTTAGAGGCTGCGGCCACATCTTACCCGTGGCCGTTGTTGTCACTGCGGTGTTTCGCGGGCGGGCAGATTTATTTGGACGTACCCCCTTTGAAGGGGGAGGGGTTGGGCGCGCCACCCACCGCGCCACCTCCACACATTTGACTGGATCAATAAGTAAGCAAAGGATGCCCGAGCAGAAAAACCATACACCCAACCACCCCAAGGGGGCACACGTAACCGACCCCCCCTCCCCCCTCCACTAGTAGGGGGGGTGCTCCACAGATTGCCATTTTCTCTTTGCCTACGCTTTAATTAGTTGCGTAGTGACGCGTGTGTATCCATAATCCGAAGTTATTAAAATTGCCAAAAGAGTTCTGTAAATGTGGCATAAATATAATTTAGCAACTTAGAATTCAATATGAAACATTATATTATAGTCGAAAAGAAATGCTGTATATGCATATTATGTTCTTCATCCATACCCTATATGCTAAGACACTCCGTTCCTCATTTTCCGCCGCATTCTAGGCATTACGAGTTCTACTCAACGTCGCGCTCTGCCCTGACACCAAATCGAGAAAAATATAAATTTAAATAAATATTTCATTTTCTCGAGTGGGAATCCAACCCACAACCAATCACGATTACAGTCACGCACTTGTGCCCCTTGCGCCACCACTATCCTCGAAATTACAGTCGAAAAGAAACTTATTTCTTTAAGTTACAAATTATGTACTGAGTCCATACCTTATATGTCTAAAAAAATATATACTTCTGTTTTGTTATAAACTCACCATATTTATTGTTCAGGCTTCGAAATAAAGCTAAAATGACCCAATCTTGAATCTTCGGCGCTGACAATGCCACCATAGCGGAAAGATAAGATAAGGAGTGATACACTGCGCCCCACCTGTGTTAGAATAAAGCTCGACTATGTACTTTCTTGTTTGAAAATAGTATGTTCATTGCCGTGGCTAATCTAACATGGTCCTCATCATCCCCAGTTATCATGTGAACTGTAGTTTAAATATAGAATAGTACCAAATACTGCCATTTGTATAGAACTATTTTAAATGAATATTTAAAATATACGTTGGTAAAGTCATAACGTATAATACTGTAGACAATGTGTAATACTACATTAAAAATAATAACACTATATTAGATACCTCGCAGAGGCGAAAGCATGCGGCTGTAAACGTGACGGTTGTAGGTTAGATTCTCGCTTGGGGAAATAAAGTATTTGATATCTTCGTTTATCGTCGCTTTGGTAACTAAGCAAAGCGCGGTGTTCCGTTCCGCCATTCAACACGTATTGCCTCGAGAATACAGCGAAAAATGGGAAACAAAGTGTCTAAACACTAGGTTCCTTCTGTCCACCCTGTTGATGTGCGAGAAACAGCGTGGAGCTGAAAAGATAAAAAGATATGTTGCGACATATCTAAATAAATATAAAATGTCAATTCTCTTTGTTACATTATACGTGCTTAAATATAATAAAACAATAGAAAAACTCATGTGTAATCTACGAAAAAGCACCATGGATAGCAACTAACACAACTCATCTAGCAAAAAGTAGGTACCTATGTACCTACGTACTTGCGCGACGTAATATTTTATATTCATGAGTTACTCGGGACACTGATGTCGTGATTCTGCATTCCGCTTGTTTGCTTGCTTGTTTCTGAGAATGTTACCAATAGACCAGCGTTTTGCGAATGCCGTTATCCTTATGTAATTTAAATATTAACTAAATTAAAAAACTATCAGCTTTACGTCGTATCCCGTATATAGCTAGATAAGAAGAGGGAACCTTGTTTTTAGATACTCCATTCCCCACTTTCCGACGAATTTTTCGAGGCGTTTCGTAATGAGTGGCGGAACTCTAAGCCGTGCTTTACCATGACCCCAGAGTGAAGAAATGAAAATATTGAATATTTAATTTCCTTGAATGGGAATCGAACCTACAATCTGTCGCGTTTACAGTCACACGCTTGTGCCCCTGCGGGCCTTTACCGTTTTGATAGTAATACATATAAACCTACTAAAAATATATATTTACTAGAAAAGACCTCACTATTCTGTCTATCAGTCGATACAAAAATACATGTCTTGCAACAATATTTTGCTTGAAAATTTTTCCACAATTTTCTTAGCGTAGATTTGGTGTTTTCACAAGTAAGACATATAGACATATACGTTTCTTTCTTTTTTTTAATGTTATTCTCTTTTTTTCTTAAGTTTTTAACGTTTCCTTTTAGGCTTTAAATATGTTGATATCTAAAGCCTAAAAGGAAACGTCAAATACTTATACATAATTATTAATATTTCATTTTGAAAAAAATCTACGAAAAAATTAAAATTTACAACAAATCTTAAACTTTCCTATAACTAACTTATTATTAGGTAGAATAAGACTATTCTGCTGAAAGAATTCGCTAAAAAGAGATATAAAACTAACTGGTCTTGCTTGTTGAACCGTCGACTACAGCTTTTTATTACTTCAAAAGTTAAAGCTGATTTGTACTAGTAATTAATTTTAACATAATAATATTTTATGAGAATGAAATGTTCGAGATCAGTATTTTATGGTAATTCTTTCAAATGACCATTTTTATTCGGTTCTATTTTAGTACTTAATGTGATCGTGACTGACATTTCTATATTGTCCAGTGATCTTTACAGTTTTATAGATTGTATTTAAATGATCTTAAAAGAAATCAATGTGGTATTTATATAACTTTCTTTTTATCTAGGCGTAACGTAGCGTGCAAAGAGTTTGTGTGAATAAATACTTTCAAAATAAAATAGAAAAAATTAAAAAATTAACAAAAACAAAATCGAAACATATTAAGAGTTAAAAGTATTCTCTTAAAACAAGGTAAAATTTCAATTTCAATTCAATTTCTTTCCTTATTTTTTTAAAAATTTGTATTATTGTGTTCATTAGTTCAATGATATCAATATCATAATTATGTAATATGTTTATTCTTAGTGATAAATTGAAAATGAATTGTATGTTTTTAATTTAATGTATGAAAAAAAGTAAATTAAAGAAATTATGTATGTGCTGTTCCTGTCTTTTTAATGGCTGTATTTTTTTGTATATTATTTTCTATACATTCTATTATATTATTTATCAACATCAGTCATTTTGTAGGCTTATTATTTTTACAAGATACTTCCTAAAAAATATTAAATGGAAAAAATGTAATAAGCATTCAATGCGTTGATCTTAAAAAATAAAGTAGAACAGATTTGACGAGGAAAGACAAGCGGACTTTTTATATAGCTTAGAGAATGTAAACAAAAACAAAACACGATAATCTTAGTTTCTTAGACGTAGAAAGTAAGATTCACCTTATTGCAATATGGAATTGTCAACGATGTTTCACGGTGTGTATTGCATGTAGCAGGGCAGGCAGAGGGAACCTAGTGTTAAGACAGTAGCGGAAATCAACGCCGTTCATTGCCTCTAGATTTCGATGAATTATTGTTATTTTTCTTAAATTTTATTTAGAAAAAATAATAAATATCCAGATACTACATTATAGCGTTTCAGCCAAGTATTGCCACCGGAATTAATGCGCCGCTTGCCTTAACATCCAATCTTTTTGTTCCCCTCCCCCTTTTCTACTAATGCCAATAATGGCCTCGCTGTACCCAATTCGAGCTAAATGGACGATGTTTGGCGATACATCTTTTACGTTTATTTTAACTGTTAGTTTGCTATCGATCGTGTTTATTTTTTCTAATAATAGTTTTTTTTTTATTATTTTTATTCTACGTTCACTTTGAGCGCGTTCATTTCGAACCGTAAGCTTTACGTGATACGAGTGTTTATTTGTAACTGGCAGCTGTTAATACTCTCATTGAAATTTAATTACAATATGTAATTGGTCCATCACTAAGTTAGTGTTGGTACATATTTATTCAACATATTATATAGAATATATGTATATATAGTATTAATGAGGTGTCTGCGTGAGACTGCGTGGTAATAATAAGTAGCCGGCGCTACCCCTCGACGCCCTCCCCCCACCCCTCAGACCGCACGCGCCGCGTCACCGCACAAAAGCCATCTTAACTTAAACCGGTCCTCGATATAGCCAACTTTTAATTTAACATAATGAATGAAATATCAATATGACCTAGTTCGTACTTATAGATATCGTGAATTAAGAAAAAATTGGCACCTTACTCTACACAAACATATTCTTTGTCTAGTATATAATAAGATAATACATAATATTAGAAAAAGGTCCTACTCCGACCCGGGCTTTTATCATAAAACAGTATTTCTTATATATGTGCAACTAATATCACATAGTACAGGATTGTTGGAACCATCTTATATTAGATATATATTTTATATATAAATTTTATTATAGTTAAATTCATTTTATTGTATTGTTCTTCTAGTCTAAGCAGACTATCTATCCAGCGTTTGATTCATATCGTCTTTTTTTTCTACCTTTCTTTGATGAAATGTAAGTTAGATAAGATCAATTCTAAATAATAAATAGCCACGATTATACAAATGGACCGAGGCGGCGGACATGTTGTGATACGACTGCGCGTGTCGTAATGGCGGCAGATCGGCGTATAAAAATTATAAGCTGACGTGAGCGCGTTTCGCAACGCACCTGGTCGACCGCGCCGCCGCCGCCGCCGCCGTCTGCCGGGCTGCTGTGCCAATACTTGCACTTACTATTAATTCTTTAAATTCTCATGTATTTTGTTTCGTTTTTTTTTGTCTTTTTGTCACGTTCGCATTACGCTGTATCCCGCTGCATGAACGTCGCAGAGTAGGCAGAGACACCTAGTGTTAAGACACTCTTTTTCGCCACCCTCTCTAACCGATTGTCGAGGCATTGCTGAAACTTAACGCCGCGCTTTTAATATGAATAATTGATTCCTCCGAGTGGGGTCAAGCTCACAACCGTTACAGTCACGTTACAGTCACAAGCTTGTGCACCTGCGCCACTACGACCTCTTCTCATCTCATTGCAACATTATCAATAAACGAATAAATAAATGAATTCACAAATTCTACCATTTCGTGTATCCTTTGATGGGTTTAGTTACGTGTTTATAATATCAACACCGGGCAATATACCCAATTGGACGGTTCTATTTTGCACCGATTACGTTGCTATATGTCGGTACGTTTCCATTAATGGCGTACATGATTCATAGAATTATTAGGAGTTACGTACATCTAACTATAAGTGTTTCAATGTAGATCATTATTTTAAATCATATTTATTTATATAAACAAATTTTAATTTTATACTTGGTATGTTGAATTAGTCAGTTTTTTTTATGTTTTCAAAGTGGATATAACGAGCTGTCAGAACTAAGAAGCTGAATTTCAAGAGTTAAATATACTTCACGATAAAAAATTAAATCAGCTTCGCGCTTTATCCCGCACACAGCAGGGTAGGCAGAGGGACCTTAGTGTTAAGACACTCCGTTCCCCACTTTCTGCCGAATCCTGGAGGCAGTGCGTGTTGAGTGGCAGAACTTAACGTCGCGCTTTGCCTCGACACCAGAGCGAAGAAATGGAAATAAAAACTTAAGTTTCATCTACTCGAGTGGGAATGGAACCCAACCAGTCGGTTTTATAGTCACACTTCGTGCCGCTGCGCCACGACTGGCCTTCACTTTAGACGATAGTTAGAAATAGCGACAGTAAAATAGAAAGTAGAGCCGATGTTTTTTTTTTGTATTAAATAAACTATACATTTAATATGAACAATAATTTGTTAATTATATTGAACTTATCCACTTTTATTGCTATAAATAAGCAACTACTATATACGCTAAAATACATAAGTATATACGTACTTCCATACCTCTTTCCACGACAATCAGTTTTTTTTTTGATATCGATAGAATAAAATAATAAAAAGCAAAATAGATATACCTATAATATGACAATATAAAGTTTAAGATTTAATATTTAATAACTAGTGTAATTACATATGTAAATTTGCTCACAAATACATATTTATACACAATTATATCAAAAGATTACACAAAATCATCAGCTTAATGAAACAAGACATTTAATGTCTTCGATAGTTAAATAGAATCATGAAAATTGTTATTTTTTTCTTTGCTCTTGCTTTTGACATACTGGGAAATGTAAATGTACAAATAGTATGGTAAAAATGCAAAAAAAAATATTTATATGTGTTCCGAGAATTAGATACCTAACTTTTTTTCATCATTGCAACTTAATTTAAAATATCTTCTCGCAACAAGAAAATACTTTACCAATATAGTAGTAGTACCATAATTTAATAATGATGCTTTTAATACAATGTCTTAATGTTCAATTATTATACATTATAGTGGCGATGGAGGAAGAAACCACGGATCTCCCGGGCACAGACGGGCTAGCGCCGAAGCAGCGGCACCAGGCGAAGCACCGCGAGCTCTTCCTTTCCCGGCACGTGGAGACTCTGCCCGCCACGCACATACGCGGCAAGTGCACCGTCACACTCCTCAACGAGACAGAGTCGCTGCTCAGCTATCTCAATAAGGATGTGAGTATGTACCGCGCGAGGGAAGACACGAATGTTGGACTTTATGTAGAACGTTTTTTTTTTTTTTCAATTTTAGTTTAACTTTTATAATTCTCTATAAACTCTATGGGCGTAAGTGAAAGGTCATATTTTTTTTGTTTGATATAAATATTATTTTATTGTTATAATATAGAACTTTGACATTTTAGGGATGGTGATAAGCCATGCGTGCTAGGTTCCTAGGTTTCCCTTCTATTCTGCTACGTGCGGGTTGCAGAGATAAGATGAAAAAAAAAGTCTTGCAAAAACATATTGGCGTAGGACGTGTAGATCTATTCCGACGCCTGTAAGATGTTCTTAAGGTTTATTATACTGTAAAAAATAGTATTTGAACAAAGCTAAAATAAATTCAGTATTTTGGAGCTATTATCGAAAGCTAAACGCAAATAAGACAACGTCACTACTATTTGAATACGTGATATATATATATAATTAAAATTGGTAAATACTTAAACTAATAAAGTGACATACAGTAGTGTATATGTATTATGTGTGTATTTACGTTTGTGTGCGTCCGGTACGAATCGTAACTCCAATAATATTCCATCTACGCCAACTAATAAGGAAATGAGCCTGCACTTGCCGACTATCTCGTATCGCTGTCCGAGCTTCCTGTTTGCTTTATTGCGAGCGCCATATAAAGATTGATATTAAATTTAATCATTATATTAATTATTACTGTCGAATATTTCGGGCCACGTTTCGGGCTCTTTGACGATCGGTAAAAAAAATTGAGAACTTTTAATACAACTTAACGGTATGTCCCGCACGTTTCAGTGTAGTCAGAGGAAACCTAGTGTTAAGACACTCCGTTCCACCATTTTCCGGCGAATTTTTCGAGGCATTGCTTGTTGAGTGGTGGAAATGAACGCCAGGCTTTCGCCTTGGTGGCAGAGCGAATAAATGAAAATATTAATAAATCATTCCCTTGAATGGGAATCGAACCCACAACCGTCGCGTTACAGTCACACCCTCTTGCCATTTATCTCAGCGATAAATATTCTTTTTCATTATTATAAATTATTGAACGCTCTAAATATCATAAAATTATACTTTTTTTTGTCATAGTCTAGTCTTCTATGTAGGTCATTACTACACACTTCACTTGTCATATAGACGACGAGTTAGAGAATTTGTTACAAAACAATTTTTGTTTTTTATGAAAGTTTTATTTTAAATATAAATAAGTTTATATAAAACGTATTTCATAATACGATGTTAAATGTATAAGAACTTGAATTAAGATATAATAAATATACATATGAATAAATAATGCTTTCCGCGCCATGTAACTGTTGCTGTGGGAAAATATTATCTATATTGTATTAAATACGCAAAAAACTGAATAATTATACATTGTCAATAGTTTATTTTCAATTTACTTTATTATTTTATTTATTTTAATATCTTTTAATTTCTTTGTTTCAGGACGCATTTTTTTATTGTTTAGTATTTGATCCTTCACAAAAGACTTTATTAGCAGATAAGGGAGAAATCAAAGTTGGAAGTAGATATCAGACTGAAGTAACTAATTTATTAAAAGAAGGTAAGATTCTTTTTTTTTTTAGCATTTTTTAAGTTTCATTCTACACTTGGGAAAGAAAAATATTTATTGAGAAAACGTATGAAAATTTGAACGTGAAGAGGGATTTGAATAGCGTTTTCTGATAACGTATGGCTTTTTTTGCCGTAAAAAGCGCGGTGGTTCAAATCCCGCTACGTTAAATTTTTTATATCTTAATAAGTATTTTAGGTAAGATAAATTTTATTTTTGTAATAGTATGAACGTTAATTTATAACAATAGTACTGTTAAAAAATATATATGTAATCAAAAGTCATTAAGAAGCCTAATTGTGGACTAAACCTCAATCAGCTTTGGTTTTAAATTAAAACTGACTGACTTATAATATTTTGTACTTTTTTATTTACAATTTTTTTCAAATTTATAAATGACAATTTAAACATTTATGCTTCATGATGAACTTTGGTTTTTTTTTTTTTTTTTCAAATATATGCCTATGTGTTATCTATTTGTACGGTAGAGGCTGTGCTGGTACAGTGATAGAGCATGTGACTACATGTGAAGATACGATTCGATACCTATTCGGTGCAATAAAACATTATATATTTTTATTTTCTCGCTCTGGTAACACGACAAATTGCTGCAATGAGTTCCGCCACTCAATAATCCAGTGAAATATCTCAAAAATTCGACGATGGTTAATGCGGAATAGATTATGAAGCTATAAAATTAATGTATAATACGTGTATCGTATGCGTTGCAGGCGAGGAGGACACCCGCGCCCGCAGCTCGCTGGAGACGCTGGTGTGGACGCCGGCGCACGGGCTGTCGGACCGCCAGATCGACCAGTTCCTGGTGGTGGCGCGCTCCGTGGGCACCTTCGCGCGCGCGCTCGACTGCTCCTCCAGCGTCAAGCAGCCCAGCCTGCACATGTCCGCCGCCGCCGCCAGCCGCGACATCACGCTGGTCAGTAGCCCACCCGGGGAATCATTTCATTTCATTTTCCATCCAAAAATTAAACCAACAGTGGATAAAGGAGGGTCTTGTCATCTTAACACTGTGTTCCATCTGCCCTCTAAAAAGGAGAAAAATATGAAGAATATTAGATATATTTCAATAAGTATTTTTCTATTGTTTATTGTTTCTTCCACTACAGACATGGTCCGTACCTTTTATCATCTTATACATTTTTTTATATATTTTTAGACATTACACTGTCTACAAGACTTATGTTATTGTATACATATATTTCTAAGTTTATACAATATCACCTTAAGAGAGTCCAGTTATTTATTTGCCGCTTTCAGTTGCCGCTTGCCAATTTAATTATAACATTGTAATCTAAAGCTACATTCATAAAATTAATTTAACATTCATTGTAAGTAAATTTAGCATCTTGAAAAAAAATATTTGAATATTAGAATGTTTCTTTCAGCCTTAAAAAACAATAAGGCTAATTAATCTTTTACAATTGGTAAAAAGTATATATATATATATATATATATATATATATATATATATATATATATATATATATATATATATATATATATATATATTTTGCCTCACATTTTCCCCTTTTCTGATCTTTTAATTGTTGATGCAAATGCTAATAGTTACAATTGAACGTCATACTTAGTACGTTTATTTGAATTTACACATTGTTGTCGTACAAAGGGGCATTTTTCCATGATTGTCGAACAGAAACATTTAGAAATTACATTTGAGATGATAAACTTTGCTAACGTAATTGCAAACAATAAAATGACACGAGTTTTATGCGTGCGTGGCAATTAACTTCAGGGCCATTTATAAATATATACTACACCTGATCGTTGTTGATCGAATATGTAATACGCTTAGCGAAAAATTTTTAATATATATATAGATTTTTTGTTTACCTTATGAAATATATATATTTATTTATTTTTTCATTTCGGTAATGAGATGAAATAAGGCGTTGAGTTCTGTCACCCAACACGCAATACCAAGATTTGGCGGAAAGTGGGGAACGGCTAAAATATAAATTCAAATAATATATTTCATAAATATATATCCGCTTTTTTCAATTGTCTAATTATATTAATCTAATTAATACATACCTCAACTGACATTTAATTTTTACATGAAAGTAATAATTTACGTATTTGATGTTCGATATTCTATCGTTTATTAATTAAATGATGATCAATAATTGAATTAGCTTCACGCTGTATCCCAGTATATCACTGGAGTAGACAGAGGGAACCTATTGTTAAGACACCGAATCCGCCGAATTCTAAAGGCATGGCGTGGTGGATCTCAACGCTACGCTTTGCCTCGACAGCAGAGCTCAAAAGTGAAAATATAAATTTAAAGAAATATCTAATTTCTTTAAGCGGATGTCGAACCCTTCGCCTTTGCGCCACAACCGGCCTCTGTCGGTATATTCTGTGATAAATGTTATAATAATAATTTCTAATAAATATGCCCAGCATTATTTTTACAGTCTAGCCTTGAACTTTGATCCTTAAAATATTTCAAATTAATTCAAACTTTATTTCACATTCACTATTATAACACAACACTGCACATCAAACTTATAGTTAACTCACTCTCTTTAACTTTAGTGAACAGCGCGACTCTATGAGAACACCACATAAATCCGACTATAATATAGAGTCGCCTCTCTCTGTAATTTTATCTCTTCAGTTTACTGGTATTATTATAGAAATAGTAGATCGCATAACAGGGTATACAAAACCGTTTCCATGCAACGGTGAACGCTTTCTCAAAATTGATAATATTAAAATATAAAAAATAAATCATTCTTCGCTCTGATCCCGCACACGGCAGTGGGCAGAGGGAACGTGTGAAAAACACGCGCTTCAGATTCGCAGAAGTGGGACCAAAACGGTTTCCCCAGGTGGCGGATTGCGGAGCTGATTTGTTTTTTTAAGTGCAGAACTTAACGCCGATGCTTTTGCCTCGAATCCATAGCGAAGAATGAATATATTTTATAAAATTGTATATAATTGAATATGCTCCATTTATTTTATTATATGATTTAATGTATTTTTTACCCATTCATACAAGTTTTTGTAGAAGTAGAACCAAGTTTTCGCTTCACATACTAATATATAGATAATATTGTACAACAGTTTCACGCAATGGACACACTCCACAAATCGGGCTACAGCATAGAAGCGGCTCTCTCCTCACTGGTGCCAGCCTCCGGGCCGGTGCTCTGCCGCGACGAGATGGAGGAGTGGTCGGCCTCCGAAGCGAACCTCTTCGAGGAGGCGCTAGACAAGTACGGCAAGGACTTTGCTGATATACGACAGGATTATGTGAGTTTTGTTTGTACTATTATTGTATATAGTTTAGTTTTTAATTATTTGAATATAATATATTATTCATAACTACCGTAATGGAAGATTTGATTTCCTTGGTAAGGCGAAGCGCAGAATTGACAGCAAACCTAATACAATAAATATATTCACTATTATACCTTTTGGCTAACAATCATACTTATTATTGTGCTCTACATTTTACTACTCTTTTACATATATCTAGTTGTCCAATCTTCTTACAAATCAATCAAAATACAAATTAACAAATGAATATTCAATAATTTCAGCTGCCATGGAAGACGCTAAAGAATCTAGTGGAGTACTACTACATGTGGAAAACGACGGACCGCTACGTGCAACAGAAGCGCGTGAAGGCCGTCGAGGCCGAGTCCAAGCTGAAGCAAGTGTACATTCCCAACTAGTGAGTGTTTGTACCGACGCCACGTTACTATTGCCCATTTGTCTTGTTTTGCCCATTTTGTTTTGTTTGTTTTTTTTTATTTTTTATTTTACTAGAAACGCTATTGTATAGTGTAGAGAAACGAATGTTTCATTGTTGAGTAGTGAAACTCTATGGGCACCGTTTTTATTCTATCATCAGAGCAAGGAAGTGAAAATAACTAATTCTCTCAAGCAGGAATGCGACCCAAAACCGTCGCGTTTACAGTCGTTGTGCCACAACAGCCGGTTTTGTTATTTATTTTTACATTTAATGTTGAAATCTATGTTCAGCTATGCTTTTTCTAATATAATATTTTTTTTATAATTTTTAGTATGTTGTAATAAATGAATTTGTGTAATAATATTTACAGTAACAAGGCGAACTCGGCTCTGATAACAAGTTCGAGTGCCAGTAAAGGCGCTGTTCTCAACGGCGGTACAAACGGCACTCCGGCCATCCCGCCGAGCCTCTGTGCATCCTGTCAAGGTATGTTTTTGTGTTTTAAATTTGATTTTTATTGAAAAATCGTTTTGTCTCTATCATGTATGTTTGCCTGAATGCCGCGGAGGTTTCAGCCAAATACTTCGAATAGATCTAACAAACCAAATTCAGAATTAGAAAATTTTTGGCCATAATTACATTGGATTTTATATTTTTTGCCTATATATCAGTATATGTATCTAAAGTTCATATTAAATCTTTTAAATGTATTGTTTGTTAATTCATTATTTTACGTTTCACCAATTTTAGTGACAAATTCAAACCAGTGGTACTCCTGGGGACCACAGCATTTACAATACAGATTGTGCGGCTCTTGCTGGCAGTACTGGAAGAAATATGGAGGACTTAAGGTAACAAATGTTGTATGTGCCATTTCAAAGTAATTATCATATTTTTATTTTTAATATTTTTTAACCTAATTTAATGTAGTTTTAAATAATACATTTCAAATGTGATAAATTTGCTTATATGATGTATGATTATGTCTGCCGATGATTATTGTATAATGATCATACTGAAGTTTATTAAACATATTTGGATTGGTGCTGAGCTGTGATACAGTAGAGTACGCGCTAGTTATGGGTTCGATTCCCACTGGGGTAATTATTTGCGTTTCCCGGCTCTGCCAATGACAGAGTGTGGCGATTTCAGTTCAGCCCAATGTACACACAATGTCTTCAGGTAGAAAGCGGAGAGTGGAATCTTCTAACTCGCAATATACAACATGAGACTCAATATTACTTATTTTTACAACATATTTTATTTGTACCAGTTGGGAATTAGTTGAAAAGTAGACTGGCTTACATATTTAAATATTTTTTATTCGTAATTTGCATTATTATCACTTTAAAGGTGAATAAATGATTAAATTGAAAGGTATTTTTCACTACACAAACCAAACTTGTGAATTTTTAGATAATTCAACTACTAAAAAGCGCATCTGCCTAAGTTTGACGGTTGTGGGTTCGATTCCCACTCGGGGAATGAATTATATTCGTTTCCTCGCTCTGATAACAAAACAAAGCGTAATGTTGAGTGTCGCCTCTCGTTACACAATATATAGAAAATTGGATGGTTCACAATTTCATACTAGGTTTCCTCTGCTTACTTTACTATAAGCGAAACAGTGTAAAATAAAAAAAAAGAGTATTATAGGATTCGACTAAGCAAGTTTATTATCGGCCCATGGGGCCAGTCGTGGCGCAGGAACACAAGCTTGCGACTGTAAAACGACACGGCAGGTTGTGGGTTCGATTCCCACTCTAGAAAATGAAATATTTAATATTTTTATTTTCATGTTCTAATAACGAGGCAAAGCACGGCGTTTTGTTCCGTCAATGACACACAATACCTCCAGAATTCGACGGAAAGTGGAAAACAGAGATGTTTTAATGGGGACGGATTGTTTTGATACTAGATTCCCAACTCCCTCTACCTACCCGCTTTGTGCGGGATACAACAAGTGTATGATTGGCCTGGTAAGGATTTGATAATCGAATTGAATATATAAATAATATAATATTGTGTGCGCGCAGACGGCGGGCGTGTTCGGCGAGAGCGAGGCGGAGACGCGCACGGCGCGCGCCGAGGGCGAGGAGACCGCGCTGTCCGTGTCGCACCGCCCGCACCGCTGCACCGTCGCCAACTGCGCCAAGGTACCCGTGAAGTACACTCTGTATTGTATAGAGGAGTTTCCGTACCGGCGTCAAAAGTAAACTCAGTTTAATAGTAGACAATCTCTATAAAGTATTATCTAATTTTATCTTAGGACATAGGACAAGGACCTTTATAAAAATGCCTAAACAGAAAGTTAAGGAAAAATAAAATCACATGATATGTTATTCTTCCCTATTATCCTGATTTTTACCGGAAACAACACCAAACGTTAAGAGAAGTTTAGTAAAATACAGTAGCGTATTTAAATCAAAATAACAGTTTGTAGATTTCTTCATGTATGAACCATGTTAACTGTGGTGTTGTTGGCGGCAGGAGTTCAAGCTGCGCGCGCACCTGGCGCGGCACGTGGCCACGGCGCACGGCGGCGCGGGCGAGGGCGCGCGCCCCGTCATGAAGACGCGCGCCGCCTTCTACCTGCGCGCCTCGCCCTTCACGCGCCTGGCGCGCCGCCTGGCCCGCGCGCTGCGCCGCCCGCGCCACTACGCGCGCTCGCCCTTCTCGCCCATCAACCTGCACCAGGTCAAGCACGAGTGCACCGTCGCCATGGCGGGCCTGGGCGCCGGCGCCGAGATGCGCGGCGCCACGGGCGTGCCGCGCGCGCGCGGGCCCGTGGGCGCCGTCGCCACGCGCCTCGCCGCCGCGCTCGGCACCGCGGCGCCGCGCGCGCAGGACTGGCTCACGCTCACGCCGCGCGACCGCATGCCGGCGCCCAGCCACGTGGCCTTCCCCAAGCCGCCCAAGGCGCCGGACGGCAGCCTGATCTACGAGCGCGTGGTGTCGCGCGCGGAGCTGGAGGCGCGGCGCGCGGAGGCGGCGGCGGGCGCGCTGCCGCTGACGGCGCTGGCGCCGCTCGCGCCGCTGCCGCCGCCGCTGGCGCCGCACGCGCCGCACGCGCCGCCCGCCCTCAAGCGGCGCGCCTACGACGACATCAACGGACTCGATAGTCAGTATCATGTCATTTGACCTAGTCTGTCGCTTTTGCTCCATGCCATTCTTGTCTGTCTTTCTTCTTGATTACACTATTGATTATACATGCAACACAATTTGATAGTAACGATGTAGGATACATGTGTATGACAGTGCACTCCAACATTATATAGAGAGAGCCAATAGTAAAACATAGGGCCTGGGAGTTCAAACCTGTTAAGTGTCTGACAATAGAAAACGTCATTTCTAATATTATTCCCAAGAAAATATAAAAAATGACCTTTATAATTTATCGAAAGTTAGATCTTATTTTTTGCATCTTTGATATCTAATAATTACCGACATAACCACCACCCTGATAATACATACCAGTGTTAGGTATGTGCACACAGAAACTTTGCTTTATAAAATAACAAAAGTCTGACTACTATAGGCTCTTGGGTGATTATGATGTCACACAATTATTACAATCCATTAAATTTGTCAACAATATCAGTCGAGAAACAATATTTAATTAAAGTTTTTAATTTGTAATAAATGAACACACAATTTTAACATCTTTTGATCTAATTGCATCACAGCAACAAAAATATAGATTTTAATTATATTTTAAAAAAGTGTTTTGATTTTTTTTTAAAATTTTAACACAACACGACAACAACACACATTTTGTGGTTTATGTTGCTCTCTGTCTTCAGCTAAGCTTCTATTTGAATAAGTATTTTCATTTAACAACATTCTTTTAACTTTCAAATATTATTTAATTAATTTTAACGTAACTATTCTTCATCCATTTCATATAAAATTATCAACTTACAATATAAGTTCTTAAATTAAAGTAAATATTCAATTTCTTTATAAAATGTACATATACTTTACAAAAGGAAATGTATATATATAAGTGATTTAAACAAAATATAAATAATTTTACTCATATATTAATTCCTGTGGACACATATCACTTAACAGTCCCCGTTCAAATTAACTTTGTGTAATATATTAATCTCTATGAGATGTTATTTTTCTTTTTGTGCTGCTTAATTTTGTCGGAGTAGCAACAGGTTTGAAGTCACAACAATATTTTTATCAATAAATCATTATTCCTGTGGTTGTTCTCATTTCCCACCCCTTCAATATTTGATATGTTATTGTACAAAGGCTAATGTGATTGTAGCTCTAAATATTTTCAATGTTTTATTTTTTTGATGAAATTGTTGAAGGAATATTAGAGGTAAACTTGGGGCCACTTAGTGAGTGAACCACTGAATGTGTTGTTATATTTTTTAGTCATATAAATTTTTAAATTTTTTATGTCCTTTATATTTATATGTTATGTGTGTCTCTTGATCATAGACATGGTTTTTTTTTTATTTGATAGTGAAATGATCAAGGGATGCATTTATTAGAAATGATACAATTGTTGACGATCGTTAGACTTTTGTCTGAAGTATCGAAATCGTATCGTTTCTGTAGAGGCGTTGCGTAGTAGTAGTAGTTACTGTTTGAATGCGCGAGTGCTAACGGGTGGTGTGGCGCAGGAGGCGCGGCGCGCGGGGCCGAGGCGCACGCGCCGCCGCCCGCCAAGCGGCCCAACAAGCACCCGGCGCCCATGCAGCGGCCCTCGCGCGAGCAGTACGCCGCCATGTGCGCGCGCGCGCAGGCCACCGGCCAGCCGCTGCCCGCGCACGTCTTCACCCACGTACGTGCTGCTACTGCCATTTACTAATCTTTTACTATATATATGTATGGAAAGCCTATTCTGCCTGAAGCAGCGTTGAGCTAATATTAATCTCAAAATATATATATATTCTTCAGCCGTAACCACAATGACTGTGGACTGAATCCTACTTTTTTATTCATGTGTAATGTAACTAGCAAATAGAACTATCTAATGTTTTAGTTTTTTTTTTCTCGCTGTATACCACGCCATTTATAGCCAATTATATATATTTAATTTATAATATATTTAATTTATACTTCTTTCTTATATTTTCATTACTGAGATTTCATAACAACCAATTCATTATATATGTACATTGGAGAGGAAACACTAGGAACAACCAATTATAATAATATAACTGCACTATTAATTATTTATCTGAGGCCAGTCGTGGCGCAGCGGCACAAAATGTGACTGTAAAACCAACTGGTTGTGGGTTCGATTTCCATTCGAGGAGATATAATATTTACTTAAATTTATATTTTCATTTCTTCGCTCTGGTGTCGAGGCAAAGCGCGGCGTTGAGATCTGCCACTTCACACGCAATGCCTCCAGAATTCGGCAGAAAGTGGGGAACGAAGTGTCTTACCTAGTGTAAATTTCCTCTACCTACCCTGCTGTGTGCAGGATACAGCGTGAAGCTGATTTTTTTATTTTTTTTAAATTATTATTATTATATTTTTTTTCTTCGAAACAGATAAATGGTAAACCCACTAACTTAACCGGTCGTGGTGGGCGACGCCACGTCATACCGTGGATGGATGCTCCCGATGACCTCTACTTCAGAGCTACCGAGACCGCCAAGTACGTATATAATTAACATTATATTATAGTACAACATAAAATTATTCACGAGGGAAATTAAATATTTTTCATTTTTTTTTCTTTTGCTTTGCATATTAAATTAAAGTGAATATTTATTTTTGCAATATATGTATTATCTCATACGTTTCATATTATGGAGAAGGGTGGATTCTGAGTATTCAGTTTAAAAGGAAATTCATCATGATCAGAGCAAGGAAATAGTGTAGATCGATAAACCCAGAACTGTTCCGCTCTCTCTCTCTTTTCTTGTTTTATGTTTAAATGAATGTTTTGTTTTGTGCTCAGATCCGCCAGACGGAGCCTCAGCTGCGGCGAGCTGCGCCGTGGCGCGCGCGCCCCCTGGCGGGCGATGCGCGGCGCGGTGGGGGCGGCGGGCGCGGGGGCGGCGGGCGTGGGGGCGGCGGGGGCGGGCGGCAAGGGCGCGGCGGCGGCGGGGGCGGCGGCGGGCGCGGCGCCGCTGCAGCTCGTGATCCTGGACTGACAGGAGCCGCCGCGCCCGCCGCACGCGCCGCACCCCTACACCATGGAGGCGCTGCTCGCCGACGGCTGAGCCCGCGCCGCTGTATATTGCTCGTGTACATAGCCCGCCGCCGCGCCAGCCGCCACACGATACCGGACGACGTATTTTTGAAACCGAATCGCCGACGCAGGATTCTGTAGATAATATTTTAAACTATAATGTTCTTATGTGGTTTGATCTGGCGATGAGCAAATAATGTATTTGATACATAAAACGATATGTAAGTCTATTTCATTCGGAGATTCATTGTAGGATAATTTACAATTTTTTTCATAAATAAAGCACAAATTGGAATACTGTGTATTTTATTTCTTTATTGTTTGGTTTTTTTTTATTGGCATAATGCCTCTCCCGCACCTAAAAACGTACACATTGTTGACGACTACCTCCATTCCCTATCTTAAAACATGTAACTTATCAGTCAACGTAAACCTGTTTATATCGTCGAATGATGCAAACAATTACAGATGTAAATCATGAAAAACTTCGTTTGTAACTTATTGAAATTGAAATTAAAGTAAACTTATTAAAAAAAGAAAAATAAATAATAATAATATGATTTTTATATAATTTGAGGCCGGTCGTGGCGCAGCGGCACAAGGTGTGGCTGTAAACCGACTGGTTGTGGGTTCGATCCCCACTCGAGGAGATGAAATATTTACTTAAATTTATATTTCCATTTCTTCGCTCTGGTGTCGAGGCAAAGCGCGGCGTTGAGTTCTGCCACTTAACAAGCAATGCCTCCGGAATTCGGCAGAAAGTGGGGAACGGAGTGTCTTTCACTACGTTCCCTCTGCCTACCCTGCAGTGTGCGGGATACAGCGTGAAGCTGATTTTTTTTTTTTTTTTAAATAATACAATATAATCCATAAGAACCTTAATATCAAAAATAGATATCATCTGTCCATACATATAAATGAATTCCCCGCGTATTACAGACTTCCGTTACCGACGCCCGCCATCATGAATTATTTATAATACACGTTTAAATTAAACGTAATAAACTCGTATATTACAAAAACTAGTAAATACAAGGACAGATATATCACTCGAGTGCTCCTTATTTATTATACAGGTGAATTAAAATCTTTAAGCACACTTATAAACTATGTTTTGTTATGACAGTTAATTATTATTGAAGATTTCAGAGGAAAAATTAAAACATACAAATTGATACTGCTTGTTTTAATGAATACTAGGTTAATTGGTATTTTTTAAAGAAATAGCTATTTATTTAATTAACTAACTTTAATGATAAAACAATATTGTGATATCATTATGGTAATATATAATTATTTTGATAGTTCCTCTAAAACTGTAGAGAAATAGACCATTTTGTGTTTTTTTTTTTAAATATTTTTAATATGCTTTATATACTTATACACTATACTTTACACTCGAGGTCAGGCTCGTGGCGCAGGGGCATAAACGTGTAACTGTGAACGCGATAGTGGATTTGATTCCCCATCGAATAGGCGAAATATTATAAATATATTGTTACCCCTGCCTACCCTGATATGTGAAGTATACAGCGTGAAGCTAAAAATATAGTATATTTACTATTTACTCCATTCTCCACTACCAAATGAATTCGAGACAACATAAATGACAAAGTTAAATTGCTGATCACTCGGAAAATGAAAATATATTATTCCCGCCAAGTCAGGACAAACGGGACTGCTAAGACTCTTAAGTGGAGAAGGCAGGCGACAAAAGAAAACGGAAGTATCTGTCCATTATGTGGAATTAGGTGTAAAACTAAAAACTATTTACTCATTAAATGGTATGTTGACTCAAAAGTCTGTTTGTACATTTGTTTATAATTATTTTCAATTAAATAGGCAGAGGGAACCTAGTGTTTCTGGAGGCATTGTGTGTTGAGTGGCAGACGCAGACTCAACACGCTTTGCCTCGACACCAGAGCGAGGAAATGAAAATATTACTATAAATAAACATTTAATTTCCTCGAGTGGGACCGAAACCACAACTAGTCGATTTTGCCACTTTGTGCCCCTGCGCCACGACTTGCCTCAGCATCAAAACCTATATATTGATAGTTTGTACGGAGAAGTAGTTAGTATTAGTAGTTCCAGGTTCCCTCGGCCTACCCTGTTGTATGTACGATACAGCGTAAAGCTGATATAAATTAATAAATTAAGTATTACACATTTTTGTGAAGGCTACGAATAGATTATGTAATAATAACTGTAAATTATTTTCTCTATTTGTTGTGAACTAGGACATATTGGCACTGAAATTAATAAGCAACACAACAAAAATAAAACAACACATTTTAAAAAGTTATATTTATTCGAGTACATAACTACATTCTTAATATAAATGGATAATAACTATTATTCTGCATGATAAATATGTTTTTAAGTTGTTTTTAAGACACCTGCGTAGTCACGTCTCCGTTCATTTGATAAGCACTATCACATACTATATTATAAATACACTTTTGCATAGAAAAATATTTAACTTTGCAAATAACAGGAGCTAAAACGTCGCGGGCGGGATGCAACTGAGTTTATAATTTTAACACCCTACATCGTTTATAGTAATACTTGATGGCACATATCTGTACTTGTTGTATACGATCTTTTAATTTGTATATTTTAATGATTTTTTTTTACATATATTATAAAATTGATTAAACATTTAACATTATATAAAAATGTTCACTTAAATCTATGTTAGACAAATAGTACAGATTAAATCTACATAGATTTCTATTTGTATATGTATATATATTTGCGATTCGTTGTATCGTTGGTGAAAAAAGTAAAAAAAAAATGGTGGCCACTAATTTGAGTATTATTTCGTATCGCGTATTAAAAAGAAATATGAAAAATGTACATATAATTCCAAAGAAGCAAGTTAATTATATACATAATTAAATAATAAACAATTTGTGGACACTAACTAAAAAGCTAATTAAAAAATATTTTATTCTGCAAGAACAAAAACCATTTAATGTTGAATAAAAATATCATAGTGATTGCTGTACATACATATATATCGTTCAAATTCCATATATTATAAGTAATTAATAATTTGTGCGCTATACAATTATTATCATCAAATTCTCGAGTAAATATTATTAAATATATTATTTTATTAAGTTTTTTTTTTACAAATATGAAGACATTTATAGATCATATTTCGTAACGCTTGTTGAGCACAAATTATTTTTTAAATCTATAACAAAGTTAATCTTATACATAAAATTATTGATTCGCTTTAAATATTATATTCATTCGATCCAAAGTGAATATCATACAAAGGTCGCGAATTCGGACTTTTGATACAAGATTCACATCGTAGCTACTTACAAGATAATAATAATATAGAAAAAATATACATATATGCGTCCCAATCTATCCACTATAAAATATCAGTCTATAAGGAAAGTGAACGAGAATTATAAATGTCAGTTCCATCCCTCGTGTCCGTCCGCGCGTCGAGTGTTTAATTGAGCAGTTTGCGTTACTTACATTTACACTAAGTCAACTTTGTTGTAGAGCGGCGTACGGCGTACAGCGTACGGCGTACAGCGTACAGCGTACGGCGTACAGCGTACAGCGTACAGGGCGGTCGGTGGACCTCCGGACTTCCGATACACGAATATTTTATACAATTCCATTAATGATAACCGTCCTCACTATACATAAGGGGCCATAAATTGATTACGTCACACGAATTTCATCCCTCCCTCTGTCGCAGATCCTAGACCCCTCCCTATTTAGTTAGTGACGTCACATATTTAAAAATTTTGCAAATTTAAAATTATTAAATTAAAACAGCAGTTCGGGCATTGTTTTTGTTTACACAAAATTCGTGATTCAATACTTAAATTATAATCTAAAATGAAATGTCACCAAATGTAGGAATACCTTCACCACTCGCTGTCACACAAAGCCGCACTTCATCGACCCCCTGCCTCCCTCCCCCCAAGTGTGACACAATCAATGAACGGCCCCTAACCCCATACTAAAACAGTAAGCTACCTCTACGTTTAATCTCAGAGCCGCGCCGGGCGCGGGGGAGCGCGACCGACATACGACACGGCCGCCATAAAATACTCCATACAAAAATACTGTACAATTACAATGATTCGTTATGACTTGCAGGTAACGGCCGCGCGCCCGCGCGGCGCTCGCCGTTACCGACAATACACCCATTCACAAATTATATACAATGTCTTTTATTTTACACGTTACCATAAACACACATCCAAATTTGATCCCAATAACTGTAGTCTTTACTCGTTTATTTTCTAAATTAAATTATGAGATCGAACGTATTCATTCTTGCGGGCATCGCCGTATATGGACCGAAATATATATTTTTTTGTACCTAATTTGTAAATCATCGTATCAAAAATGGACTCACGGCCGCGATAGCAATAACTGTACACCGGGAAGCACTCACTGATACTTCCCATTCATAAATATGATATAATATCTTCATCTCTTAAAAGGCACTGATCGTTAACAATCGACGACTGTGTTTTGTTCCGTTTAGATCTTAGCGTCCTATACTAAAGTAATAGCCAATAATAAAATATTTAGTCGTAGTTCGAATAATTCATACGAAAATACACTCTTGACTCTGCATTCATACATTTATACTAAAATAACGCTATTTCAGTACACTATACATAACTCTGTAAATATATAAATAGACCCCCGGACGGTAGGGTCCGCCGAAAGTCCTCTTCTCGTATAAAAATATAGTTCGCTCCCGCGACGCGCCCTGCGGGTGCCGGCGAGCTGCGCGCTGGCGCGGACCGGTGGGTGAGACTGATAGCCGACATTGGAATGTTTAGCTCGACTCCTTTTAGAAAATATAAAACATACGAAAATTTACATTGCAGTTTCATTTGCGATTTAATTAATCTAAAAGTCTTTGATTAGCTTTGCATATATTTGGGACGAGCTCGCGTCCGCGGCGCACTCCTCGGTGGACGGAGGACGACGGAGACCTCGGTCGCTTCAGTGCTTCGACAGGTTTAGTGGCAAATCTGAAACCGACCGGAAGATTCTATTATTTTAAGCTAGCTGTAATCAAAGTTTATTCTCATGTAATAATTTCAACAACTGTACACGTTAAAGTATTTTATAGCATTTGGCACCTGAAGTGGGCTCGTCCCTGGGGATGTGGTCGGTGAGCAGCGGGTGCGCGCGCGGCGCCCAGGGGCCGGGCGGCGCGTAGTGCATCCACAGCGGCGCGGGCGCGGGCGCGCGGTAGGCGTGCGGCGCGTAGGCGTAGGGCAGCAGGTAGGGCGGCGCGGGCGGCGGCCAGGCGCGCGCGGGCGGCCCGTACGCGGGCGCGTAGCGGTAGCGGTAGCCGTCCGGCGACGGGCTCAGCGAGGGCGAGTGCACGCTGCACGGCGACTCCGTCTTCAGCGAGGGCGGGCGCTCGTCCGGCATGCTCAGCAGCGAGTGGATGCTGTAGCTGCTCACGTTCTTGGACACGGCGGCGGGCGCGGGCGCGGGCGCGTCCTTGCGCGGCGCCGTGCCGTTGGGCGCGCGCGGCGCCGCGTGGCTGGGCCCGGGCGACGGCGGGTACGAGGCCGTGCTGAGCGCGGGCACCGTCTTGGCGCGGCGCTTGGTGACCTGGTCCTCGAGGCTCACGCGCTCCATCTCCCGCAGGATCCGCTTGCGCGGGGACACCATCATGTGCTCCTGCCGGCAGTTCGCCAGCTTCGCGTTGACGAGGACGGGCAGCGACGCTATTTTCTCTCGAAGCCTGTCGATCGTGCGCGTCAGCTCCTTACGTCTGAACGCCGACCTCGTCTTTTTGTACACTCTTAACTTATGATACTGATATGGTTTTTTAAGTTTCATGTGATAGTACTTCTCCCTGTCAAAGCCCGTCCACCGGTCGTCGTCGGCCGTCGGCGCGTCCACGGCGTCCTCGCCGACGTCGCCGTTGGGCGCGTCGTGGTAGGACAGGTCGAGGGGGCGCCGGCGCTTGCGGCGCGAGGCGGCGTGTATGTGGTGGTGCAGCAGCGTGGCGGGCCGGCAATAGTAAAGGGCTAGCTCCTTGGAGAGGTGGCGGCGCGGCGCGGGCTGCTTCCAGCAGTGGTCGCGGTGCGAGGTGCAGGGCGAGGAGTGCAGCGAGGAGTTGTCGTCGGAGAGCGAGAGCGAGGCGCAAGGCGGCGCGGCGTGCGGCGGCGTGGGCGGTGTGGGTGGCGCAGCGGCGGGCGGCCAGAACGTCTTGCGCGGCACGGACACCCAGCCCGCGCGCTCGCCCTCGCGCGCGCTACCTCGCACCAACTCCAAGATAAACTTTCCATCTGCACATATATCAAACGAAGCTTCTAAATATAATGATCATACATTATAGGGATTTAGATGTGTATACATTAAATATAAGTAAAAACTGAGCATTAAAAAAATAATTTCTTATTCAATCATAACCTTTCCACATGTGAAAATCAAATCAAAGCTGAATAGCTAGTATATTAACATATTGTTCAAGATTTTGGCAAATATTTAAATTTTATTTAATGGCAGTGAACGAAATGACAAGGTTAAAACACACTATGTAATATGGTAATATTCCAAAATATATATTTTTCAAATTATGTCTTATAAAAAGATATATAAGATAACAGTTAAATTTACAAAATATATTTATGTATTTACACAGTGTTTAAATTAATATTAAATTTTACAAAATGGTATGTCAGTACTATATTGAATTTATGTCTGTGTTATTTACATTTTATTAGATACTTTTAAAGTGAGAATATAAATTGTTTAGGTTTAGTTTAAAGCAATAGAGTATTTAAAAAGCAAAAAATTATATTAAATTTGACTTATATGTATGAAATAATATAAATATTTGATTTATATGTATACCTAAAATTAGTAACTTCCTTCTTTTTGATATTACACAATTTTTCATAAACTTTTGTACACTTATGGTATAATTCTAAACAGCAATTTGTTTAACCATGTAAAAAAATAAAAAAGGTGAATTTGTTAAATATACTGAGGATTGAACTGTCAGTCTAACAGTTGATGTATTTCTCAATAAGTCACAATGGCAACAAGAAAAAATGGAAAGTACTTAAATTGGTCTGGTAAATAAAACTTTCAAAACCAGTTATATTTTTAAAACATCTTAAATAGCAATCAATTTTCTTTATTTAAGATACCGAAGAGACATTCTATTACATAAAAGTAGAAACAAATATAAAAATTAAAAAAATTAAATTATAAAAAAAATTTAAAAAAGTGTAAATAAATATCACCTGATTTTTATTTACACTTACAAGATTACTTTGCTACGATACAAAAAAGTTCAGACAAAATAAACACTATTCAACAGTTTTCCTCTGTTTCAGCTTCTGGCTATCCCTCTTATGAAGTAAGAACAGAAAACCTAGTCTCGGGTTCCTCATCTTGCAACCAAATTCCAAATATTGCCTTACTATAGCAGAGAAATAAAAATTGTTCACACCCCCAAATAGCAATTGAACCCACAGTCATTGTATTTACTGCACCAAAATAGATACTTAAAATATTGTTTTTCAAAATGGATTTATCAAATATTAATTAAGAATACTAAATGTATTATTAATAAGCCTTCATATAATATAATAAAAATATAAGTATACATTTCAATTATATTGGTTGAAACACTTAATTATGATTAGAAGCTAACATTGTTATCTTGTGTTTAATTTGCATATCTTGGTAACTGACACTTGCCCTAAATGTTTGTTTATAAAACAACAATGTGCTTACTTGGTTCTACTAGTGTTGTCAATATGATCCTGTTTACCGAGATACTATCTCATATTTCTTATGTAATTTATAACATATTTTATGACAGAGGCCTCTGGTGCAGTGGGGACTGTAAACATGATGATTTCCTTGCTTGATCTCCACTCAGGGGTCCACTTATATTCTAATTATTTTAACCTACATCCACCCTACACTCCGGTAGATAAAGGTTGGCATTGAGCTCTGCTAACTCTGCTCATTATATTTTAAAATTGAGTGGAGAGTGAGAAATAGAGTGTCTTAACACTGTGTTCCTAAGTACCATGATATGGATGTAAAAACCAGATGCTTTTTTATAATACATAGCAGTAAGCTAGTTATTTTTTTTTAAATGGTAATCAATGTATAAAGGAATAATTCAATGTGTTTATTTGCATGTTTGTATATGTATATTCAATCACTGTATTTAAATATGATTATAATATTTTTTGATATAGCATATATATATTTGATATATTTTTGATTCTTAATATAGCAGTCTCAGTAAGACTTTTTCATGTTGGATAAGTAATTTATAAATTTGTTAAAAAAGTATTTTTTATTACATATATCAATGAACAATATAAAAAGGTGAATTATGCTTATATGAAACATTGTAAGAATTTAACATAAAGTAATATCGTAAGTCGTTTCCGCAAGGATGCTTCCAGCTTCTTACAAAACAACAATAGCACAGAGACTTGCCCACACAATTGGCAACTGCTCACTCAAATGTAGCTGTATATGCTTATCAGAGCATGAATGACTTTCTAGTTTTTATTATTGTATTAGAAATGTAAGCACCTGAAATATCTGCTTCAAACATATGTCAAAAGCAAATATTTACTATTAGAAAATCCTATTGAAAATATAAATTTTGTTGCCAAAATTACCCACAAAAATAGCCGAAATAAAACAAAATAAAAGGAACCTTTAAAAAATTTGAGTCTTCCACCCGAAGTAGCGGTAGCGGTAGGTGAACTGTGCACAGGAGGGTCGTCATTGGCACCCTTGCTACTGCTGTTCCCATTCACACCATGTCTTCTGTCTACTTCTTCTGTCATTTTGGTACATGTTGTCAGAGTTGTGTTTGTTCCTTCCTGTATATGCATTTCATTTCTGCTCGCTCATACAGCACACGAGCAACACTTTAGTCCGTTTATTCTCGCCATCTTGCACCGAGTAGCTACGGCAGCCCGACACACACCACTCGCTGATTTGAACCGACATTCAATATTTCCGTCAGAGTCCTCATCCTATTAGGGACACCTGCGGGAAGCTTGCCTGACACTCTCGTAAACACATTACCGACACGGTGACTTCTGAATTTGGTCACTAATTTAATCGAAATTGTTTTCTAGGACACCTTTACGGGTTTGTCACTATTTGAAATACTACAAAACAAAACTGTGATGCCGGATTCCCGATTATAATCGGGCCCACGACACAACTCAATAAAAAGCTGTTCGTTTTTCAGTACATAGTTCATTCACACCCAGCATCCATTTTGATTCGTTCAAAATCCAAATATAATCGTTCATTTTGCCCACAAGTAAACTTGAGAATTGAATGCGTTCTTACATTATACGTTTCGTCATTAATATTAATGTAATGATTTATGTTTATATTATGTTGATTTATTATATACTGTAGGGATAAGTCCAATTATTGGTTTTGTAGTATTTTGTTTCTGTTATGCTTTTGAAATTAACAATTTAAAATTAATAAAACAACTTTGAAAAATACAAAAATAGACATGATTTGATTGTTACAAAATTGTAAGACTAAATTGTAAAAGTATTAAAACATGTTTTTATATTTTTATATAAAGTTAAAGTTTTCAAAACAAAATATAACAATGTTTGAAATAAATTAAAAGTGACTACTCCTCAGTCACTTATAATAAATTTCTATTTTATTATCTGTACAAAGCCGCCGCCGCCGCCATATTGTGTTCTTGTGTTGCTTTTCTTTGAACTGCACGTTGTTGTGTTAATAAAACGGATATTATAGAAACGACAAATTATTTTAAGATCATTTATTTTAATTAAATTCGTGCATCTTAAGCTTAAGTACTAAGCAATATTTAAAATATTCGAAACAGTGTATACTTTTCGTATGTAGTTGCGTGAGTGCATAAATTGTTTTCTTGACACGGTTTTCATTACCGTTTAGAAAGTTGAATTAGTACACGAATACACAATTATGACGGCATCAGAAGTATCATACAATCGGAAAATAATATCAGAAGATTTGTCAAATGTTGAATTCGACACCAGCGAAGATGTTGAAGTCATACCCACATTCGACTCTATGGGCTTGCGAGATGAGTTACTAAGAGGCATATATACTTATGGTAATATTATATTAATTGTCATGTATTTTTGTTTTATGGTAGTCAATATTTAACAATTACTCAATATTTTCAGGTTTCGAAAAGCCATCAGCTATACAACAACGAAGCATTTTGCCTATTGTAAAAGGACGTGATGTTATAGCTCAAGCGCAATCCGGTACAGGAAAGACAGCTACATTTTCAATATCAATTTTACAGACATTGGACACCACTCTCCGTGAAACTCAAGTTCTAATTCTTTCACCTACTCGGGAACTGGCTACACAAATTCAAAAAGTTATTTTGGCCTTAGGTGATTTTTTGACTGTTCAGTGTCATGCTTGCATTGGAGGAACAAACCTTGGGGAAGACATAAGGAAACTTGATTATGGACAGCATGTTGTCTCTGGAACACCAGGCAGAGTGTTTGGTAAATACCTTGTTGTATACATATTTTATTATAAGTTCATGATAAATCTACAATCTATCAATCAAGAGTCTTTGTTGGATAGAAGACTAAAATGGCTAAGGTCTTTATTATTATAAACACTTGTCTCTGTGGAAAGCAATATTAACTAAAAGTCCACTTGAGTCCATGTGAATTTGTTCTTTTTGCTTAATTTAATTACTAGTTTGTTCTGGTTATTGGGTGAAATTAAAATATGTAAGGTTGATGCCAGGTGTTGTTTAGGGACATATGAACATATGCTGCAAATTTGTAAGTTTGGTTCCCATTCTTTTTCTTTCATCCCTTGGAAATGAAATATTGAATAGTTCCATTTCTTCACTCTGGTACCCAGGCACAGCATGTTTTTATTTATTTATTTATATATATACTTTATTGTACACCACAAATACAAAGTAAGCAAAATCACAACTTACATTAAGTGAATTACATTGTGTGAAGCACAAAAGGTGGTCTTATCGCTAATTAGCGATTTCTTCCAGACAACCTTGAGGTTAGGAGATATAAAATTAAAAATATATAGTGGATGGTGTAAATAACATACTTACATAATATTCTATCCTAATACATAAACTTAATATACAAATATTTATATTATAGTGCAATATATAAGGTAATATAATATACTAATACATAATTCTATATAATATATATTGGATGTCATATAATTACGAATATATTAATAAAATGGAATAAGTACATGTTTTCATAAAGAACAGCATGTTATTGAGTTCTTCTACTCAATCCCTCCAAAATTTGTCAAATTGGGGAATGATATTGGAGTGTCTTAACACTTGGGTCCGTCCGTCTAAAGGTCTGTCTAAAGAAAAAAAAAAATGTAAACAAAAATACAAATTAATATAATGAAGCTTACACAATTTTATTAATTTTAATTTAATATATCTAGTAGTAAATTAAAAAGTATCCACAAATTATATTCTCTGGTTATTGTGATTGCCTATTAAGAATTAGGGTCTTTATGCTTGTTCTGCATGATATGAATTTAAAAATTGTCTCTTGTATCATAAAATATATCAAATATTTAATATCAATCGTTTTGAATAAATGTTCAATATATTTATATAACATCATATCATATTAATGATTCGAGATTCGATGATTACTTTTTTCTTATTAGTTTTATTTTCTAGACATGATAAGGAGACGTGTCCTACGTACTAGATCCCTCAAGATGCTAGTACTTGATGAAGCCGATGAGATGTTAAACAAAGGTTTTAAGGAGCAGATTTATGATGTGTATCGTTATTTGCCGCCAGCAACCCAAGTTGTCTTGATATCAGCTACGTTACCTCATGAAATACTTGAAATGACCTCAAAGTTTATGACAGATCCCATCCGAATTCTTGTAAAACGGTAATAATTTAAACATCCATTCATTATGATCCATTTCATAAATACTGTTAATTGTTAATTATTAAATACTATGTTTGCCATTGTGGTATAGTTTGTACACTTGGCACTGACCAGAAACTTAGGTTCATCAGATTCTGGAAGTTGAAGGTTAGATCTCCACTAGCAGAATTATTATATATTATTTATTTTTTATTTCCTGGCTCTGGTAGACGTTGTACAGCTATGTCATTGTGCACTTACTCAACCCAATACAACAATATCTTGAAATTTCAGTGGAAAGATTGTTTGTTATACACTAAAAGTGTGAATGACTTTTGTGTTTAAAAATATATATTTATTGAAACCATTATAGAGAGCCACTGTTTTACAGCTGAGCAATTAAACAGGTATAAATAAAAAAATGGAATGGATGGTAAAAATTTTGTCTCAACACTAAATTCTTGACATCTGCTAATGGCTATTTATTATATATTTATAGCTTTATGTACGCCTTTGATGCTTCATATATGCATAAAAAATATTTCCTATTCTTAAATGTTTTTATATTAATGTTTTTTTTTTCTTTTCAGTGATGAGTTGACACTGGAAGGTATTAAACAGTTCTTTGTTGCTGTTGAACGTGAAGAGTGGAAATTTGACACATTATGCGACTTATATGACACACTAACAATAACACAAGCTGTGATCTTTTGTAACACTAAAAGGAAGGTGGACTGGTTGACACAGAAAATGCAAGAAGCTAACTTTACTGTCAGTTCAATGCATGGTGACATGCCACAAAAGGAAAGAGACAATATTATGAAAGAATTCAGATCTGGTCAAAGGTAATTATTTGTTTTTCTCTCATTTTCTCAATTATAAAAAATGTTAGATATGTATGTAACATTGTTCTTCAACATCTACAACAATATTTCCTTTAAATATATTTATTGCTGGGGATATTAAAAGCTGATTTTTGTGTAACAATTATGATAGTAAGGATTGTTATATGTATGTGGTTATAAATACTATGGCTGTGCATTTTTATTCAGGATAAAATTTAAATTATTTTAATTTCCTTACCTTGATAGAACAAAATAAAATCACAATTAATATACCACAAATGAAAATTATTGTATCCTGTTTACTTGAGCTCTTAATAATAAAGATATCTTGTTATCTTAAAATCCTTTTATCAATGATTTAATATTTTTAATAAATATCAATGACTTTCAGCCGAGTTCTCATCACAACAGACGTATGGGCCAGAGGCATAGATGTCCAGCAGGTGTCACTAGTTATCAACTACGACTTGCCCAACAACCGTGAGTTGTACATACACAGGATTGGTAGGTCTGGTCGTTTCGGACGTAAGGGTGTCGCCATCAACTTCGTGAAGTCCGACGACATAAGGATTTTAAGAGACATTGAACAGTACTACTCGACACAGATCGATGAAATGCCTATGAATGTAGCCGACTTAATATAGTTTTGTAATATCCAAGATAGTGTTTAATGTCAAATGTCAACATTGCTCCATACATTGCTTAAATTATATTGAATACTTATTGTGTTACATTTATATTTAATAAACATAGAACTTATACACTGGGTTTTATTTCGAGATATATTTAATGTTATACTAGATATAAATGTTTGTATGTATGTAATGTTTAAGCATGCATATTTAAATTTATTGATTAAATTTCAAATCAAGTTAACATCTTTTTGTCTACCTGCTAGGGTACATGAAGCTAAAATATATAGGACCAAAATTTTAACATATGAGATTTGAAAAAAGTTAGAATTTTTATCCATTTAAGAATTATATATATAGTGTAATAACGATATTGTTTTTCAAAATGTGGGTGATGTCACACTACTTGCAATTAGATTATATTTTATATTCTAATGAGCCTGCATAATTTTAACTTGCGACTAACATAATAAAATAAACAAAATTTTATACATTTCAACCACTTTATTAATATATTAAAAGCACAGCAAATTTTCAAAGCAACCAAGCCTATATAAAATATACAAGAATGTACCTCAACATTAAAGTAGACAATCTCTTAAGTAATGTCACCAATATTTCTTTATTTTCTAATAAATATAGTTAATTTTCAAGGCTAAGCTCCTGGAATGTCACAGTTATAATACAAGTGAAATAGTAAAACAAAATATTCTGAAGTATTTACAACAAGATGTCCAAATAATAACCAAGAAAAAATATATTTACAAAGCTAATTTTACAAGTTTTAGGTTTTAAAATATTCACTAAATGTTACATATTATACATGTTATTTTATGTGCATATAACAAAATACAAAATTATGACTATTTACAAATTCACAAGAAAGCACTTAAAATCATATGTTGAGTGATATTTTATTATATATGCCTTCAAGACTAATAAAAACCAATTTTAAGGCACAAATTGAAAAAAAAATGAAATACATTCATTTAGTTATTATATTACATACTTATAAGAAGAAACATACAATATTTTATTGTTTTTAATTTCAAAAAACTCAACACAAACATTCTATACTAAAATAAAATATTTGATAATACTATTAATAGGCTTAGGAAAATGTCTCAGTAAAAATCTTGTTATATTTAAAAGATGTGGACAAAAAAAGTAAATTGAACTTACTCCATGGCCAGTACATAGTATGTATTATTATTTTATTTTTGATCAATTTATTCTATTTGTGGCCCTGTATTAGTATAGGCATTCCAGCGCCTGAAAATAAATATTCCAATAGCCCCAAGCAACAATGCTACAAGAATCTCTGTTAATTGTTCCAAGAAGCTAGTAGATGGCTCTGAAGATTGTTGACTGAATGGTACATTCTGAGGTTCAAAAGCTGGTTCAGTTGGAGGTTTTGATGCTTGCTCCTCCTCACCTTTAAATGCAATTTGATTTAAAACTGATTGTTCTTCTTCTGTAGGAGGTTTGGCTGCCATTGATGACAATAAATTTTCTATTTCACCGCATTGAGGACAGGCCCAATTTGTGGATTTCTTTGCAAGAACTTTTCGCTCTGCGGGAGTGTAATCTAGTGAGCCAATGGTCCCTTCTGCTGGAGTAGGCATAAAAGCTATTAAAGCTAATAATGCTGTTCTTATTGACCAGGATGGCTGCCATGTCTCTGGATGGTGACCAGATATAGATAAACATATTTTTTTATTAACTTCGAATCTACCATTTGGTGTTAAAAGAATAATATGAGGAGGGTGCATGGGATACTCTTTGGGTAGTAATATTCTTCCGTGGTATATGCCACCTTCAAAATCTGTTCCCCTGGGACCGCGTACGGTGAAATGCCACTCAAATAAATTATCTTCAAGAGGTCTTGCACAATATTCATCTGTAGCTTCTGCTAATTCAAGAGCTTCTCGCATAAGGCGTTTTACGCCAGGACACTTAGTGTTATATTTTTCGACCATTTCTGCCATATTTATTTAAATAATAAATTAAATAACAAAAAATGTCAAACCTAAATAAAATATTAATATAATATACAAGTAAATTTTCCAATGTTGTGATAAATTAAATGAAATATTGAGTCGTGACGAAAGAGTAGACAAGTTACAGACAGATCACAACAATTCACCAATGAGAAATGCACAGATGTTGGGATCACGAAGCTAATGACAAACAATGAATAAATTTTCATTGTAAATTGAATTGAAATTTAAATGTATTAACTAAATTACCTAAGCTTTGTTTAAAATAGAATTAATCTCGTGCGATTATTGTTAATACTTTAATATAACTTTAATAAGACTATTAATATAACATTTGCAAATAATATGCGCTTAATAACTTTAAAAGTATTAAAAAAAATTAAGAAATGTATATTTAGCATTATTTTGATAATACATATATTTATGTTATAAGAATTTATATACATATAATTTTATTTTCTTTGCATATACTTTTATAATTTAATTGTGAATGATATTTATGTATATAATGATCCTCCACGTTAAACGACATATATTTTTGTATACAATTGCATGACACAATCATATATTATGTTTTTAAATAACCTCTAAAAGTAGCATTAGTAATTAACATATAACTTAATCTTTACGACACAATTCTTATTAATTATATTTTTATCTATTTTAATTTAAAACCCAGTCAACTAGGGTGAATAGAAACAAAAACCTTGAAATTTTCTTTTATCAAATTATTCATATATAATGAATTTAAAAACACATTTTAATGTGTGGTAAAGGTAAAATTAATATTAATTTATACTTACACATATTTCAATACCATTGTTTTACATTTAAATTCAGGAGCATTTTTAAAATAAAATAAAGTCCAAAACAGTTTCTATCCACCCCTTTTAACTTATACTAATACTATCTATTCATTAGCATACATTGTAATGTACCACGTAGTCTGTGGTTTAAACTGTAAAATTTTTGCTATTGTCTGTGAAATATCAAACAAATCACAAATAATATTCAATAACCTATTTTTAAGATTACAAACAAAAAAAGACATATTTTAATGTGAATTTTGTATGAAAAAAGAAATTACATAAATAATTTGGCCATGGACGGGCCACCAGGGAATAATTCCGGTAACAATAACGGATCAATAGGTCCGCCACCGGGCATGCCAAGCTTTCCACCTATGCCTCCTCCACCAATGGGTCCTGGAAATATGCCTCCACCTCCAGTGTCATCAATGTCATTGGGCCCTGGAAATATTCCTCCTCCTCCAGGTTCAATGGGTCCTGGGAGTATACCACCACCTCCCGGTTCAATGGGCCCCGGAGCTATCCCACCGCCCCCAGTGTCAATGGTACCGGGAAGTATACCTCCTCCGCCAGGATCAATGGGCCCAGTGAACATGCCTCCACCGCCGGTTGGTCCACCTGGGTCCATGCCTCCGGTGAGTTCAACTGGTGGACCTCCAAATATGCCGCCTCCTGGGATGGGACCGCCACCAGGCTTAATGGGTATGGGTCCTCCTGGAATGGGACCTCCACCGCCACCAGGTATGGGTCCACCTGGAATGGGAATGGGGCCACCGCCAATGGGTCCACCTGGTATGCCGCCTCGCTTACCACCAGGCATGATGCGTTCTCCTAACATGAAGAGTAACTATAATCAGTCTATGGATATGGGACCACCTGGAATGGGGCCTCCTCCTAATATAGGTCCTGGAATGGGCCCAAATATGAATCCTTGGGATGATCAAGGTCCCCCAGGTTGGGTAAGGCAAAGTAGAAATGATGGTCCACCAGGATGGGATGATCATATAGATGATGAAGAAGACAATGAAGATGAAAATAGTGACCCTGGTCAATCATCTGGACCACCCAATTTACCATCACTGCTAACCATGAAAATAGATACACCTGAAGAGTTTAGGAACAAGCCACCAGCACCACCTGCAGGAGGTGTAGTGCTACCAAAGGCACTTGAAGAAGCTCTTGCTTATAAGGATCAAAGACAAGCAGCATTAGGAAGTGATAAAGAAAATGGTATTTTTTTTTCTTGTATATGAAAAATTTAAAAAGCAGCTTAACAAATCTGGCTAACAAACATAGCATGGTAGCTAAAAGGAGGGTCCCTTTAGCCACTATGCTACATATATATTCCCTATTTTCTATCTACTTTTTGGGACACATATTGTCCAAAAAGCAAGAAAATATAAATAATTAAAATATAATTAATCCTCACAGTGAGGATTGAACCTATTTATGTAAAGATAATAGCAGGACTACCACCATTCTGTATTTTTTTCCTGTTATGCTGTCACTATAGGCTGATGTTAACATTACTTTGGTTGTAGCCCAGGAGCATAAGTGTGCCTTGTGCCTTCGATTCCCACTTGAGGATATAAAATATTTAATATTCTAGTTCTCAGTACAAAGAGCGACAACAGGAACAGAGTGTCTTAGTGCTATATTCCCAGGTTCCTTCTACCTGTCCTGCTATGTGTGGGACACAGCATGAAGTTAAAAAAAGTATATAACTTTAGTTAACATAACCAAAGTTTGTATATTTGTTTGATATTCTGTGTCAACTTTGATCCAAATTTTTTTATTTCTATTTATATGTCTTCACATACTAATATCTAAAAACATTAAATTTCATTTCTGAACTGCATAAAGACAATGATGATGATGATATTCATAATTATTCAAAATTTCCATAATATATATTTAATTTTAACATTTTTATTTAAAATTATACTTAGAGTCGAGTAAGCAAGTGGAACCTCCTACTGCACCTGTAATTAGTTCTGAATATGATGGAGAAGAAGAGGGAGACTCTGACGATGACAACATTCCAGAAGCACCACAACCACCAGTGATTTCTAAACAAGAGGTATATAAAAATTTGTGATTTAGATAGTTTTACATAAAAGATAAATGTAAGACTGGTGATTATTATATTAAACTATACTGATAGCTCAGTTTTATTAAATCTCCTTGAAGATTCATAAATTTAAAAAAATCAGATCTTTGTAATATCAATTCATATGTTAAATTTATTATTGCTTTATTTCTGTACCACCTGTATAGTATGATAGACAAAAGGAAACCTAGTGTGGGACACTATTCAGCTTCCCATTCATTCTAAGAAACATGTCATGTTGATTTAATATATTTTATATTTTACACAGTCTCATGCAAATAAAACCAACAAAAACAAACGTAAGAAGAAAAAGAAGAAGGCGGCGAAACAGAAACGCAAGGAAATAAAGGAAATGGACCCCTCCAACAAGGATAGTCACAAATCTAGCGACAAAGAAAATGCAAAAGAAGCAGACATTGAGTATGTACATATTGGATTTTTTTTTTATTATCAAATTAACTTCACAGTTAATGAATTTAATTATGTCCATGAATAAGTTCACATCTTGTTTTTGGAAATATATTTAAATATTATAAGTAACAACTTAACACTAGGTTCGCCGGTTCTACCTTTCCTGCTGTGTAGGGGGGAATACAGCGTTAAGCTGATTTATTTTTTAATTTATATTGGTATTTTCACATAGTTCGGTAAGAATGTATGGCTTAATAAGTTAAAGCACTTTGCAAGAGCTGCAAATTTGACTGCTATTCATATTATATATGTTTCTAATTATTGGAAACTGTTTAAATAGAATAAAAATTGTCAGATAAGGCAGTCGTGACACAGGCGTATAAAGTGGCACTGTAAAAGCGACTGGTTGTGGGTTCGATCCCCACTAGAAGAAATGAAATATTTATTTAAATTTATATTTCGAGGAAAAGCGCGGCGTTAAGTTCGGCGGAAAGTGGAGAACGGAGTGTCTTAACACAAGGTTCCCTTTGCCTACCCTGCTGTGTGCAGGATACAGCGATCTGATTTGAAATAGACACATATTATAGACATGACCAAAATGCGTATGCCAACGTGCCGCAATTATTATATAAGTCATATTAATACGAATATTGTGGGTTCAAATTTCAATTATGTTGAGAATGTCTTTAGTATTTTATAACATTATTGGCATATTGTTTATATTTTATTCCACACTTAGGTTATTCTAAAAAGAATTTTTGACATTCAGCTTCACGGCAGGATGGGCAGAGGGAACCTTGTATTAAGACACTCTGTTCCCCACTTTCAGCCGAATTTTGGAGGCATTGTGTGCTATGATTTACTTTTGGTATAATTAGTAATTACGTTAAATACAATATAGATTTAAAAAATACTTTTTTTTTATGTAATATGTCTTGTTATTACAGATATGTTCAAGAAAACATACAGTTTCACGAACTGGAGCCGATGTATAGACAATTTCACCGCATATTGGAAGCTTTCAAGATTACTGAGAAGAAAGAGGAGATTAAAGACGAGCCCGGCAAAGATGTGCCCAAGCTCAATAGTAAACCTCAAGAAAAAGTCACTGACCAGTTTGCAGCCGATGAAGAGGCTGTTGAGGTGATAATTATTTTTCTACAAAAAATAAATATGTCTTCCATGATATTGGGCTAGAAAGAAGGAACCTATATTTTGTGATATGAGAATTCCACATCACTATTTTGTTCAAGAACTGAGCAGGAGAAACAAATATAATCACAAAAAAAGACAACTATAATAAATAATGAGTCTAGTGAATTCTTATATGTTATTTGTATTTTTTATATAATAATTATGTTGTTTTACTAAACAATTATTTATAAAAATAGAGACATTTAGATCAAGAACACTATAGAGTTAAGATATAAAACAAGGATTTGTGTAATGTTGTCAGTGTGTAGCTTTTTTTTACATTTATTAGCGACTTGGAAATATTAAGATCTAGCATGATTTGACGATGATAACATTATGGAAGTATAAACATCTTCAATGATTACAACCATAATACTATATGGTAGTGAGCCGCGGCTGTAGCGCCTCATTTAAGTCGCTAAAGCCGCAGTTGCCGCCCTTGACCTGGTCCAAGATATTTTTTTCCAGTTCCTTTTATTTATGCCTCTTTGCCTCTAATTTATGATGTTTGATTTAGATTCTACAAGTCTTGTTCAAGTTCCATTCCAAATTTACAGAAACACGCGGCAGACGAAAAAGAGCGTCTATCCAAGCGGAAGCTCAAGAAGCTGTCGCGCCTGTCCGTGGCGGAGCTGAAGCAGCTGGTGGCGCGCCCCGACGTGGTGGAGATGTACGACGTGACGGCGCGCGACCCCAAGCTGCTGGTGCAGCTGAAGGCGCACCGCAACACGGTGCAGGTGCCGCGCCACTGGTGCTACAAGCGAAAGGTATATTTCATTTGTGCCATTGTGGTTCAGTGGGACTATGTTTGATTGTTAATGTGATGGTTGTAGGTTCAATCATCATTAAGGAGAATTATTACCCTGACAAGATAATGTGTGGTGTAATTTCTGATATTTTACACACAGTGTCTCGAATTCAAGTGAAAGCAGGGGATGAAGTGTCTGAACTTTAGGTTCTCTCTCTCCACTTCTGTCTGATTTTATTCTTTTATACAATTTATTCTTATGCAATTATACTCTGTTCTGGCAAGGATTTGAACTTAATAAAATAATTAATTAAACACTTATTGGGATTTCTAAGTACAGTACAGTAAAGGAGTTGTGACCGTCCTGAACATTGTGAATTTTTATTGCATTGTTTACTTGGGAAGAATATAATTAAAAATCTAATTTCGCAGCTAATTTCAAGACGGCCACGATTCGTTGACCGTACTATATACCTTTAAAATTTGCATATAAATTTTAATCTCTGTTAATTTTCAGTACTTACAAGGTAAACGTGGCATAGAGAAGCCTCCGTTTGATCTTCCGGACTTCATCAAGAAGACGGGCATTATGGAGATGCGCGCCTCGCTTCAGGATAAGGAGGAGACTAAGACTCTGAAGGCGAAGATGAGGGAACGGACGAGGCCAAAACTTGGAAAAATTGATATTGATTATCAGAAACTCCATGATGCGTTTTTCAAGTGAGATACTTTGGTTTTTTACATTCTTTTACAAATGTTTCGTAGAGAATATATTTAATTAAAATAAGCATATATTTATGGCCGTCGTGGAGTAGGCGCACATGCACGTGACGATAACGTGACAGCTGTGGGTTCGATTTCCACTCCAGGGAATGATTTTTTTTTTAATATTCATGCCCCGCTTTTGTCTTGGTAACTGAGCAAAGAACTCTACAAAAGACAAGAGCGGGATGTTGATTGCCGCTAATCAAAACCCAATGCCTCGAAAATTCAGCAGAAATTGGGCAATAAAGTGTCTTAACATTAGGTTCTCTGCCACCTTGCAATATGCGGGACATAGCGGTAAGCTGAAAAAAAAATGTATTAGTGCTTTATTTAGCCACAAAGTGTCTGCTTATAGCAGGGTAGGCAGAAGGAACCTAGTGGTAAGAGACTCCAATATCCAGTTTCTGTTAATTTTTGGGATATTGCGTATTGAAAGTCTTTTCTTCGTGCCAGAGCAAAAATGGTAAAAATTAATCCCCCTGAGTGGGAGTCTCACATTCGTCTAACTCACATTCGTCGCTTTTACAGTGTGACGCTTTGCCACTGTACCATGTCGATCTCCCATTAGTGCTTATTGATTGGACAGTTCATAGTAAATTCATATAGTTTAGACAAAAACAAAATTAATTAAGTAAATACTTAAGAAGTTGAATTCTTAAAAATTGTCTTAGTAATTGAAACTATGACCTCTACGATTTACTGTTCTAAAATCGCGTATTACTATATCATATTTTATTTAAATGAATTGTAATTAATCCTAAAGGAAGCTAATATTCTAAATAAATATTATTAGACAAATTTAGCAAAAAAAATAATAACGCAATGTCGAAATAGACCATAATATGCAAAGTATTCGCATTTATGGTCGCATTATGATCAGTTTGATTACTGAACATTATAACTCCTAGGTTTTAAAACAGTGATTTAAATTTATTGTGGGTGTAATGGTGAAGAGAGCCACCAGATACATAGTGTAATTATTCTTAGATAATGTTCAATAAAATGGAATGGAACATAAATTACTGTCATGTATCCCGCATACAGCAGGGGTGTTAAGACACTCCGTTCGCCATATTCTGGCCAATTGACGTGACGTTGTGTGTTGATTGGCGAAACCCCACCCCGCCCTTTGTCTTGCTACTAGAGAGAGGAAGTGGAAATATATAATTGGTTCAACTAGGATTGGTCCCACATTTGTCGCTTTTACAGAGACGCTAGGTGGACCTCAACAAAATATCAAATCTAATAAGAATCTTATTTAAAATTTTACTTGTGCTTTCAAAATTGAAGACATTATATTTATTTTCTTTAACGTCACCACTTTATTGTTCATTACTTCAAAACTCTTAATATATATTAGTTCACCCTTCTCACTACCAAATCGACGATATATGAAATGAAAGTGCAATTTTTTGGTGAGTACGTACTATAAATATATTTTTCTTTTGAATAACATCACACATGACTTTATAAATTGCAAAAATATTCAAATATTTAAGTGTCAACGCATGCATAGCATTTTTTTTGTAATTTATTGGTTCATGTCAAGTTTTCTGTAATTTATTGGTTTAAATAATATGTAATAATATATCTTGCAATACATTGATAACAAATCCAATATGTTTATTGTAAAGGAATATTATTAATCTATATTATAAAGCTTAAGAGTTTAATTCAACATGCTAATCTCAGGAACTACTGGTTCAAATTAGATTTTTTTTATTCAAGGAAGGCTATTATAATAATAATATATATTTTGATATTTTGATACGTGCATGTGATCATAATTACCTCAACCGCTTCAAAAGTGTTATATACAAATCTGAGTTATTTTTGCAAAAAAAAACTTAACAAATATTATCCATATCATATTGTCCTTGCTTCTAGGTGGTCTTCTTAGTTTCCCTCACTACTGTAATTTAATCTTATAAAATACACATAAAATTAACAATCTTTCAAAACATTTATCCATATTTATTTATTTATTTAATACTTTATTACACCAACTTAATAATAAAAATATACAAAGAAAACAATGGAAAAGTATGGTGCAAAGGCGGCCTTATCACCACAGGTGATCTCTTCCAGGCAACCCTTACCATTAAAAAGATCAAAGAATGTGTGGATATTGGCTGGTGTACAAATGATAAAATATGTTATTCTAATATGATAAACCTACATAAAGAAAAAATTACATTCTATATATTACAAACTAGGTGCATAAAATAAAATAAAATAATATGAAATACATATTTTATGTAGATGGCAGACAAAGCCCCGCATGACAATTCACGGTGACCTCTACTACGAGGGTAAGGAGTTCGAAACCCGTCTAAGGGAGAAGAAGCCAGGCGATCTGTCTGAAGAACTCCGTACAGCGCTCGGCATGCCAGTTGGTCCTGGATCTCACAAGGTAAACAATGAAAAACAGTAAAATACTCTCTTTTATACAGTGTTTTTGTCATGACCACTTCTATAAAACCACAGTTTTAACTAGAGATGCGCCGAATATTCGGTTTTTATTCGGTGTCATCTTTGTCATTATCGTCGTGCCGTATTCGGTTAATATCAAAATCGGCTGAATTATTCGGTTATGGTACCGAATACATTCGGTTCGATTAGTTTTTTTAAAATTATTATTATAAATTAAATGAGTTTCACTTAATGCTATGGCTCCTTCGCTTGAGCGGAGCGGTGCCGAACTAGACACGCATATTCACCCGCACAGAACGATGACATATATATACCGAATACCAAACGAATATTCGGCGCATCACTAGTTTTAACTATTGTATAAAAACCTAATACAATTAAAACGAAAGAGATTTTGCCAATAATGAAAAAGATGTTTTTTCAAACAAAATAAATAATAAGATTATCTAATATATTTAGATATATAAAATAGCACAGTAGTAGTGTGCTCAGTTAGCCATGCTCACCTCAAGGCGGAACGCGGAGCGATGAAAAGAAAATATTGAAAAATAATGATTTACAGGCCTCGAGAGGCCCCACTAGAGGCAACTTCTCTATTTAAAAACAACTTAAAACTTATTTATATTGTAAAAATCATTTAAAGAATATTTTAAAGAAAATGTTAAATGCAGATTTTTTTGATGCTATTAATTATTATTAGGAACTTGACAATAATATGTTTATTCTTTAGGCATACACCTGTAAGTAAATGTTAATAATCATAATATTAAATATATATATATATTCGATTACGTTATCTATATATTCGTTAAATATCTATATATTTTGGATGGCGAAACGTAACGTCTTTACGGCGAAACCTTGTCTTTACAAAACGGGAAATTGCAAGACATATAAATAGAAAAGATCTAGAAACTTTCTACTCTTTCTATCTGACATTGTTACATTATAGTTGTATTTAACAACAGAATAATTAATTCACACACTCAAAGCTATTAAAGAAATATTCTAATAATATAATCTATCCAGGTGCCACCCCCATGGCTGATCGCTCAACAACGTTATGGGCCACCCCCGTCATACCCCAATCTGAAGATCCCGGGTCTCAACGCGCCCATACCCGAGGGTTGCGCCTTCGGTTACCATGCCGGGGGATGGGGAAAGCCCCCGGTGGATGAAACGGGCAAACCTTTATATGGTGACGTGTTTGGACACCAGAGTAGCGGTCAGGATGTGAGTATTGAGCTTATATATTGATTCTCATAAAATTTATTACAAGTATTTGAAACTTTTGTTAAAGTGTTTATTAAACTTAACTTAGCTTCGCGCTTTATCCCTAGCGGCGTGGTCAGAGAGAACGGAGCGCCAAACGCTACGGTCTCTACATACCTCTTTCGCCTCGTCCACTGTCATAAATCTAGTGTTTATTAAGAAAGAAAAATATATTTTTAGTAAATCGTATAAAAATTTGAACGTAGCTGAATTTGAACCCGGGCCTCTATCAAACGTTCTGAGTACTAAGCCACACTTTATTATCAAGCTACGTCGAAATTCTTATATGATTATTACAACTTATTTATATTGTTAGTATCTCTGTAGGGTTTTTATTAGTGACGTATTGTTATTGGGTATATTATATTTATTAATTACACTGTTGTTCAACATGTTTGGCAGTTGTTTAAAAAGGTTAAGGTCAACAGAGTTTAATTGTTTGAATAAGTTATAGAAAATAACTTTTTTAGTTTTATTATGCCGTGTGATCCCGGCCTAGAATAGGATCATCCTGGTACTGGTGGTGTCGTAAGAGGCGACTAAAGTACGTGTGGTAGAGTCACGTCGCCAGCAATGGCAACACGCATGGGCAGACTCGACCGGATCATTACCACCCCCGGTATTTAAAACCAGCGTGAAGTTGTTAGTGGCTTTATGCCACTGCGTTTCGCATCAGGTAATGCCGGGCCCCGGCGCCCAACACATCTTGAAGGCCGGTAACGGACCTGTAGCTCCTCTGAGGTTGCACGGGGCCGTGGGCGCCGGTAATCACTTACCATCTGGTGACCCGAACGCTTGTTTGCTTTGTCTTTTCCATAAAAAAAAAATTATATATTATGTTATAGGATGCTGAAGATCAAGATATCGATAGAACAATGTGGGGTGAATTGGAGTCTGAATCTGAAGAAGAATCAGAAGAAGGTATTGCTCTTTAATTATTATATTTTAAAATTAATATTATAATAAAGTATTCTTACTTTATTACAATCTTTTGAGAATGTTGAAAATAACATTAATTAATGTAATACGTTGCGTTTACAATAAAAACATAAGTTTACAATAGAAACATATTTTCTTTAAACAATAATACTCTAACTAAATTTATTTCGTATTACAAAACAGAGGAATCAGACGAGGGCGAGAAGCCGGGCGAAGGTGAGGTGCAGGCCGGGGTGGCGACCCCCGGGGAGGGGCTGGTGACCCCGTTGGGCATCAGCTCCGTGCCCCCCGGCGTCGAAACCCCCGACACCATAGAGCTGAGGAAAAAGAAGCTCGACTCGGACGTGGAGGGGTATGAAATTTATTTTTACTTTCACGTTGTTGTATCCCACATATGGCAGGATAGATAGAGTGAACTCAGTGTTAGGACACTCTGGTTAGTATAACATTATAAGAATATAGTGGATTTACAATTTATGGTGCACCTTTTTCGACGGTTTTTCAAAGCCTGAAAATAAAAAATAAATAAACCTCTTAATAAAAATGTATAGTATTAGATGTATATCAGGTCCAGTTGCACGCTATATTCCGCAGATATATTCCGCAGATATAGTAGGGTAGGCACTAGGAACTTAGTATTAAGACACTCCGCTCCCTACTTTTCGCATAATTTTCACGATATTTTCTTTGAGTGGCGGAATATGACGCCGCGCTTTGGTTAGTAAATCAAGTAAATGAATATTATTTATTTAGCTTCACACTGTATATTGCACATAGCAAGGTAGACAGAGGGAATCTGGGAAATTGGTGTTAAGATACTCCGTCTGGAAATGAATGGAATTCATGATAAGATATTGTGTGTTGCGTGGCGAAACTCTCTTCACTAGAACGAGGAATAAATGAACAAATAAAAATATTAAATATTTCAATTCTTCGAGTGGCAATCGAACCCACAACCTATCGAGTTTACAATCCTTGCTATTGACCACAGAAATGAAGATAATTTAAATATAATAATTTTATTTTTAAAATATTGTACTTTGTTTGCAGCGGCGACACTCCAGCACTGTACCAGGTGCTGCCCGAGCGCCGCGTGGGGCTGACGGCCGGCATGATGGCCTCCACCCACGTGTACGACGTCAATGCAGCCAACCCGGGTACGTTGTTGTTTTCATTATAGGAATAATAAAGTAATATGACTGACGTTGACACTTTAACTTTATTTACAATTCAATCATGTTGAATATCGCTTTTTTTCAATTCAAGTAGGAAAATTTATAAACCCTTTTTTTTATGCTTCGTTACATTTTTGTACATACAAGCACGAAATTTGTGCTTTTTGACTAAAAATTTGTTGTTGTTGTGTTGTTGTTTATTGTAAATTCGTAATTCGTTGTTGTATATTTATAGAAGGTTAATTGTTAAGTTTCCACTTTGATAATCATTCAATTTAATAATCAAATAAAGCCGAGTTCGCTGTACTAGCCATACATTCGTATCAATCTATGTCGAAAATCTTATACAGTTGTTACGATTTATTATTTTTATTTTCTGATATGTTTTTACAGAAAAATAAAATTATCTTTTAAATTTTATTGTATTTAATACACCTACCACAAGATAAAAATATTGTTTCTATTTAATTGTTTTTAGGTAAACGAACGCTAACAACAGGCACTACAAGTGAAGCAGCACCAGGAGGCGGAGTCGAAGTGACCCTTGACCCTTCAGAGCTGGAGCTGGAGCCCGAGGCAGTGGCTGCGAGATACGAGAGACATTTAAGGGAACACCGTCCTAAAGGACGAGAGGATCTGTCTGATATGTTAGCTGATCATGTTGCTAGACAAAAGGTGGGTTTTCTTTTTTTAATGTTTTTTTTATGGATCATTTCCATAAAATACGTAAATTACAGGATAGGCATAAACTAGTATGAGTAATATTTTCTATTTAATCTTTCTATGTTGATTTTGCTTGCTTAATAATTTCAAATGTTTATAGAGCAGTGTTTCCCAACGGTGGGCCCACAGGGGGGCAATTTGATAGTTAAGGGGGACTATTGAAATGAACTCGGTACAACTTTATACTAACTTTATACTTTACTTTTACCCTTTCGCTTCGGCCCATTGTATGCAGTGTATCACATCATTCAGTTTGTGTTAATTTGAAATAAGTGCCCGTCAAAACTATTGTAATAGTTCGTTGAATTAATATTCATATATATTGTATAGATATAATTGATAAGTATTTGATTTCATTTTTATAATAGGGGGGCATTAAAAATTTTAGAATGGTTAAGGTGGGGCATGGCACAAAAAAGATTAGGAAACACTGCGTTTTACAACAAAAAATAATTTGAAATCAGTATTTTTTTATGATATAGTTTTATATGGTACATGGTTATTTAAGTTCTATTCATCACAATCGATATTTATTATTGTTTTATTTTACAGAATAAACGTAAGCGTCAACAAACAACTGATTCTAAACAAGCGAAGAAGTATAAGGAGTTCAAGTTTTAAATATGTTATTCTGTATATAGTGTTTTTTAAATTTAAGTCTTCAATAGAATGTGTCTAATTATTGCATCTATGTATTAGCATTATGAATAAAGTGATGGAAATCATATAGGCGTTTTATTTTTACTCAATAATATGTTATGAACTATACAAACAGTTTGATTGCTGTTGTTTTTTATTTAAATCATGTTTTAGTTCACCTGCCTGCTCGTCCAACCACCATAAAGAAATGAAACCTAAAAAATTGGTTCGGTTCTTAGTTTATAGCGTTTCGAGAGTGCCAGTTGAGCTAACTAATCACTTCGCCAAAAAAAATTAAGTTAAGTTAAGGAATAGATTATAACGCAATTTTTTTTATTTAGTTACTAGTAGTAACGATTATTTAGTAGTTACTATTAGGAATAAAGACGAATCCATATTGTTAAAGATCATATATAATCAAAAGATTTTTTTACAATTTACAAAAATTACGTATATAAGTAATAAAAACTGTTAGTAACTATTTATATTTTTTTAATATATTTTTAATTAGTAAATTGTGTTTTTAAAATTTTTATCACTCTAGATTAAACAAACATTTTATTTAGGATCAACATTTATAGTTTTAAATATAAAAGATGGCGTCACGTGTATTCTAAATTCTTAATCTAAATTACGCTATGGTTTTGTTTACGTTTCAGGTCGCAATATTGTAAATTTCACTTGCAGTGCAACATCTTCGCTTGCAAGTAATGAATTTTTGATGGATTATCTCTTTAATCGGACCGTCCAGTTATATATAAAACTTAGTATTTTTATGTTCCTTAATATATATTTTTATTTAGTTAAATCCTAAAAAATAATAGCCTTAATAATAGTCGCCACAGTGTCGGATCGAAAGGTCCTTGATAGCGCCCAGGATTCCAAGACTCACCTCTGAACTGTTCAAATTGCTATTCGACTTGTCTCATAAGGTCGTTTATTTTTTTACGATTTACGGCGTTCGGGCACGAATCGTAAGCTCTGGTGGCTAAGTTTTTGCGTCGGTTGAGCTTTCTGAACTTCTCTGAAACCTTAAATCTCGCTTTAGGCAGATCTGGGACGTCTTTTGAGCATCTGTGGGATTTTGGCAACATCTACTAAGTCTATAATGCCAGGAAAGAGGTCAAGTGTGGAGTTGGCGAGCTTTTTCCAATTTATGATGGTTTTTCTGGATCTGGTAAAAGATGTCTGTTCCTAATTTGATGGTCAATGGGATAATGCTGTAAACCACCATTGAAACTTAATACGCTTTGAAGCCCACGTTAAACCCCATGTCTCGTCTCTTTCAATTAGTTTGGTTTGGTCTTGTACGGCCTGTACAAGACCAAATCCCTAGGCGAGATGCCTAGGGATTGTTCGTTCGTTCGGCATTTTTTCGGTAAATAAGTCGAGTTCAATGCTGAATAACCCTATGGATTAGGAGACTAAATCTGCGTCGACTGCGACTAAGCCAGGCGTGGGTTCACCTTCGGCACGGCCGTGAGTTTGACCCACGAGTTCGAGTCACTGTCGCGGGTGTATTTAATAATCAATCGGTGTCAACGCCGCGCTTTGTCTCGACATCAGAGCGAAGACATGAAGAAATAAATTTAATTAAATATTGGGGATGAAATATTTAGTCTTTTTATTTCCTCGCTCTTGTACCGAGGCAAAGTGCGGCATTGAGTTAGGTTGCGAAAAGTGGTGAACGGTAGCATCTTAATGGGAATGGAATGTCCTAACACCATGCTATGTGCGGGCATGGGCGAACGAAGAAGAGGAGCCAGGTGTGTTATGCCCATTCCCGAATAGATTGGTGCCCATCCAGAAATTTTACTTACAACAAAATAGAACCCGAAAAATAAAAAAAACAACATTTACATGAGCATATCAGTCCCAAGCTAAAGTCCAAGCCTCCTCCCAGAAAATATCTCTAGATACGCTGATGTGTACGGGATAATAATGAAGGAGTTAGGCTGATTTTAAAAAAAAATAATAAAATATATTTTTACATTCGTTGTTAATTGTTATGGCAACACATGGTAGTAGTACAATTATTTTCTACTTTCCTACTTGTTGGACTTCGCTCTGACAGATTTGATACTATTTTGTTTTAATTAATTTTTTATTAGTTTTATAAGCATATTATACATTTTTTTAATTATAAGAAAAATGGCTCGTGTTTTAGTTGGTGTTAAGAGAGTAATCGACTATGCAGTTAAGGTAAGCGTAACAAATAATCTAATTTACTAAAAGTTCAAAGGTTATTTTTCTAATAAGTATATTTTTCCCTTTTATAATGTCCTTTTTATAGAATTATTGAATTAATTTGAGAAATATAGGGACATTTTTTTATGTATTATTTGCCCCTAAATTCGTATATTTTTTTTATGATATTAATGTTAAGATAAATAATAAACACAAACTTTGGTTGTTATATATATTCTCCCATGAAATGTAATAAAGTAGTACAGTCAAATATAAAATAGTACAGTCAAGTATAAAATAGTACAGTCAAGTATAAAATAGTACAGTCAGTGTTATGGCTTTATACAAAATTTACTTATATAAACTATATCTTTGAAGTTAGCATGTATGTAGATGAATTGTATTTGTTATTGTAATATTGGCTAAAATTGTCAACCACATTAGAGTTACCACTTCATGTAATATATAATATCCATTTATTTATAATATATTTCAGATTCGTGTTAAACCAGACAAGTCTGGGGTAGTTACTGAGGGAGTTAAACATTCAATGAATCCATTTGATGAGATTGCTGTAGAGGAAGCTGTTAGGATGAAAGAAAAAAAGCTGGCTAGTGAGGTTATTGCAGTTTCTTGTGGACCAACCCAATCTCAGGTAAAGTATAAAATGTACTGTTTACCACTAATTAACAACACATCTAAGAAACATGTTTTTTAGCTATCAAGCTTCATCCTGCATATATCAGAGTAGGCAGAGAAAGACAAGACACTCCATCCTCCTCATTTAGCCCCAATTTGTGAGAACTCAATGCCTTACCAGATAAAAATAATTCATTCCCCCGAGTGGCAATTAATCCCACAACCATTTACATTTGTGTGGAATTTTATATATTGATATCTCATTTTAGTAATCATATAAATAACTATATACAGGAAACTCTGAGAACTGCTCTGGCAATGGGTGCCGACCGCGCCATTCATGTAGAGGTTGCAGGAGCCGAGTATGAAACTCTACAGCCCCTGCATGTTGCTAAGATATTAGCCAAACTCTCACAAGATGAAAAAGCAGATTTGGTTATAGTTGGTAAACAGGTAACATATCTATCATTTATAAAAAACTTTATTTATTACAAATTATGTTAAGGAAAACAATTTGTTTTTTTACTTATTTTTTTTATTTGATTATATTCCCTTTTTCAGGCCATTGATGATGATTCTAATCAGACAGCACAGATGACGGCCGCACTTCTTGACTGGCCTCAAGGGACATTTGCATCTAAGGTAATTATTATTTTCTGTACTTTTCTATTATCATGACACTCTGTTCTCCACGTTTATTATCCTTGAATTAGAGACATTGAGGGTTAAGCAACAGAATTTAACATGCGGCTTGACAAAGTGGGCAAAATGTTATTTATACTTAATTCATTCCCAGATTAGGGATTGAAACCACTACCATCCCTTTCACAGTCTGTCAGTTTTATAGTTACGTAATAGTTAGCCTACTTTACAATGGCTAGAACTAATTACATTCAATTCTATTTAAACTCTAAAAATATAACATCTCCAAGGTTGATTTGTAAAGATAACCTTTGTAGATAAGAAATATTCTTTACGAGAGTTTATTTCAGTGCTGATATTTTTAATATTTACATTATTTAAGATAAATATGTTTTATGTAATTATTACTCTTTGTACAATATTTTAGATATATTATTGTTTAAGAAAATAACATTTTACTTCTATACACAAATGCTAAAGAAAAAAAACATGTACAGATTTTGCTGAATTAAGTTAAAAAATATATTTTTTGTTTTTTAAAGAAATGACTTTTTTAAAGATATGCTTTGTTATAGAAAAATTTCACACTTTTAATCACATAATAAAGCTGACAGAGAGTACATGTTCTGCATTCTCCATTCTCGTTCTGAATTTGGGAAACTGTATATTGGGTAGCAGAACTCACCACCCCACTTTGTTTTGATAGCAAAGAGATCTCTCTCCCGAGAGAAGAAAAAGAACAGCAAAATTAAATTAGGATCAAACAAACAACCATAGTTTACAGTCAGATAGTGTTCCATTGTACCTCAATTACTAACTAAAATAAAGAAATTTTAAAAAATATGTTTATATGTAAAGTTAAAACTATAGAAAATAATATATATGATGTGTTAGAAAATGTAGATTTCATTAGATTTTCAAATTAGAGTAATATATATTTTTTAAAGATATTGTTTACGCATAATTTTTTTTGATTTGCTGTTTCAGGTGGAAAAATCAGATGCTGGATTACAAATAACCCGTGAAATAGACGGAGGTTTAGAGACAATCAAAACTAAACTACCCACTGTCATCAGTGCTGACCTCAGGCTCAATGAACCTAGATATGCCACACTGCCTAATATAATGGTATGTTGTTTATTATTATATTTAACTTGTTATTATATCTTATTATTAATAAATATTGCATAATATATACATTACAATCCCACTTATCCAGTACTTGAAATATTGAATTATTTAAATTATATTAATAAATTCTCATCATAATTATATAATATTACACAGAAAGCCAAAAAGAAGCCTATGAAGAAAGTGAGTGCTAAGGACCTGGGCGTAGACCTGGCGCCTAGAATCAAAGTAGTTAGCGTAGAAGACCCTCCAGTGAGACAAGCAGGTTCAATTGTACCAGACGTTGACACTCTCATCGCAAAACTCAAGGAAGGAGGACATGTGTAAACAACAATAACTGCTAAACTGTTTATTTCTTTGTATAGTTACTTCAATGAGCTTGTCATTTTGTACACAACATATTGATTCTATGTAGGTTTATTGTTAAATACATTTTATCATGTTTATATAGTTGTTTTATTTGTGTCTTACAGTATAAAAAAGTTCATGACAGTCTAGGATTGAGTCTTTTCATCATTTTAATCGTTAATTCTATCACTATGTATGAAGAACTCGTTAATTTTCTATTTTTTAAATTCTTTTTGTTTTATAGGTTTTAGAAACACTATTTATGATTCTCCATACAATGTGCAAAACATATCTACACAGACACACGGTATTTGTAAAATAAAATTTAAACTCCAGTATCTATTTATTATTTAACACATCTTGTGAATAAAAAAAATTGTTAAGTGTGCAGCAATAAATTTACAATTTTTACATTAACACAAGTAATAAATATCCAAAACGCTATTTTTGTGTATATATACACCATCAAGAAAGACAAAATATAATAAATAATAATTGTTCTTTTAAAAGTGATCAATTTCCATTATTCACTTGTACTGATGTAAAAAACGTATCGCACAAACAACAGCCGTACCAAAAGCCTGCTTTAACTAGCTGTTTTGAATTAACTTTTCAACTTTAACTAAACAACATAGTAAATTATGAGCAACCACTTTATAAACATACTGAAGTGAACACAAATTATAATACAGTCTGAAGAAAGAACTCGTACATTGAAGTTTTAAGTATCTTTCAACGTTTTTCCCTAATGCAGTGCAATGGCTCCATCATCTAGTTATTCCTTGTTCAAGTTTAACTGGCTCGTAAAACCAGAATCGGTACTGCTAGTACCAAGATTCTCCGCTGTAGGGTTCGTACCACACTATCTTCCCTTCGAGGCAGCCAGTTACTAACAGATGATGACGAGGGCTGAACTTGGAGCTGACCACTAAATCCTGATGGATGCCGAGGCTCTGGCCGATGTCCACCATTTGCGTGGGCCCATTGAAGTCTTGGACGCAGTGAGATAGTTCAGCACAGTTTTCGTTGAGCGCTAAAAGGCGCATACCGCGGCCGAAGGGCGAGCAGACGAGCCGGCCGTCCGCTGAGAAACATAATTCCTGCAAAAAAATATTATACAACAATATAATATACATTGTTTTCTTCCTATATCTACTCATATAATTTCGATTTTTCATACTCAAAACCAAATTGATGTTTTGAAAAAAATAAATGATCTGTCTGATAATTATGGCTGTATGTTAATATTATTCGCCAAATATATTTATTTTCAGCATACAAATGTTTACTCTACAATAGACCAAAGTGGTAACTACCATAACTTACCTTAATAAATCCCTTCCCTTCGTTAGTTTCTTCAACATAATATAAGAGGCGGTCGCGGTTCTGCCGAATATAGTGAATGATCTCCTCCTCGTCCTCGCACGGGGCGATGCCCTCGCGCCACGTCTGACCGGACGTGGACGGCAGTGTGCTGCTGCAAGGTGGTGAAATTCTAATATAATATGTATAATAATAAAACATTCGAGTGCGTAGTAGCGCAGTGGCACAGCGTGTGGCTGTAAAAATTACGGTTGTGGGTACGATTTCCACTCAAGACAACGATTTATTTAATATTTTCATTTCTTCGCTCTGGTGATAAGATAAAGCGCGGCGTCGAGTTCCGCCACTCAACTCGTTACGTCTCGAAAACATGGTAGAAAGTGGGAGACGGTGTGACTTAACATTAGGTTCCCTGTCTATCCTGCTATATGCGGGACACAGCGTAAAGCTCGAAAAAAAATCTTTGATTTATGTCAATAAATAATTTTATAATTAATATTATTATTATTAACAATATATGTATATACGTTAACTACGTTACACCAAATGCAATTTTCACTATCTTTTTCTCTAATTAAAAAAAAATAATAATATAAGTTTTGTAGGGAAAAAATAAAATATCGCTGTTTTGCATTACAACAAAACAGTTATTATGTGTATGAAGAAACACACAGCGTTGATTGAAGAAGCAGTCTCCTAATTTCGCCTATTTTCATATATAAATGGTTTAACTTACCAAATAGTGTTCGATATACTTTCCTCTTTCACTTCTGCAGACGTACGTCATCTATTCTCTGTGGCGACGTGCTGTCATCTATCACTCATAGAAGTCTTCATAACTCACCAGCAAGAACCTTGCTGCAACGCTGTGTGTTTCTTCATACACATAATAACTGTTTTGTTGTAATGCAAAACAGCGATATTATGTTACTTCGAAACACACAGCGTTGATTGAAGACCTGTTTGTTTACTGCTGGTGAAAGAGAATGTATGCAGACAACGGATGCAGACGCTATGTGATCTTCAAGACAATTAAAATTATATACATATATTAAAAGTGAATTTTTAATTTACCTATATATAAAAGATTAAAGTGTTTCAAATAACCCACTAACACTGTTCACCCTAATAAGACATTTCTTACCATCCTGTTCAACAAAATTTTACTGGTGATTTTTCTTTAATTATTTCATCATAAAACCTTTATTTAATGGTATAAGCTCGTCTCTAAGTTAGAACAAATTATTGTATAATAATATCAAAATATCCTCTCAATTATTTTTGGATGTTTATATAATAAACCATACTGTATCAATTTAATAATAGATTATTAAACATAAAAATAATTATATATTATTAAAATTATTTCACAAAAAACCTCTTTTGAAATTATTAACTTATCTAAAATTTTTTATTCTTTCAATAAGTTTATTACTGTTTACTTATCTGAAACTTTTAAAACTTTTTTCTTCCAGTATACCTGAAATATATCATATATATCAAATTAGTTGTCTCTTTGAATCTGTAGCCCATCATTTAATAAATAAATTTATTTAATCATTATTATTATCAAATGCTGCTGCTCATTTTGCTCTTGCTGACAAGAGAAAAATGTCTCTTTCAAAATTAAGACCATTTAAGTGGTTGAATGTGGTTGGTTTAATAAAATTCAATTTTGATATAAAAATGCCCACATAAAATTCAAAACTGATTGGTCCTTTAAACATTTGAACCTAAAAATAAAATGATTACTGACTAATATTAGATGTTCTGATACATCACAATGTGAGAGTACAACAAAATAATATTATTGTGTACCACAATTTCCTTTTGCTTTTGTTCCAGAAAATTATAATTACAATGTATGTACCACTGTCATGTTCAGCCTGTCACATTAGCACCTTGCCATCATTTTTTTTTTTTATGGAAAAGTCTATATCAAGTCTGGTTTCTTTTCCAATTTCTGTTTTAATAACAATCAAATATGGTATTTCTTTCAATTCCTAATATTTACTTATTATTTCAATTTCTGTTTAAATAATACCATTACAGCCAAAAGTGTATATTGATCGACTGACCTTCAGTTAATGATCCTCAAAAACAATTCTCTGGGTGCAGTATAACAATAAACATAAATTGAGTATTATAATTATTATTATTAAATACTTATTTAGAAAACAATTTAGTATAACAATAAAGATAAATTGTGTATTATAATTATTTCTTTTTTTTTTTTTTTAATACAGTATTATTATTAATAAACATAGAAGTGAGCCTATGTCTACCCTTTTTCAACCAAGATGGTATAATTTGCAACTATGTATGACTTTTACTTAATAAACTTGTTATTCTTTCAATTGCAGTAATAATAAATTTTATTAATATATTTATTTCTTTATTCTATACATTTCTATCCAATGGAGTTTCCTTTTCTGTTCTATCATCTTCTTTATTTATTATTATTTTTGTATTTAAATTAATATCTTATATGATCTATTTCCTTTACTTAAATGTTATACCTTTTTTATGTATGAAAAAATACATACACTACATGTATTACTGTGAATTTATTTATTATAAACTTTGATCAAAACTCTGTTAATTTCACATATTACACTTAAGACACAAAATCACACATTTTATAATTACATGACTTAATTCTTCTGAAGACCTGGATCCATGTAATGTAGTATAGTCACAGTCAGCCCAAGCAAACAATTCTGTTTAATATTAGATATCTCTCACAGCATTTATTTAGTTTCATTTTTTTCAAGTTACACAACTCCACGTTAACTATTAATTTCAAAAGCTGGAGTAAATCTGCAAAACCATTACAGACTGGTTCCTGTAGTCTGTAGTCACTTATTGACAGTAGTCTGAGTATCAGAAGTTTGCACTTTGCCTTTTGAACTCTTATATAGTAAAGGGGGCTTACATTTTTTCTTCTTGTTTTTCGTAAATTAGGAAAAATTGCTAAAAACTTCAAGGGCCTGTTGGCCTTTTTGAATTTTGAAAACAGCAACTTTCCTGTACTTCTGAATTATATACATTCATTTTGCGAGACACAACACAAATATAAACTAAACTCCTTAATATGAAAATATTTTACACAAAATTTATCATTAATATTAAGTCTCTCAAAGATAAATTTTGTTATTTATAATTTTTGCATCCGATCGCGGCAAAATTATAAGACGCTATGAGTGATAGACAGCACGTCGCCACAGAGAATAGATGACGTACGTCACTGCAGAAGTGAAAGAGGAAAGTATATCGAAGATTATTTGGTAACCATTTATATATGAAAATAGGCGAAGTTAGGAGACTGCTTCTTCAATCAACGCTGTGTGTTTCGAAGTAACATAATGATGGGTTCCCAAATCTTCAGTTTTTAAGAGCAAGAGTAAATACGTAGTAATGAGCTTGGTTACAGAGCACTGCCTTCGAGAGTCCGACGCTAATTTTAATTTTATTGGGTTATATGAGCATATTGTACTCTAAAATTATCTAGATCTAAGAAATTTATAGTTATACTACCGGACCCGGACGCGGCTTCGCCCGCTTGAAGTATACAAATGCTTATTAAATTTATTTATGAAAGTGTTTTCAGTTTTTAATACGATTAGTAAGAAAATATAAGTAAATGTGATTATTTACATAATACTCAAATACAATAAAAAATAATTTTATATTTTTAGTCTCTGTCTGTCTGTCTATCTTTCTATTTCCCCGAGTTCCAGAACAACTGAACTGATTTTTATTGGACTTTCAGTGATCGATTTTACTGATTTACCCGGGAAAAAGGGCTAGAGACTCCTTAAGGCAAAAAATTGAAGAAATTAATATATTGACAGTTGCATCTCAATACATTTTTAAAAAAGTAATGTATGTTAAGAAAAACATTCATGATTTTACCCAAATTGGGGAATTTCATAATATTAAATTACGTAAATGGATTGCATCGAATTTGTTATTCTTTTATGAGACAATGTGTATGCTCAAGTCTGAAGCACTAGCTGTAGTGACCTGGTGGTGAGGGGCGGCGCGGGCGGCGCGTGCGCGCGCTGCAGCAGCGGGCGCAGCGGGCGCGCGCGCACGCCGGCCGCGCCCGGCGGGGAGATGCCCGTGTTGATGCCCATGATGCGCTGCATGTTGAAGTTGCGCCCCACCTGCCCTCTGCAACAAGTCGCACGCCATGGACGTGTTTAGAGATATTCATTCATATTTGGTTTTAGGATTTTTTTTGTATTTCATGTTATTTTTAATTTTTGTTTGTCAAAAGTTTTGGTCGGCGCCAGTTTATTCTGGAGTGGGCATGGATATGTATAGATTTAAGTCATTTACTAAAACCTTTAATTGAGATTAATTTGTAATTCATCTTCATGTGATTTGATTTATAACTTTAAAACAATTCTTATAAATACATTAGAAGAACGTTTATATTTACCTAATTATCATTTAAAACAAATGTATTCTTAAAAAGCTAAGCTTTAATATTTAAGAAAAGTTAGAGTCTAATATATTTTTTATATATAATTATTATTATTATTTATTTATTTATTTTTTTTTTTTATATCAAGATCACATACATTGAAATGTATGTGATCTTGATATAAAAAATATATGTGTTCACACAAGTACAAAATAAATAAACGATTTAGAAAATTATTTTGTTATTCTTTTAAATGAATTGTTCCACAGAATGACAAAGTATTTGAGGAGGCAAAGAGAGTGAGAGGGGCGATTGTTCTGTATTTTTTATTTTAAAAAAATGTCTCATTTTCAAATGATGAAAGCTGTTAATGTGAGCAAGATTTTAATTCAAGTTATTATTTTATTTATCTATTTATTACTAATTGATTTACCTGCTGTACATTTCTTGAAGCATTCGATGTTGTTTGATCGTAATAGACGCCTCCCACACGTCATTTTGAATGCTCGAAAGGCCCTGGACATTTAAAAAGTCTATTTTAACACTTCAATTCTCATTTATATTTAGTTACAAAAATTTAATAATTATATTTATAATTTAAGATATCATGCAGAAAAAGGCTTTTTATTTTTTAATTTTAAGAATATTATCAGTGAATTCAAAACTTATTTTTTTAATTAATTTTTTTACTCATTAACACATAATAAATCATAATTACTAATAAATAAAATAATAATAATACATCTCATATTAGAAATAGCATTCTGGAATGTGAGAGGCACATAAGCGTAAGAAAAGAAATAAATACTATAATCTATGGCCACATATAGTACTCTATTGCCATATAATATTTTTAAAATTTTGAATTAAGAATGCTGACAAGAAAAAATGTCACATATATACTACATCATAAACAAAGTTTTTGAACGTTGAATTAAGAATGCTCACAAGAACAGCTGACATCACTCACCGGCGCGAGGCGGGAGGGCGCGTCTCTGCTCGGGCCCGCTTCGGGCTCCGGCTCTCTTTCCCTCTCCCTCACTCTCTCTGGCTGTCTCTGTCTCGGCACAGGTGGCGGTCTGCTTGAAGGTTTTTGTTTTATTTTAGTTATTTTTTAAATATTCTTTAATATTTTTGCTAATAGCTATTGTGGAACGTTTCGTATATGATGTGCTATTTATTTCCTTAAGATATCTCTTGAAATGGCGCATCAAATCAGTAGGTAGTAGTGTTCAATCAAAAGAAACAATGGTAAAATGAAAGAGGGCTGTACTGACGTGTCGGCGACGGGCGCGCGGCGGTAGGGGCGCGGGCGCGCGCGGCGCAGCGGGCGGCGGGGCGCGGGGCGGCGCGGCGGCGACGCGTCGCGCGTGCCCTTGTCGGCGCCTGGGCCCGCCGCCTGGATGTCGTGGATGCACGACCACTGCCACAGAACGAAAATATTTTAAGAAATCTTATAGCTCTGAGGCCAGTTGTGGCGCAGTGGCACGACTGTGGGACTGTAAAACCGACTGGTTGTGGGTTCGATCCCCACTGGAAGATGTGAAATATTTACTTAAATTTATATTTCCATTTCTTTGTTCTGGTGTCGAGACTAAGCGCGGAGTTGAGTTCTGCTACTCAACACGCAATGCCTATAGCATTCGGCAGAAAGTGGGGAACGGAGTGTCTTAACACAAGGTTCCCTCTGCCTACCCTGCTGTGTGCGGGATACATCGTGAAGCTGATTTTGATTTATTTATAGCTCTTATGACAATGTAGATAAGTTGCAACAAGCTATTAACATATTATGAATATCGTCGTAGCATAAGAACATATTGATAAATACGTGTTAAAACGTATCTTAAAAACGTATCGCAACGTTTCGTATCGTAAAAATCTTAAAAACTTTATACGTCTTAAAGTAGATATTAAAGCTATTTGTATCAAACTGAAGCGTTTAGCAGTATAACATATCGTGATTTAGCTACCTGTAACAATTCATCACTGAACATATTGTCATACAAAATTTAACCCCTGATGAGAACCTACTTGCCTCAACATTCTATAGTAAGATTTTTTTAAGTCTACCTTGAGTCCTGGACATACTAAAGTAGACAGAGAGAACATGGAAAACTAACATTAAAACACTCCGCATTCTCCGCTATCGTGTTTACAGTCGCACTGCCGCTTGGCCTCGACTGGCCGCTATAGCAAATTTTAACATAAACATATTCATTTATATATTGAAAATAAATTAAACTTCGACTGATTTTTTCACTAATCCAAATCATAGCATATGCATATAAGTTACAAGCACAATGTTAACTATAAGCTCAAAAGATTAATTTATTGTGTCATAGACTTTTAAAGCAATCAACTGTTTTCAAAATTAATGTTCTTAATAGTAATTTTATTATATAGAATATGGGAAAAAAAATGCTATCATACAAATCGAAATCAAATCAGCTTCATGCTGTATCCCGCACACAGCAGGGTAGGCAGAGGGAAACTAGTGTCACAAGACACTCCGTTCCCCACTTTCTGCCGAATTCTGGAGGCAGTGCCGAGTTGAGTGGCAGAACTCAACGCCGTCGCTATCATACTATAACTTATATTCATTTGAAATATTTTTATTACATAAAAGAAAACAACTCACCTCGGACCTATCGTCATGACTTATATTTCTACTTAAAGCACACCAGCCCTGAGGATGGATCTGTAAACATTGTCATTAAATGATATTTTCATGATAATAAATATTATTTTAAACTTAAGGTAATATACTTATAAACTTAATAACACTAATTCCAAAAATACCAAGTAACATTTTTTGCACGTACTTCAAAATTTGGAAATCTATTGTTATAACTATTATTTATTTATATCATTTTTTAAAGTCACACAGTTTCCCGCTTATAGCAGGGAGGAAATATAGTGTTAAGACACTCTGTTTCCCTCATTTACTGGACACCACTCCCGAACGTTATCTAATATAATTAATTATAAACATAACTATAAATATATATATGTATATAAATACACACACACACACACACACACACACACATATATATATATATATATATACACAACAATGCAAAAAACAATTTGCATTGTTGTAACAAATAAGATAAGCATTGTCTCTTAAACGACATTCACAAAAACACATCAACATATTTACCTGTAATGCGCTAACGACCTCAGCGTCATTGCCATCAGGAAAATCCGATACAAACTCAACTCTATTCTCCTTGCGTTTTTGATCGAACAGATGGTCGTACATGGCCGCGATTGGAATCATTTGTTGGCTCATTTGCATCAGCCTATAGAGATTTGGCTGTAAAGAACGAATATTTATTATTTTTTTTAGTTTTTTGAGGTACACGCTTCTATCCCGCATATGCAGGGTGGACAGGAAGAACGTAGAGTAGAAACACTTCAACTTTCCACTCAATTTTAAGAGACATCGTGTGTTAAGTGGAACTCAATGTTGCAATTTATCTTGTTACCAGTACAAGGATATGAAAATATTTAATTATATTTCCTTTGTTTTTTGAATAAAAAATTTGCGTTATGTTTATAAAAACTATAACAAAAAGTTATAATTATTTATATGAATTGACGAAGGTCGTCTTACATAACTAAAAAAAATTAAGCACTCAATTTCCAAATGATTTAGGTATTTAAAAATAATATTTCCTTGCCTTGCCTTTGAATTTTTTTACCTTAAATCCATGTAAGTCTTGAGCCAGTGTTGATAAGTTCAAATCATGTATAATAACTAATAAGCCACCAGTCGTACACATAACCATCTGCCGAGCATCTGGTGACAGTCGACATCTCATCAAACCAGATGCATGGAAAACTCTTTGGTATACCAAGTTGAACTCTGTATAGGAATTTATATCCCATGTGTAAATGCTGCCATCTAAGCCAGATGTGACTAGAAGTTTATCTTTAACTGAAAACTCTATATTTTTAACCCAGTTTGAATGGCCGAGAAGAGATCGAATCTTTTTTTTTAAGTTACGAACATCCCATAAAGCTATAGTGGTGTCATCAGAGCACGTTGCAAACATTCTACCATCGAGGAATCTGTAAACCAAAATGTTGACATTGCATAAACAAATTATTATACATATAGATATTTTGTTTGATTAATCTACTTTTGCAATATATTAATATTTTGTACATTACATATATGTGTTACAGCAGGAATGAAACCTGCACAAAAAAATATATTTTTTAAAAGTTCTTAAACCATCTTTAGGTAAAAAAAAATATGATTAGAAGGTGTAATGTGCTTGGGTAGATAAAGGAGAACCTAGTGCTAAGACACTACATTCTGGTTGTCTGGCCTCTTAAGACATTGCATGTAGTATAAAACTGAACACCTTTTTTTATCCTATCAGAGAAGAAAATGAAAACAATTTAAATATAAGCTTTTCTCCAAATAAACTCACAACAATCTTGATTACAGTCAGACATTATTCCACTGTGCAACAATAGCTTCCCAATTTATTACTTTATTTTATATTATTGATATACTACATAGTGACTTGTTTTATTTAGGCAAAATTGACCTACATAAAATAAGTCACTAATTCAAACAAGTCATTTAAAATGACTCTCCATGTAGATTTAGCCTTCATTAACATATACTTATATGTAGTTTGGTTTATTATTTATATTCAATCTTGTGAATAGGTATAGGTAGGTGACATTTAGTATTAGATATATATTTTTAAGTTGAAATATAAACTAACAAGTGGTGTATCATCACTGATAGATTTATGATTATAATTCTATCTACTTTAATGTTTTTTTAAAAATGTGCCTCCTGGTCGGCGTACAGTAGGCACAGATTCGAGTCCTGCTGTGTATTTTTTTTATATACTATAATATTTCTATTGTTGTAAAAGATGATTGTGAACAGATCTTACTACAAATGTACTTACTTTACACAGTTTACACAATCAGAGTGTGCTCCGTTGACTGAGTGAATTCGTTGATGTGTCAAGGGATCAAAAATTTGAATAGATTTCTTCTCACAAGCAGCAACTAGCAAAGACCTGATGCAATTTATAAAAATTATAGTATAAAATATTCAATTGAAAACCATCAACATACGGAATTTCATTGTGGCATTATTGTGTTAGCAGGATTGACCATTACTTAAGTAAGTCATCTCTGTACTGCTATTGTAATTGTATTTTTTTTGCAAATAGAATGTCAACAATACCCAAGTCAAGGCTAACAAGTACTTTGCTTACCCTTCCGGGGAGAATTCAAGGTTGAACACGCCACCGGTAGGAAGGGCATTCGCTTGGTCACAGTCCCAGGAAGCTATGGGCTTCATACCGCAGTAAAGGCTTCGAGCCATCGCATCGCTGGCGCCCACTGGGTTATTGAACCCACACTCCCTTTGAATAAGCCGATAAGGGCTGTACGCAGAGTACTTTGCCATGAACAAATTATCACTTTTAGCACCCATTTTGATAAGAAAGCACTGACACTGATAATTAGTATTAACTCATTTAAGTACACATCATGTCTCAAAAATATAAATGCAAGCAGTGTTTATCGTAAAAGTACATGTTTAAGTCTACATTGTATGTTTCCAGCTTAAATGGTAAAAAGTAATCAATGCAGGTAGTAAAAGAAGTAGAACGCAGGTCACAGAGTAAAAAATCGTGCCGTCGTCTTATGCTTGTCCAAGAGACAAATGTCAACTATGTCAACAGCTGATTAACAAAATAATAACATACAGATAAAAAAGATATTTTGAACTTTGAATTGGACTATAGTCATTTTGCTTTTATAAAGTATCCTCGTATTTCATTTAGACTAGTAATCTCCGTAAATAAATATTTTTTCCAAATGTTATGTATAAATATTTTTTATACGAGTAATTTTTTTTAAAATTATGTATGTTAAAAAAACATTAATAATTTTACCAAAATTGGTGATGTTTATAATATTAACAGGAATAGGCTTAATCTTAATGCACCTATAACTTGTTTGCAACAATTCTGCAATTCTTCCATGGGACAATACGCTTAAGTATGCTTTTACAATGGGATCCCAGAAAACGTCGGAAAAATTCTATATTATGATTCAAAAAAATTGTGAAAAGACGTTTGTTAAAGGTTATTACCAAAATTAATGATTTTATATATGATAACACATCTTGGATGAGAAGAATGAGAATGCTCGCTTCAGTTTGTTTCAAAGGTATAATTGTCACAGATAATTAAATATGTATTGGTATAAAATTGATTTTAGAAAAATAAGTCCCGCTGAGTTTCTTGCGCCGGTTCTTATCAGGTCTGAGGCATTAACTATAGTGAACTGGTGGTAAATTATTTTACATTCAAAAAATGAAACATGAATTTTTGAATGATTTGTCTTCTTCATACAGAACACAGAGTACATTTTAGTACATTTGGTCTCGCTATCCACTCGGCCGGTGGGTACTTTAATATAGATGCGTCAATTTGACGCAGATTAGGGTTAAAGTAATAGATTTCATTTTTTTGTAGAGAAACGAAACAATAATTTTGATAGCCACTCTGGATTTTGACGATTGTGGCTTTCATTCAGTGTGGTTGATCAATAAAAAAAACATTTCAAGGGGTGCCCCCTGAATCTCCATACACTAACATTATAAAAAAAAATTAGACTATATGTATTGATATGAAATAAAAACATCAGATTATTTTATGACAAAGTTTAATTGTATATTATTATCTTAAATAAATAAAAAATAAGTTTATGTCCAAATAACAGATATTTATTGTTAAAACATAGCAAAATCAACTGAATTTGTTCTTTGATTTTATTTTTTTTATCTTATTATTAAATTAACACTAATTATATTACCAAGTATGAGGTGGTAACAATCCAGTTGGCAGAGGTATATGACCAGTCTTTAATACATTTTGGAGGAATACCTCAAGTCTGCTCTTGGGTCCACCTTCGTCAATGTTATTAAGAATAGATAAATATTCAGTACTAACTAATTTTATAATTTTTATACACTGCTTACCATAATGTTTAAGAAATTCTGAGCCACATACAATAAAAAAATCATGCAATAATGTGGCACTTATATCAGGTTCGGGCTTAAGATTAATAAATGATGCTAACCACTTCCATCCAAAACATAAGCTGCAAGGATTTGATGAATTCATAAATCTGGGTGTTTTTGCTGTCCAAATAGCACAATGAAGTCTAAATATGCCAGACATTCTTTTTAAAAATTTATCTTGCTTTTCAACCACACCTTCATCATTGTAAGTGTATCCTCTGGACATGTAAAACTCTTTATCAGTTTGTCCTTCTTTCTGAGGTAACATCATTGGCACTAAATAAGGGCAATATCTATGAAAATAGGCTTCGAGTAATTTACCAAAATCAGAAAATTGTGACCATAATGCAATAGCTACTGCGGCAAGAGGAAATGCTGCCTCAGGGTTACTGGAAACTAATAACTCTCCTTGTCTAACAATTTTTTTTGCTAATAGAGCTTTGCAATAATAAAGGCCTTGAGGATGCTGTGATGCCATTACATATGTGTCCAGAACTTGTACTTTTTCTCCTCTGAGCAATTTTGATAGCTTATCATATTTATCTCGAATATGAACTCCACTAACTGAGGATAATGCATTGATTGGAGTATTCACTGCTTTTTGGCAGTCAAATCTAAATTTCTTTAAATTTGTATTTTCTAACAGGTCTTTATAACTGTTTTCATATAAATCTAAAAAATGCTTGAGTTCTTCAAAGTAGTCAAAATTTTTTTCAGAGTAGAACATTGCTTGAGATCTTTTAGCTTGTTCTACAAGAGTATGTTTAATATTAACTTTTTCAGCATTCATAGCATCCTGTGCTTTCTTTGCCTCTATTTCCCTTTGTTTTGATTCCTCCTCTTTCTGTTTCTGCATGTATTCGTGTTGTTTAGCTACCTCTAAATCTTTTACTATTTTTTGCCTAATATTTTCAATATTAGAAGACAATATTTCAGATTGTTTAACTTCTTTATCTGTGATTGTGCCAGTTCTGCAAAAGTCTAGTATGGCACTTATATTTTCTACAATTGTGTTTATTGCTGTAGTATATTTCTCTAAAATATTTTCTACTTGTGAATCCATTATAACAAGATTAGTTATTTCATTGTAGCATATACATATTTTAGTATGACTGTCAGTAATTGCTGCAAACCTTGAAGTGGCCTTGTTTTGTTCTTCTAATATCTTATTCATGTTTTCAATGGTCTGTTGGTTGATTATTTGGGACTCTTGTTCATCTAGTCGAACATTTTCAAGTAATGTTAAATTAACATTATCCTGTAATTGTTGAGCCATTTGTAGTTTCCTTGCCCTAAGTTCCAAAGTTTTTCTTTTACAATCATCACTTTGCTTTTTCCAAAAGCGATGCATTGTTTCAGTGTAAGTGTTAAACATTTTTTCAACTAAATTTTTGTATAAATCCTCTGAATTGTCTTGTAGTTTTGCTTCATATTCTTTTAACAACAAAGTATACCTTAAATCTTCACCAAGTTTGTCTTCTATTAAGTCTACAAACTCTTGATTATTTAGAGGCGGCATTTTGTTAACAGTAGGTTTCTTTTTGCCAGGGCTTCTAGGCCCTATTGTTACTTCAGTTACAAAAGGACTGATTTCGGCTGCTTTCGTCAATGCAGATATACGTAACCTTTCAAAATCAGATAATGCTTCAGAAATACTTATATCGCAACTTTTGTTGATAGTTTTTGATAGGTTATCCATACAAGAATACGTTGAGTCTTCCATAATTATAAAAATGTCCAGTATTTTGTATTTAAATATTATGTACTATATGATTTATTTTATTTTTTTTAAATATTATGTATTATTTATGTGTGAGATGAGAACAAATAAACATTTTAGTTTAAACAATAAGTTTTAAAAAGAAAGATAAATTTAACTCTTAAATGCGAAGCAAAAACAAATCAAAATACCGCAATAATTTTACATTATTTAGGATTGACAGTTGACATTTCTATTTCCTGACAACTTACCGATATGTCATTTAAATTTTTACAGATAAATGAGTAAAATTTTGATTAAAGTGCAGTTCCTTAATTTATTTTAACCAAAAAATGTCTTTTTTAAAATAGCATGTAAAGCTGAAATTTTGCTGTGAGATATAAAAAAACAATGCAATATTGACGATCGACGCTGATATACGGCAGCGAAAGGTTTTGTTTGTAAAAGAAGAATGAAAGATATACAATTGAAAACAATAGAAAAATCCTTGATATTAAATACCTCGTAATCAGCTGTGTAAGACTTCCTAAATTGTATGGGTTGCCGAAAATACACAATAAGACTAAACTAATTGTATCTCTAATAGTTAGCCAAATCGAAACGCCGAGGTGGTTTACAGACAAGATTGACAAAATCCTAAGAAAAGCTTCCATTAAAACTGTATTTAAGTTTAACAAGAAATTATATCAAATTCTTAAGACTTTTTTGCAGTGTGCAGACTTATAAAAACTAAATAGTAATTTAACATACATTGTTCAAAAAAGGACAAACATTGGAGGACCGAACATATGTCCTATGTCAAGAATGGAAGTTTGTCGAAGTCATACTGCGTATGGGTTATAAGCGGATAAACTATAACATTTGGTCTTGTAAATGACAAACCCTCGCTAGGGAGAATAGATATATCCTAAGAATGATCTGTGAGGTAAACGGAATACGAAGACACATTAAGTAGAGTAGAAATAGTAGGTGGAATTTATTTTACGATCAGAAAAAAGGAGATTTCGGTTGCCTTTAGGGTATATAATATCAATAAAGGTCACGAAAAAACATGAGGAAACCCCCCAGGCATGGCATATATAAAGAGATTGACGTGTAGTGACAGTGGACGAAGTGACACATAGAGAGAACAGAGTTTTTAGCGCCATGTTTTGTCTGACTAAGCTGTCAGGGATAAACCGAGATGTTAAAAATAAGAACAATACAAAAGAAATAAAAACAACTTAAGATTATCATTAGAAATCTTTAAATTTTAAGACCATAGCGTTTGGCGCTCCGTTCACTCTGACTGGGGTAGTCAGAAAAAACGGAGGCCAGGGATAAAGCGTAAAGCTAGTTTAATTTAGTTAAATTTTAGATATCTTTTATTCTTACATAAGCTGAAGTAGCTTATTTTTGTATTGTTCTACACGTAAAAAACAATAATAAGTTATATAACGTTTCCATTACACTGATATTGAATGCCGTGAAAGTTTTATAGCACGAAGATTCAAAATAAAATGTTCACGGACAAGATTTAGATACTACGTATTTTTTTGTCATAACTGGTATAAATATAAAAATTTCATTACACGAACCATCCGTGAGTTAGCACATTAGAATTATGTCTAATATTCAGCACTACAGCCTCAGATCAGGCACATTCATCTACTCTAAAAGCTAGTAATCATTGTTTTCAACCAGCGTCACTTCCTTCTTTTACCATAGCTGGCAATGACGTCGCTATCAATGATGTTTTTACAAAAAATACGTTGCAGCTTTGCCGAAAACTATTTTAAAGTACATGAATTGTACTGGTTACAGATTTTGTTCGAAAGGTAATCAATATAAGTATATTTTTTTTTATATTTTATGGAAAAGGACAAGGCCAACGAGCGTTCGGCGCACCTGATGGCAAGTGACTACCGCCATCCACGAACCCGTGCAACACCAAAGGAGTTACAGGTATGTTGCCGGCCTATAAGGTGGGTTGTGCACCGGAGCCCGGCATTACCTGATGTGAAACGCAGTGGCATAAAGCCATACCGGTTTTAAATTACGGGGATGGTTATGATCCGGTCGAGTCTGCCCATGTGTGTTGCCATTGCTGGCGACGCGACTCTACCTTAGTCACGTACTTTAGTCACCTCGTTAAGACACCGCCAGTATCAGGATGATCCTATTTTAGGCCAGGATCACACGGCACAAAGATCACCATATTAACGAAACATTTTTAATCTAAAAGTAGTAAATAAAAATATCAATGATGATTAATGTACTAAAATTAGGAGAATGAAATTTAAGACTCTCTGAGTTGCTAAAGCGGATGGCGTGGCATCGGATGCACCGTCGGCAATTAAAGCTCTGCATGCTACAAGAGCAGTACCTTAAATAACGTCGTTACGTGTTAATATTTTAAACAAAAACTAGAGAGATCAATAACTTAAACTTTTTTTGCGATCGATGTTTGTGTAGCTACACCTAATTTATAGGCACGTTTTTTTATTAAAAACTTTAAGTATAGATTTATTTCATTGAAAGTAGCAAAAAACATTATAAATTACAAATATTTTTGAAAAGAAATTAGCTGAGAATACCCAAATCTACACGTATATTTTTTTTAAGGTTTTTCCTTAAAATATATTAGTGTTAACACTATCAATTAATTTGTTATGTATAATCTATGACATGCAGAAATTGGCGCGAAAAATGATTGATTAGGGTTTATGAAATAGCTATAAAGTTGACATACGACAGTTGAAATACATTTACATTTTACATATCGAGTTTTATATTTAATTTTCTTTGTTATTTATCAAGCGTCATAATTAAAGAATTGTACTATTTGATTTTACAATATATAAATAAAGATCTGTTAGAAATGCCGCTACTTAAAATATAAACATTTAGTTATATAAATATTATACTACTTATTGGACAAAAATGGTACTACAAAATACTGGAAAATACAGGGCAGATAAAAATGATTCTAATAAAAAAGAAGCTGGATCTTCTTCAGGACCAAGGTTTTTTAATATATTTTTAACAGCTATTTCCAATTCTTAAAGTATATGATGTTACTTTATCATAACATGATAATATTAATAGGATCTGATTTATAGGGAAGAATCATCGGAAACACGACTACGAGTAGCTCTCGATAATGACAGAATTGACTCAAAATATGGATTTGATAGGGTTAGAGATGCAAAGGAAAGAACTGGATATCTAATTAACATGCACACAGTATGAATTTTATGTATACCACTTTCCTGTATTTATATAAACAATATTTTGGTTTATAAACATTATAGTGATCTAAATTTTAGGCTGAAATTTTGGATGAAGATAAAAGACTTGTTGCTGCAATGGACTATTACTTCATAGAAATGGATGGATCCAGGTTTAAAATATCACTTATGTTCAATCCTTATTTTCTTGTGATGGCCAGGAAAGAGTGTGAGCAGGAAGTAATACAATACTTATCCAAAAAATTTGCAGGAACAATACATAAGATTGAAGTTGTTGAAAAAGAAGATTTAGATTTGGTAAATTAGATTTAAAAATATTAAACTATATTCGTTTTATTGATTATTATAAGATTATAATACATAAAGCATGTTCACTTTTTTTAAAGCATTTTATTTTTTTTGTTTTTATTATTTATTGAATATTTTTGTTTCAGCTTAACCACCTATCAGGAATAAAACAGAGATACATTAAGTTATCTTTTATGTCTCAAAATGAAATGATGAAAGTAAGGAAGGAGATATTGACTGCAGTAAACAAAAATAAAGAAAGGGAGAAAAAAGATGCAATTTATTCTGAAATGTTGACTAATGCACTCACTAGTGCTGCTGCAATAGAACATGCAAAGAAAACTACTGACCATATGGATAATATTCTAGACATGAGGTTTCTTTATTTTTTTGATTGACACTGTATCCTACATATTTATTTATTTATTAGATCCACTAGTGATGATAACATTATACAATGACAAAGAAAAGAAATACAAAATAAAACTTAAGACTAAATACACCATTTTTTAAAGTGTGTACAGCATGCAATATTATCAAAAAAAAAATTGTACAGTTTTCATTATTGGAGTTGTTTTTGTCATATAACAGGATAGGAAGGGAATCTGTTGTTAAGATTACCCATTCCAATTTCAATTCTCCACTTTATTTTATTTCTTTATGGTGGAACTCAATATAACTGTTTGTCTTCTTATTAGAGTGACACAATAAAGACAATACATTTCACTGTGTTGGAACCATTCACAGTCAAAGGCTACACTTCAATGCCCACTTAATAGGATTAGGTCTATTTGTTAAAACAAGCAATGCTTAGATCTTTATATATTTTTAAAGTGTAGTGTAAGAGTTCTGACTGAAGGCAGAAGGAACCTAGTGTTAAGACACTCCGTTCCCCACTTTCTGCCGAATTTTGGAGGCATTGCGAATTGAGTGGCAGAACTCAATGCCACGTTTTGCCTCGACACCAGAGCGAAGAAATGGAAATATAAATTTAAGTAAATATTTCATCTCCTAAAGTGGGTATTGAACCCACAACTAGTCAGTTTTACAGTCACACTTTCTGGGACTGCGCCACAATCGGCCTCTTATGTTATGTTTAATGAAGATTGCAAATAATAAATTATGGAAATTAGCATAAGCTTATTCTTATTTCAATAACTTCTTATATTTTTTTCATATACATATATAAAAAATATCATATTACAGAGAACATGATGTGCCATACCATGTGAGAGTGGCCATAGACATGAAGATATTTTGCGGTACCTGGTATACAATCAAATGTAGAGGAACTGAACCACCTATATTTATTAAGAGGGATGACATTTTGGAACGGCCAGATCCTATAGTATTAGCTTTTGATATAGAAACAACAAAATTACCATTGAAGTTTCCTGATTCTCAATCTGATCAAATTATGATGATTTCATACATGATTGATGGTCAGGGTTATTTGATCACCAACAGAGAAATTATATCAACCGATGTGGAGGACTTTGAATATACACCTAAGCCAGAGTTTGAAGGGTAATATAGAGTTTATTATTTACTGCTTAATAAAATAACTAGTTTTGTACTAAGATTAATTTTTTTTTACTATAAACTTTTTATATAAGAATTATTTAGGGGTTTTACTGAATTGACTGGAAACATGATGGTTTTGAGTTTGATTCCTACTTGGCGGAATTAATTATTTTAATTTCTTCACCTTGATTAAGAATAAGTTCAGTGTTGAATTCTGCCACTCAAAATGTATTAATGCCTTGAATTCTGGCAAAAGTGAGGAACACAACTTCTTAACCCAATGGTTCTCTCCTGCTACTCTTCCATAAGTGGGATAGAGTTTGAAGATAATATACTTTTCAATTTTATTAATCTATCAATAATATTCTTGTAGGTATTGATTATATATCTTTTTCAAAATTCAACCTCAGACTGAGTGTTATTTATTGATTTAATTAGATTCATAATTTTTTTTTCAGTCAGTTCATTGTGTTCAATGAACTTAACGAATTGGGTTTGATACAGAAGTTTTTTGATCACATTATGGATGTAAAACCGCATATATTCGTGACATATAACGGTAATTTCTTTTTATCATAACTGAAGGGCTATCCATAAAATACAAAGCATAAAATGAAATTCAAACGTCAAGGTAGAAGGAATCTCTTTCTTGACAAAGTGTAAAAATTTTATATATCACATTTCAAAATATGATGTACTAAATTCCAAATATTTTAATTGCTGTTTTTGTTTATTAATTTCTAGATTTAAAATTGTTAAATATTTGATGTCACACTTAGTATTGGTAGGGATAACTTAAAAATTGGTGTCACATGTGTCGTAACTTATGGATGGACCCTTAAGAAATGTTTTATAAAACTTATATATACTTTTATTAAGTATATAAAAAATATAAATTATTGATTTAATTTTTAGGGGATTTTTTCGATTGGCCATTTGTTGAAGCGAGAGCAGCCATACTGGGGCTAGATATGAAGCAGGAAATAGGTTTTAGTAAGATAACAGCAAGAGACGGCACATATGCATGTCGCCCGGCGATGCACATGGATTGCTTATGGTAATAGTTTGTGGTATATATTTTTTTTTAATCCGCACACAGCAGTGTAGGGAGAGAACTTGGGAGCGTTAAGACACTGTCTCTATGATAGCACTTTCATTCTATACAATTCCGGAAACATTGTGTGTTGGATGGCGATACTCAACGCCGTGCTTTGCCTCGGTACCAGAGCGACGAAATGATAATATTAGATTTTTCCTCGAGTGGGAATCGAACTTGATGTGATCCATCAATAATATAATTGAAGTAGATCTTTTTAGGGTTCCGTACTTTTTAAGGATAAAAGGAACCTTAATAAACCTTAATCACTGTATTGTCTGTCTGTCTGCTATGGCCCTTTATCTCAGGAATGCTTAGAGATATCGCGTTAAAATTCAAACCATATACTAAGATTTACGGCCCCATGATTTCCTGAAAAAAATACACAGTATATACAGGTAGTACTAGCTCAGGAAATAGAAGCAAACTACATTTGTGGTTAAATCTTAAAGAACCCTCGGTAGGCGAGCCCGACTCGCGCTTGTCCGGTTTTTTAATTTTTTTTTGTATGTTGCTATTGGTCCTCCATAATTGTAAAGTCTGAATTAACAAATAAAAAACGAAATGTATTTAATGTTAAACTTTTAAATATTTATTTTTGTTCTAAAGTTGGGTGAAGAGAGATTCGTATTTGCCAGTGGGGTCTCAAGGTCTTAAGGCTGTGGCTAAGGCAAAGTTACGCTACGACCCCGTGGAGTTAGATCCTGAAGATATGTGCAGGATGGCAGCTGAACAGCCACAGGTAAATAACTTAATATGATAAAATAATTGACTAGTCTGTCTGATTGTTACAGGGGGTTCTACCACTCATCACTTAAAAGTTGGGCTAAAAATGGGGAATAGAATGTTTTAACACTAGGTGCTCTTGCTATATTCGGGATATAATGTTTAGCAAAAAAAAAGTAGTTATAGTATATTTGGGAGTTCACAAGACAATTATGGGACAATCTCCACCCAGAGAAATGATTTTATATAATTTATTTTTATTACCCAGGCCTGGAAAGAAAAAGCCACGATCATTTGTTCTTACTAAATATTGTATTTTTTTTAATAGTATATTCATTATCATAACCCTAATAAAATTATAATACATAGTTAATGATTTAAATATCTGATTTCCAAAAAAGGATTTTTTCAATTATTTAACTATATAGTATATAAAACATAACAAATATATTACAGGTGTTGTCAAACTATTCAGTGTCTGATGCTGTAGCTACGTACTACTTGTATATGAAATATGTCCATCCGTTTATATTCGCCCTTTGTACCATTATACCACTGGAACCTGATGAGGTAAGCGAAAGCAAAAGATACAAAAAATACCTAATTTTTTTTTGTCTTCAATTAATGTTACCAGTAATAAAATAAGATTAGTATTTTTAATTTAAAACTATTTTATTTCAGATCCTACGCAAAGGCTCGGGTACACTATGTGAGTCCCTTCTCATGGTGGAAGCGTTCCATGCTAACATAGTGTTTCCCAACAAGCAGATTGAGGAACTAAATAAATTGACCAATGATGGCCATGTTTTAGAGACTGAGACCTATGTGGGGGGACACGTGGAGGCACTTGAGTCGGGTGTGTATTGTTTATTTTTCTTACTGAGGTAGAAGGTTTGTTTCTTGGTTGTGGGAATTGGATTTTGTATATCAGATAATAGTTTTTCTTGTTTTTGTCTATTTAATTAATCTAATGACTTAATGTTATAAACTTGGGAGTTTATAATTATTGAAAATATAGATGACCATGGAGGGGTTTTTCAATACAAAGTATGTTGTGGCTTTTTTTTTTTACTTTAAATAATGTCGTTTTTACTATAAAAAATATTTATTATATAATAATTTATATTTCAGGCGTATTCCGCGCCGATGTCAAGTGCAAATTCCGAATAGTGCCCTCTGCAATAGATAAATTAATGGAGAATACAGAGAAAACCATGAAACACGCTATAGAGGTAGAGGAAGGCATACCATTGGACCTGGTGACCAATTTTGATGAAGTTTGTACAGATATAAAGACAAAGTTACAGCACATGAAGGATCATCCGAGAAGAGATGAAAATCCGTTAATATATCACTTGGATGTTGGTGCCATGTATCCTAATATTATTTTGACTAATAGGTATGTTATCATTATTTTATAATTTTTTATATGATCTTTGATAGAAACTGTTTTAGTTAATCGGTACTACTCTTTTTACCAAGGTAGAACAAGAAAAACAACGCCGACGGATGTTTTGCATTTTTATGTTAATTTATATAATTTTTCTACGAAAAAAAAAATGCTTTGCTTTTAATAAAATAACTTAGATTTATATGAAAAAAATGGAACGGATTTCGAGATCCGTTCCCGAGTTAATTTAATACTATATTCCCAGGGTTTATAACCCTGCTATGTGCAGGATACAGTGTGAAGTTATTAAATATGTAAATGTAATATATGTATATTTATATGTACATTAATGGATTTCTAAAAGTTTATAAAATTATATTGTAATTATACACATTATTATTTTTAAATTAGGTCTGAGCTATATTTGAGAGGGTGATTAAAATACAGGTATTATAGAAATAGTAAACAAAAACGATGGTTATTTATAAAAAATATAATTAAAAACATAATAAAAAACATAATAAAAAAATGTCAAACTAAATTAAGATATAATTTTATATTTTATAGTTTAACATTTTTAAAGTGCATTTCACACTAAGGGGAGAATATTTTTTTAGAAAACATAAAAACATGAACTTAGCTTCATGCATTTATTGTGATTGATTTAATTTCACTCATTTTATGCCTTCCGTGTTGATTTTCTCAATATGTAAGGTTTAATTAAGAAGTATCATATATAATATAAATAAGTACAAACGTTAGACGTTTAATGTGCAACTGACCGGCGGGCAGGCTGCAGCCGTCGGCCGCGGCGAGCGCGCGCGCGTGCGCCGTGTGCGACCACAACCGCGCGGGCGCGGACTGCCAGCGCCGCATGGACTGGATGTGGCGCGGGGACTTTTGTACGTACTTGTCTGTTATTCAACACGACCGCCTCACAATGCAGAAACAAAGACACGATGACTGCACCTCGCCATTCATCCGGGACCTCCCCTGATTTCCAGCATAAATTGCACAAAAACCAGAAAAGTCTATGGCGGCAATAACTCCATCTGCTCCCGCTGCCTCATCATATTTCGTATTGCACTCTCAACTTCTCTTATACTGATTTCGCCATCGGTTACATCAAGAGTCAACGTTTCGCTGTTACTTGAGATCGAGACGTCATCACATTCATACATTTCCTTGTAAATCATACATCTTTCCTTCTGCTCATATTTTGTATTTCTGCTCGTCCCCATGTATACATGTGAATTTGTTTGTAGTCAAACATCAGTGTTTGCCACAAACAAAGATTCCTTTCCTTACAAATTTTCATTATAATCTTTCAGCGTTATTTCTTCTCTTGTCACCATACTGGCCTAGCACTCCCTCGTAACCGCTTGGCGCAGTTCGATTCATCCATTCAAATCACCACACATTATTCATTCCCTCTAACACTACTTAGAGCGTCCCTGACGGAGCTGAGGATACTGGCGCATACTCTTGTTAGCGAACAAAAGAATACTCTTGTTAACCGTAGCTTGAGGGAACCCAAAGCAGTCGGGTTGATCGCCTTGTATTCAACCGCTGCAATAACCAATCGAGAGAACAATAACGCGCCTACACCTTGACATCCCCGGCCGCTGTCTCGAACGATTTTTTTTTAATTAATCCTTGTTTACCATAATAATATATTTATTGTCAAAGTAAACTTATCATTACATTCATATATAATATTAATAATATCACTTTAAAATCATACAGTACCAGCAACGAGAAGTGAATATCAAAGAATTCAACAACAGTTAGAAACTGAGAAGTTTCCGCCACTCCATCCTGGAGGACCAACGAGGGCGTTCCACGCGTTACCTAAAGAGGACCAGGTATAACATGTTAATATATATCTTACTATAATCCCACAAATTTTATGGTTGTGAGAGGACGAGTCGTACTAGTATGTACAGTCGCGGGCATAATATTAAATATTCGCATAAAAAAATTAGAAGTATCTAAAAAAAATGTTTTTTTGCTTACAAATAATTTTATATTATTTATTTAGGAAACACAAAAACTTGAACGTAGCGTGATTTGTACCTCTTGGAAACTGTCCAAGTCTTTACTACCAAATAAATATATATATATTTTTAAATGTGGAATAATACTTTAAAAATGTTAAAAATATTTTTATGTTATTTTATGACGTAGTCTTAACAAAAGCGTATAGCATAATTTATATGTCTTATGAGAAGCGCGGGCTCGAATCCCGCTACGTAAAATTCTTTATACGTTTCCTAGTGTTAATGAAATGTTTTTTTTTAAATGTAAAACACCCAAAAAAATAATCAATAAAATATTTTTCCAGGCGGCGTATGAAAAGAAACGCCTGGCTGACTACTGCAAAGTGGCGTACAAGAAGACGAAAGTAACGCGCACCGAAGTACGCACCACTACTATATGCCAAAAGGAAAATTCGTTTTATGTTGACACTGTTAGAGCCTTCAGGTATATAATTTATTATTGTTTTATGTTTTAAATTGTTATTTATTAAATGGGAGAAATAAATAAAATATATTTTTATTTTTCTTGTTATATGAATTATAATTAATTCCACTTCACGCTGTATCCCGCACACAGCACGTTAGGCAGAGGGAATCTAGTGTTAAGACACTCTATTCCCTATCTGAATTCTAGACGTATTACGTGTTGGGTGTCCAAAAATAAACGTTTACAGTCACACATTTGTGCGCCTGCGTTATGACTCCATAGTATTTAATTATAAGATGATGATATTTTAATAATTCAGATTCAGCTTCACGCTGTATCCTGCACACGGCAGAGTAGGCAGAGGGAACCTAGTGCTAAGACACTCCGTTCCCCACTTTCTGCCGAATTCTGGAGGCATTGCGTGTTGAGTGGCAGAACTCAACGCCGCGCTTAGCCTCGACACCAGAGCGAAGAAATTTTTCATCTCCTCGAGTGGGGATCGAACCCACCAGTCGGTTTTACAGTCACACTTCGTGCCGCTGCGCCACGACCGGCCTCAATGATGATATTTTAAATGTGACAGGAATTTAAAGCAATATTGTAAAGTATTAAAAAAAGTTGATACATACATCTAATAATTAAATCAATTTAATAGAAACATCACGTAACCTTTTACTAAATGTAACTGCATTTATTACACTTATAAATCTCATTCAATTTTCCAAATCAGAGACCGTCGTTACGAATATAAAGCTTTAAACAAACAAGCTAAATCGATGGTAGCTCAAGCGGTGGCCAGCGGAGATGCTGCGGAGATTAAATCAGCGAAAAGTAGAGAAGTGCTCTACGATTCCTTGCAATTGGCTCACAAGTGTATTTTGAATTCTTTCTATGGATACGTTATGAGGAGAGGGTGAGATATATATTTTTTAAATATAGGATTTAAAATTAATATTAAAATTATGATACGCATCTGTGCACTATATTTATTTCTTAAAAAGATTATTACGTAAAAAATAATTCGACACTATGACCACATCATCATAGTCTTCTTTGATAAATGGATAGTCCAAACACAAAAATAATTATTCATTTCAAAAGAATAGTTGCTGTGGTTAGCGCGTTCAAACAAACCAGCAACATTTGTATTTTTTTTCCCAGAGCGCGTTGGCACAGTATGGAGATGGCGGGTATAGTGTGTTACACTGGCGCTAACATTATAATGCGCGCGCGAGAGATCATCGAGCAGGTCGGCCGGCCCCTGGAGCTGGACACCGACGGTGTGTATGGTTTATTCATTTAAATATTCTGTTGTTTGTATAAATCAATATTTTTATATTTTTTTAGTTACAAAGAAACCAACATGTTCCCTTGTCTTATCTTAATAAAAATATTTTATATTTAAAAATCATATATGCGGGATTCAACATTAAAAACCTTGAATGTAATTGGATGCCCGTTTACGAAATTAATTTTATTACCTTTAAGATTTTTTTTAACTGGGCACGGTACTTAAAGTAGTGAAAAGTATATATTAGCGTGCAAAGTTCGTTTTCTATTTTTTTTTTATAGGAATCTGGTGTATACTACCGTCATCGTTCCCTGAAAATGTCACCATTCACACCACACATCAGAAAAAGAAGAAAATTAATGTTTCATTTCCAAATGCTGTTTTAAACGCTATGGTTAAGGTAAGATAGTTCTTATATACAATTTTTTCTCATGTAAAAACTTTGGATTTATAAATTTACATATAGTCACTTAAACCCAATCACAATACCTTTTTTTAAATCAATCGGTTTTATCGTTATTTTTTTTTAATTTAATCTAAAAACATAACGTATTTTTTAGGACTATTTCACAAATGATCAGTACTACGAGTTAGTGGATCCCGTAGAAAAAAAATACGAGAAGCGATCAGAGAATTCTATTTTCTTTGAAGTAGACGGACCTTATCTTGCCATGGTGTTACCAGCCTCCAAAGAAGAAGGCAAAAAGCTGAAAAAACGATATGCAGTATTCAACTTCGACGGTTCGTTAGCTGAATTAAAAGGATTCGAAGTTAAACGACGCGGTGAACTGCAACTTATTAAAATATTTCAATCTTCGGTGTTTGAAGCTTTTCTTAAAGGCAATGATTTGAAATCGTGCTACGCAGCCGTGGCCAAAGTAGCTGATTACTGGTTAGATGTTTTATATAGTAAAGGATCTAATATGCCCGATTCGGAATTGTTTGAATTGATCTCAGAAAATAGATCGATGTCCAAGAAATTGGAGGACTATGGAGGTCAGAAATCTACTTCAATTTCCACTGCTAAGAGGCTGGCGGAGTTTTTAGGTGATCAGATGGTCAAGGATGCTGGGTTGGCCTGCAGGTATGTTGATATATTTAATTTGTTAACTATTTAGAGGTTATTATAACGCGACGATTGTGGGGTCGATTCCCTCTTAGAAGAATGAAAAATTTAATATTTTATTTCTTCGCTCTGATAGCGAGGCAAATAAGTTGAGTTCTACTACTCAACACGTAATGCCTCGTGAATTCGTCGAGAAGTGGGGAATGAAATGTCTAGAGCGTGAAGCTGATTTAAAGTTTCTTTCCATAATTCCAGATTCATAATATCCCGCAAGCCCGACGGTGCACCAGTAACAGAACGAGCTATACCTCTTGCCATTTTTCAATCTCCGGCCGCAGTTAAACGCCACCATTTGCGGCGTTGGCTCAAAGACAGCACTGTTGGGGAGGACGTGGACATACGAGATGTTTTAGACTGGGCATATTACATTGAGAGGCTGAGTGGTGCTATACAGAAGATTATTACTATACCCGCCGCTTTGCAAGGGGTATTATTTAAATTTAATTAAATCTATTTACATTGTAAATTATAAGCCATGGCAAAATTTTTTTTAGCTTCACACTATCACGTATACAACACGGTAGGTAGAGTGAACCTGGGAACCTAATGTTAAGACATTTCAGTTCCCCCATTTTCCGCAGAATCATATCAGGCGCAAGCGCTTTGTTTTGAGGTGTTTCGAGAGTTTTCTCCGTTTACGAGAGTGAAGAATTGAAAATATTAAGTATTACATTTCATCAAGTGGAACTCGAATCCCCGTGTCGCGTTTACCTCGCACAATTTACATTAAATATTAATTATTAAATAATATAAATTTAGCTTTTTGATACATCATTTATAAGGTGTAATAGTTTTTTTTATATAAATGTATTTGATCATATTAAAGTTTTAAATCTAACGTAGTTGTAAACACTCTAAGAATACATATTGCCTTTTATATAGTTGGACAACCCAGTTCCCCGAGTCCAGTATCCGGATTGGTTGCACAAAAAAATGTTAGCAAAAAGTGACAAATACAAAACACGCAAAATCACGGACATGTTCAGTGCTAAACCAAAAGAGCTATCTTCTAAGGATGTTGCTGATGAAGAAGATGAAGAAACTGAGGAGAATTCTTGCGGAGTAAGTAATGGGAAAATTATTTTTTTAACATTCAATGGAAGCCTATAACGTAATTGAAAGTTAGTTTGTTTCTGTTATATTTATACTTAGGTTAAATACATAATATGTGTAATTGTTTTTGTCTTAGCATGATTAAGACCCAAATGGATTCTTACGCATACGTAATTTTATACAAGAAACGTGTATTTTTTATAGTAATACTATTTTGTTACCTTTAAAGTACGTGGATGAGTCTTGGCCACCTGTAGTAAGCTGTATATGGCTGCACAGACTTGATTTTAAGGATTTTCTTACTTTTATTCATTTTCTCAGGAGTGAACTCGCGTGAATACGCAGTAGTTTACATAGAGTTACTCTAAAATGGCCACGATTCCTGACCCTTTTTTATATTTGCAATTTTGTGTTTACAATTTTATTCCTGTTTTTATTTCTCTAGGTCTTATCACTTCCTTATCTCTGCCTACCCAGCTATATGTAGGGAAACTTTTATGTTGAAATATTTTTTTTATCCACAGAACACAGAAGTTGATATAGAAGATATAGGTAAAGAAAAAACTGCATCGTCTACCATAAGGCCTATAGTTCACAGCGTTAAACGCAAAAGAGAAGAATCTCCAGTGAAAGAAGCTGCCACTTGGAGAGAAGCTTTGGGAGCTCCACCACCTTTTGGAAATACTAAGGTTTGTTGGATTTGTTTTAAATTGAATTATTCTTTTGAGTTAAAATTAGTAAATGCTTATATTTAACAATATACTTATTTCCGCATGCTGGTAAGGTGAATCGCAGAGTTAAGTTCCACCACAAAACTTAACATCTGTAAATATTATAACAATTGCTTTTTCTACAGGAGTAATGGAGTAGTAATAATAGTCGAATAATTTGTTTAAGTGATATTTAAAAAAATATATATATTTTAAAATTTTCTTAAAGACGTAAATTATTTTATATAAAAAATTAAAATTCTAATATAAATAAAATATTCTACAATAAAATGTCCTTTTGCAGGAAGAGCGAAGAGCATGGATAGTATTTCAGAAGAAAAAATGGATGTGGCAGATGGAGCAACGAGGACTACGCAACAAAAATAAAAGAGGTTGCTACCACTTTATACTGTTCAGTATTAGACCGTTGAATGAATTTTTTAGTTATACATACAGATATATATTTAAAATTACGGATTTTAACGAACGTAACGTACGGTCAACGAGTCGTGGCCGTTCTGGTCTTTGGTGTAAATGACTGACTTGATTTTAGGATTTGTCTTATATTTTATAATTTCTTCGAGTGCACAATGTGCGACAGTTCAAAAAGCTTAATTTCTGGGCGGCCACAACTCGTTGACCGAGCTGAACTTTTTTTGTGTAATTTGATGATTATTTTTTACAGGCAGAGTGGACAAAGACGCATTAACGACCATGATATCAAGGAACGCCGGACCTTCTAATACTTTAGGAGGTTTTATAAGACGGGCACAACGGACGCTTTTGAATACACCTTGGCAAATCATACAGGTTTATATCAACTTGCCTTAAATTTACAAAATACATTTTAAGTACCTGGCCAGAGATAAAGTTACATCAAAACGATTAACATGGTTTAAAATAGCTTATAGCTTTCTTTGATAAATGGTTTATCGAGCACAAATTTAGATTTTTTTCTATTGGAACCAGTTTTTTCAGGAACATTTTTTTCAGTTATAATATTAGTATAGCTATCTATGCTAATATTATATAAGTATAGCTATCTATACTAATATTGTAATATTGAGCAATTGCACAACACTATTGTTGTGCAATTGCTCAATATTACTCTTTACTGTAGGGATGTGATATCCTTCATAGAGGTATGCTTATTTAAAATAATTGAATGGGAAATATTATCTTAATTGAAGCAGTGAAGTCCTCTACCATTTTCTCACCGTCCGCTCCTCCTCCGTCTCCGTAACCCGCTGAAAGCGAGTATGTAGTTATGTAGTATTTGTTTTTGTTATACAAACGTAACGACAGGCCCCAGGCGTGAGTGTAAACACGACGATTGTGGCTTCTATACTCAATCAAGGGTATTAATTATATTTATTTTCTAACTTAGTGATAAGAAAAAGTGTGGCGTTGTATTTGCCCTCGACACGTAATATCTCGATAATAAGGCTGTGTTTTAGAATGGGGTTTCTTAATACAAGCAGCTCTATGTCTACCCGGCTATATGTTGGATATACCGTGAAGATAAATAAAAAAGAATTGAAGACCATGAATTTGTTATTCCAACAGGTAGCTGAGACAGCAGAGCCAGGACTTTTCAAACTGTGGGCCCTCGTTGGCTCCGAGCTCCACCAGATAAAACTGACTGTGCCGCGGGTGTTCTACGTGAACAGGCGAGTGGCACGCGACACTGACAGCGGGCCGTACTGGAGGAAGTGTACGAGGGTCCTACCTAGGGCTCGCCCTGCTCAGTATTTGTATCAGTATACTGTGCCGGAGAGCCTGTATAGAGAGAGATGCCAGTACGTATAATAGATAATATTTATTTAATAGCTTCGCGGTGTATCCCGTATAAAGCAGGGTGGGTAGAGGGAACCAAATTTCCTTTGGCAAGTCTAATCACTGTAGGTACTGGGTTGTTTTTTCTATTATAAAAATTAACCAATGATCTATAAGATTTTTTAAAAACCTAAAAATATTATAACAATATCCACAGAGAACTAATGAGTGAGCTATCAGCCCCAGAAATAGAAGGCATATACGAGACGCAAATGAGTTTAGAATTCAAAGTACTGATGCAGCTGGGATGCATCTGTGTTGTGGACCCGCAGGAGGCGAGAAGGTAATAATAAATTATTTAATTTACACTTAAAATATATATAAATATATATAACTTGCTTTATATTTAAAAACATATTTAAAAATATATTAGATTAAATTTTATTATATAAATATGTAAAGGAAAACTTTATATATATCACTTTTTACTTTACTTTCTGTTTATTTTATAGACATTACAGCTGGAGTTGATCGATACATAATGTCTTACATCCGCCGACTATTCAGCCGACGGCTTTACCATTTTTAATTTCAACCTTTACTAAATATATACATGTATATTTAACCCTGGTAATATTTAATTATATTCTTTTGTAGGTTGGTCCAGTTTGGCTCCAACAATATGGATAGTTTTACACTCAATCAATTACAGTTTAAAAGTGTTGCGCATCAACCTTATTTACAAAAACAGGTGTGTAAAAAAAAATTATAACAGAAGTTGTATTCATTAGTAGCCTAAAAATACCTCCATATTTTATAAGGTGTTAATCTTTTTGTGGCTTCTAGCTGTGTTAAACTTGCTACATGCAGGGTAGTCAGAGGGAACCTAGTGTTGAGAAACTCCGTTCCCCACTAACGTATCTGTTTTCTGAGACATTGCATGTTGAGTGGAGCCGGAACCTATACTGTGCCTAGTCTTGTTACTAGAGGAAAAAAATAATAACAATGCGTTCGCCCAAGGGGGAGTCGAACCTACAGTAAAATCCTGTGCGGCGCCACGACGTCCTACTACTATATTCTATTAAAAAATATTTATCCATTTTTTTATATGTGATTTTTTTTACATTTTTAATATTTGTGACAATTTAAATTATGAATATAATTTCTCTTACTCCAGGACGACGTATCACCAATAAAACATATATTCCTATACCAACACTCGGCCCCTGGTTCCGCTCGTAGCATGTGGTCACTTATCCTGGGTCCCGTCAAACGAGGGTACATATTCGTGCAAGACACGGTTAAGACGAACCAAATGCCCAATATGAATACATTGTACTCTGCTGAAAGGACGGCTAAGTATGTGGATTTGTTTTGATCACATAAATCTTATTTTTTGTTTCGTTAAGTACTCTCTCTCTCTCTCGTCATATCGATTTTTATTAATCTTTTTCTAAGTGGAAGCCAACTCGCTAAGTATCACAATTATAGTCAAAATACACTAAATGCCGTTTACGATGAATACTAAAAAGGATCACCAATTAAATGTTTTTCTATACTTAATTTGAATTAATTGGAAGAAATATTTCTAAATTTTCTGTTCTTAAAAAAAAAAATTAAATCAAAAGTAATATAATAACTTTTTATATTTAATAATATAAAATTATTTTTTTAATTATTAAATTAAAGATCAAAATTAAATTTAATAATATAATTAGGTTAATATAGAGGCAATTTCAAAATATATTTTTAAACTTTACACTGTTTCTCTACTGGAGCAGACAGAAGGTTCACCACGCACCTCTCTCTCTGTGTCGAGTGGTGGAACTCAGAGTCGGGCTCTGTTTTCGTGCTAGAGTCAGCAATGAAATTGATTCCCCCAATTGAGAAACGAGTCCACGACCATCGCGCTTACAGTCGGACCCTGTGCCGCTGCGCCACACAGGCTTTAAACGATATTCCATTTCCAGAATAAAGCTGGGCACGGAGGAGGCCTCGTTGCCGGGCGCGGACATGGCGTGGGAGGTGGCGGTGGAGGCGGAGGCGCGCGCGGTGTGGCGCGGCGTGCAGCGCGCGCTGCAGCGCTACAAGCACGAGCGCGGCGGGCCCGCGCTGCTGGCGCTGCAGGCCGCGCTGTCGCCCGCCGCGCTGCTGGCGCTCATGCCGGGTGCGTGTTGCTTAGCATTCAGAGTAGGCAGAGGGAACCCAGTCTGACACTCCGTCCCCCACTTTCCGCTAAGTTATACAAGGACAGAATAAATAAGAAATGTTAATAGAAGCAAAAGGGTGTGTAATCTACCGCGCCTACGGTGTATAATATTCTAGAGGCTAGACTGATGTACCAAGTTTTCATGCATTATAGTGAATGACCATTGTGGATTCTATATAGTAGTTTCCCAGGAAAGTTGAATGTTAGTGTATGTAATTGGAGTGCTTATGGTGCTGGTGGTAGGTGGTTAGTTTATTTGATATTCTATATATGTACTCATAGTTATATAACTATGAGTAAAAATTGATCACATGATCAATTTTCAATTTCCTTTACCACTAATTTGTAGAACGTGCCAGACGCTCTCCACAGAAGAAAAAAGTATGCAATTTACGAGATATGCATAAAACACTATTTTTAAATTGGAAAATGTATGGAAATTAGAATAAGTTCATTGATATATATATATATATATATATATATATATATATATATATATATATATATATATATATATATATATATATATATATATATATATCAATGAACTTATTCTAATTTCCATACATTTTCTCATACTTTAAGCTAGCTGTTAATTAAAATAGTCTTCTCTAAAAATAACCCATCCCTCACAGGTCTGTCCGAGTTCCCGCTGGTCGCGTTGCACGTGCGCGACGTAGAGACGCTGTACAACACGCTGGAGTGGCAGCGTGTTGGCGCACGGGCTATTGTACGACACTACTTGAATCTACAATCTGTGTTGGACCTCACTATTGAGCAGTGCAGGTCATTAAATATCTTTCATTCTTATTATATTCAATAAAAAACATGAGAAATTTATATACACATTCTCTAAGAAACTCCTTCCAACTACTTGCCACTTTTATAAAAACATGAGTATGTAATGGAACTTTAGTCGGGAGAATTCATTATTTTTATTTGCTCACTCGGGTAACAAGACATTGTGCGTCGTTGAGCTCAACACGCAATGTCTCAAAATAGGCAATGGTGGAGATCGGTGAATAAATAGTCTTAACACTAAAATTCCTTTTGCCTACCCTTTTAATTATAGCGTGAAGCGTATATAAACGTAACTGATTTTAATACTAATAATTTTACCTTTATAAAATGACTGAATCCCACATCCCCAGATACTTCCACTTGCCGCTGGGCAACACGGCGGCGGACCCGACGCAGTTCGGCGCCGACCTGTTCTACGCGCGACACCTCGTCAAACATAACTTTGTGCTGTGGTGCTCCAGCCTCGAGCGCCCCGACCTAGGGGGCAGGGAGACCGATGATAATAGGTATTGTTGATTTCGTTTTGTTCTCGCTTTTTTCAGAAAGAAGAAGTTCAGAGGACCGCACTAGGGGGCGGCGACTACAGTATAGTTGAAATTAAAAAACTTATAAATTTATTAGAAATCGGAAGCTGTTATAGTTTTAAAAAAAACACGAAAAAAACACATATCGTCCATATGATTCTAAACTATTTGGAAAGGGATACTCCGTAATTGCAAAGTAAGTGACTACATGTCACCTACCTACTAACAATAATAATTCACACTAGTTTCCTTCCAATAGGGGCCGTTGCCGACAAGCAATAGCCCCCGATTGACACAATTCCACTTGAACATTTCTGTATAAACAGACAGACTAAAATGTATGCACCAATAATAACACAGGCTGGTGAGCGAAGCGGAGGAGTGGTCGGGCTGCAGCCACAGCGCCGGCGGCGCCTACAGCGGCGTGTGCGTGGCGCTGTGCTGCGACGCGCTCGCCGTGTGCGCGCTGCTGCAGGCGCACCATATATTGCAGGTATTCACTACATTTTTTCTTATCTAAAGGTGGTTGTGGGTTCGATTTTTAGTTGTGTAAAACTGGTAAACTAATCATAGAGTTGAGAGGGGAGGAGCGCTCATTGCTCCTTTACTTGAATTTTGACGGACATTGGAGAACGAAGTATACTTGACAAGTACACTGTGCCTACTCTACTTTTATTTAATTAATGCTTTTGGAAGTAGTATAATTTTTTAAGGTAAATCTAATTCAGTTCAAAAAAAATCAGCTTCATGTTGTATCCCGCACATAGCAGGGTAGGCAGAGGGAACCTAGTGTTTTTAGATACTCCGTTCCACACTTTCTACCGAATTCTGTAAGCATTGCGTGTTGAGTGGCAAGGCTCAACGCCGCGCTTAGCCTCGACACCAGAGTGAAATTTAAGTAAATATTTCATCTCCTTGAGTGGGAATCGAACCCACAACCAATCGGTTTTACAGTCACACTTCGTGCCGCTGCGCTACGACTGGTCTCATATAAATATATTTTTTTTAATATATAAAAGGATATGTGCCCTGACTGACTGAGGTGAGACGCACGCACGTATCCAGATTATATAAATAAACGCAGCCGTAACCGCTGTGTTTATTTTTATAATCTGGATATCCACTATTAAGGGATTTTAAAAAAAATTTAAATCCTAAAATAATGAAAAAGGGGTTGAAAGTTTGTATGGAATTTGAAATTCAGACTCTTTAAAATATTTAATTGAACACGTGTTTCATGGTTTTTTAGAATTCACCCCCTAAGGGTTCAAATAAGAGGTTGAAAGTTTATATGGAAAAATCTTTAAATCGCCACCGATTCTTATAAAAATTTAAATTCAGACTGTTAAAAATATTTTATTGAACACGTGTTTTGTGTTTTTTTTTAAATTAAGTTTTTTAGGTAATGTTAGGTTGTTTATATAATTGAAACAGAATAAAACTTTCATAAAAATAAGTTTGTTCTATTATAACATTATTTAAAAACATAATTTCAGTCATACGTGTTAGTTGTACTCATATTATGTATAGTCCGACACTATCGTTATTGCGTATGGGAAGCACACGCGGTAGAATTGCGCAGAAAGCGTATTTCGATATCTGCACATAGACACCCTCTCACGCCGCACCGATTCTCCGCGAGAGCTCGCGGGGGATCGGTGTGGCGTGAGCGCGGACGGTCACATCACTACGGTACAGTCGAGCGCAACGCTGTCAGTTCATTGCTATGAAATATGAATATATTATATATTATTATATATGATAGTGTCATATATACAAAATGGCGCAGTAAAGCATATTTGTCTAGTAATATTATAATAATTAGCGTGTTAGATATAACGACATGCAAAATCAAGTTATGGATAAGCAAATTTAAAAATTAAATTAAGTACTGAATTGTAATTATTATAATGGGGCCACATCAAAGTCCTCATCAATTCAAGTTCAATAAAAAAGTAAAATTGAAAAGGTAATTTTAATATGGTATTACGTAAAATAATAAAAAATTATGATTTTATGTAAAACCATATTAAAATTACCTTTTAATTTTTTAATTATAAAATATATGCAAAAAAGTTATAAAAAATAAAGTTTAAATAAATAAAATATTAAATATAAAAGCAAAAATTAAAAGGAATGGCGTGCAGTTACAGTGTTAATTTATAAAAGTAATTAGATATCTTCATCAATTAATCAAAAAAATCAAATAAAAAAATATTTATTACCGTTTTAATTAAAATATTTATAAAAAGCAAGCAATGAAAACGATAAAAGGCATTTTTGTTTACAATTAATTATATTTTTGTTTGAACCATATGTACATATATTGTGAGCTCGATTGTACTTATAAATATGTGTGGGTACGAATTTTCTGTAAAGACGTAGCGGTCACACTGACGCATAGTAACACGCTAAGGCAAAGGGATACCAGACTTTAATTTTTTGTATCTCAAAATTGATTTTTATAATTTACCCAATATTTTTTTTTATATCATCTTTAAGAAGTTTAAATATTGCCAGACCTTTCTTTGTCCATATTGTATAGTACTGTATAATACGCATACTGAATATTTATGTTGTACATAGGTGTAGACAGTATATAAATAAATATCATGTTTCATTAGTTATGTAAGCAGAAGTTTAGTTTAGTTTAGTTTGAGGCCGGTCGTGGCGCAGCAGCACAAGGTGTGACTGTAAACCGACTGGTTGTGGGTTCGATCCCCAGTCGAGGAGATGAAATATTTACTTAAATTTATATTTCCATTTCTTCGCTCTGGTGTCGAGGCAAAGCGCGGCGTCGAGGCAGAAAGTGGGGAACAGAGTGTCTTTCACTACGTTCCCTCTGCCTACCCTGCAGTGTGCGGGATACAGCGTGAAGCTGATAGTTTGAAATGACTCCTGTTCATTACTAAAAAAAAAATACTTTTTTCTAAAATTTTATTCTCGACAATGATGTATGGAACTGCTAAATTTTATAGATATCCTCATAAAATTTTCGTTTTGTATAATTATAAGAACATAAAGATGATCAGATATTTCAATTACCTTTTAATTATGACTTGACAGGGTAACACTGATGGAAAGTTTTCTGCGCATAGGTATTCTGCGCAATTTTACGCGAGTACCTCCGATTGTCAATAAGAGTTTTGACGGACTATATCATGTTAATCCGGCGTGCTTATTCCAGGTTGAAGGCACAAGTGTCGCGACGTCGTTTGGCGCTCAACATGCAAACATTCAAGATGTAATGGCGTCCACAGGTAACACCTTATATAAGCATCTCTACATAAATAAATCAATCTTGATCGTTGTAAAACCACAGGCTTTATTCAATATTTTTAAAATTTTTAATTTGTCATTCCACAACTTCAACTTATTGACTACAGTTAAAGGACTATTGGGTTATATCAGGTTCAATTATTTTTATTGTCTGAGCGTAACGTTTTAAATATTTTTTGAAAATTATAAGTATAAAATATATAGGAATTTTTCGTTTCTATTTGTGGAGTAACACTTTGAAATGGATGTTAAAAAAAACTTGTTTCCTTTTTTATTTTTCTTATGACATTTGACAATTGGCTAACCAATAAAATGAGCGTACAAAGTAGAGTTAAGCATATTCTTATATGCACTACTACTCAGGGGAATCAGTTTATATCATTTTCAAACTCCGATAGAAACATACTATGCCTCGATTATGGACACAGGCAGAAAACTAAGTGATGTCATACGGCTCTTTCTGTCTACCCTATCAAAGTCAAATAATTTTATTCAAAATAAGAAGTTTTTTATTTTGAACTTTTTATTTTGAATAAAATTATTCATCTTCTTCATTTTTTAACTTCAAACTATTTACCACCAGTTCACTAAGGTTAATGCCTCAGACCTGAGAAGAACCGGAGCAGGAAACTCGGCGGGACTTTTTTTATCAATTTTATACGAATACAATATATTTAATTATCTGTGACAATGATACCTTTGAAACAGACTGAAGCGAGCATTTCATTGTCGAGTGTCATCAAATATAAAAACATTAATTTGGTTTTGCCACACAAACGTCTTTTCACATTTTTTTTAAGTCGTGATATACAAAATTCTCTGACGTTTTCTGGGATCCTGTTGTAAAAGAGTACACAATGTCCCATATCTGATTGATGCAATCGAGTTATCGGTGCACTAAGTTTAAGCCTTAATACCACAAGTATTAATATTATGCACATCACCAATTTTGGTAAAAGCATTAATGTTTTTCTTAACATACATAAAATTTTCAAAAATATATTGAGATGCAACTGTCGATATATTGATTTCTTTAAACTTTTGTCTTAAGGAAAAAGGCCCTAAGTTATAGATTGCACCATTAGCTCACTTCTGCAGGACCAGGTCGGTTTCCAGAAGGCGCGGGTTCGAGTTCCGCTACGTTCCAATTTTTATACGTTTTCTAAATAAGTATTTTTCTTTTCTAAGTGTGGAATAACACTTTAAAAATGTGTCAATTGTTTTTTTTTTTTTTTTTTTTTTTTTTTTTTTTTTTTTTTTTTTTTTTTTTTTTAAGAATATCCGTACTGCAATCTATCGCCAATATGGGACATTCAGCGGTAGGTATGTCAAGGGTTCGGTTGGCCTGTGTAGGCATTGCAACTTGTGTCACATCCTACTTAAAGAGAAAATCTCTTGCTTTTATTGCAGCGTGTCTTGGGGAATCTTTCGCTTAAGTCGGCGTTGGCATTCTATATCGTCCATAAGCTTTTGGGCAAGTGCGTTTGGGTGGTTTAATATTCTTTTTCTGTATGTTTTAGTGAATTTCACTATTTCGTCTCTAACTGTAGGCATTGCTAAATCTTTGTGCAGTTGTTCGTTGGTCACAAACCATGGGGCGTTAGTAATAATGCGTAGCATTTTATTTTGGAATCTTTGGATGATTTCAATGTTGGAATGGGAAGCTGTTCCCCACAGTTGTATTCCGTAGGTCCAAACTGGTTTTAGTATAGCTTTATATAATAATAATTTATTTTCTAAAGATAGCTGGGATTTACGGCCTATGAGCCAATAGAGCTTTCTTAGTTGCAAGCCAAGTTGTTTTCTTTTATTGAATATATGTCTCTGCCATGTAAGACGTTTGTCCAAGTGTAGGCCCAGGTATCGTACATGATCTGCTTGAGGAATTTCAATATTGTTGAGTTTGACTAAGGGACATGTCCTTTTTCTGAGGGTGAAAGTGACCTGCACAGACTTATTTTCATTGGCTTTGATCCTCCATTTCTTAAGCCAGGTTGTTATATTATCTAGACCAGATTGCAATATATTTGAAGCCATTACTGGGTCACTCTGTATAGATAATACTGCGGTGTCATCTGCAAAAGTTCCAGTTGTGATTGCCGCACTGGTGGGTAAGTCTGAGGTGTAAAGCAGATAAAGAATAGGACCGATGACACTTCCCTGTGGTACGCCCGCCAATATTGGGCAGAGGCTAGACGAAGTATCTCCTACTTTGACCATAAAGTGGCGGAGAGTTAAAAAGGACTGGATGATTTTAAATATATTATTGGGCATTGACGCTTTGATTTTGTACAACAGGCCTTCATGCCACACTCGATCGAAAGCCTGGGAAATGTCCAAGAAGGCAGCTACACAGTACTTTTTAGCTTCGAAAGCGGTCATTATTTTTTCTGTTAGTCTGTGAACCTGATCAACAGTGGAGTGTTGTTGCCTAAATCCAAATTGGTGATCTGGTATAAGTCGTCTTTCCTTTATGATCGGAAGTAAGCGAGACAGTAAGAGAGACTCGTATACCTTCGAAGCGATAGGTAGTAAGCTGATAGGCCTATAGGACTTAGGATCTTCAAGATTTTTGTCAGGTTTTGGAATCATTATTATTTGGGCAACTTTCCATTGTGGTGGGAAAAAGTTTAATCTACTCATAGAGTTGTAGATAGACGTAAGCAGTTTTAGGCAAGATTGTGGTAGTTCTCTTAGTAATCTGCCAGTAATGAGGTCGTACCCAGGCGCCTTTTTGAGATCGACATTTTTAATTGCGCGTATCACTTCATCCTTAGTGAATTTTATCGTAACTTCCTCGGTTCTCGTATTTTCATCACTTAAGAATTCCAAAACTTCTTTTTCATCGGCGGGCGGGTTTTCATTCGGGTGAGGTCTAAACACAGATTCTAGGTGATTACAAAAAAGATCAACTTTTTCAATATCCGTTCGAGCCCATTTGCCATTTGACATTCGAAGAGCTGGGGAATTGGTTACAGGCTGTTTAAACTTTTTCGTGGCCTTCCATAGGGAGTAGTCTGTGGTGGAGGTTGCGTCAAGTCCACCCAAAAATCTTCCAAAGCTAATATTTCGCTCTATTGTGATAGTGTTAGTGAGCAATCTAGTGATATAATTTAATCGCTTTTTTAGTCGAGGGCACTGATTTGATTGCCACTTTTTACGGAGCTTTCTTTTCTTGTTTAAAAGTTTTATTATATTGTTAGTTATATAATAATCATCAGTCATTCTTTTGCTTTCTGGAGTAGAGTTCCATGCTGCGTCTTGAACAATTTTTGTAAAGGATTCAACTGCTGCAATAATGTCTGTTTCTGTTTTTAGGCTAATAGGCTCCTTGAGAGCAGAATCGACAAAGTAGCGGAATAATGTCCAATCAGTCCTATTGTTGTGTAAGACGCATTTCAGTTCTTTTTCAACCAAGGCAGTAGATAAGCTGACAATAATTGGTGAGTGGTCTGACGATAGGTCCAAACTGTTTTTGCACGACATATACCTTTTAGAAATTCCTTTCACTACGCAGAAATCAATAACGTCAGGTATTTTGTTTTGATCTGTTGGCCAATAAGTGGGTTCTCCATTCGATAAAACTTCGAGATTGTTACTTTGGATGCATTTAAAAAGTTCGCGTCCTCGTGGTAGAGTGAGCCTAGACCCCCAAAACGTGTGTTTAGCGTTATAGTCACCACCCGCTATAAAACGATGACCGAGAGAATTAAAAAATTCTTCGAAATTATTTTGCTTAATGCTATGTCGTGGCGGGCAGTATATAGCTGAAATGGTTAGTTCACTGGACCAGTCAGTAACAACAATACTAGTGCCCTGAAGGTAAACTTTCGAGTAAGATGAGGACTCATAGTGTTTGATATTATTCTTAATTAAAACTGCTGAGCCACCGTGAGCTTTTCCATCTGGGTGCATTGTGTGATACAATGAGTAACCAGGTATTTTAAAGTAGCTTTTACTGGTAAAATGAGTTTCCGAAATTAGAATGACGTCGATGTTTTGTGTCTTCAAAAATAATTTTAACTCCTCCGAGTGTTTTGACAGGCCGTTAGCATTCCAGACACAGATGTTCAGTGGTCGGAACGTAAGGCAAGTTTTGACATGAGCTCTGTCATTAATTTTGTTAAGGACAGTATTTGATTCATAATAGTTTGCATAGTTTCATTAATCTTCAGCAGTGTGGAGTCTGAGCTTGGCAAGTTTTGTGTGTCAGTGCTGCGATTAACTGGCTGTAAGTTTTGTTGTAGTATTGCAGAGTAATTTTTTGAATGATTTTCTTTTTCGTCTTTTCGTAGGGATAGTTTTGAATTGTTTTGTTTCCAGTTTTTTCTTTGATATGGAGTAGGATACTGTATTTTTTGTAATTCTTTGTATACAGTGCAGCCTTTATAATTAGCCGGATGGTTTCCGTCACAAAGAATACATTTGACTTTATCTGATCGCTCTTTTCTAGGGCACTCTGAAGTGTGGTGTGCACCTGCACATTTGACACATTTTGCCTCTCTGTGGCAAAACTTTTTTGTATGCCCATACTGCTGACAGTTGGTACATTGAGGAATTTCCCGTTTGGCTCTTGGGGCCTCAAAGGTAACTATGCAGTTGAGTATACTTTTTACATTGTAAACGTTTTTATTGTTAGATTGGGGTTTTAAATCTATATAAAAGATGTTGAGTGGTTTTTTAGTTTGTCTGTGTTTGATGTTCCATACATTTCTAACTTCGTGATTGAGTTCTGCTAATGCAATCTTAATGTCTTCAGGGTCAGTTGAGTGGTGAATTTTCTTTAGGACAACTCTGAAGCTTCGTTCTTCTTTAGGTTGGTAAGTAAAGAATTCAGTGTTTCTCTTTTTTAACTCCTTGTATATTGTTGAATATGATTCTGGAGATTTTGCCTGTATTTTTACTTGATCAGTTTTTAATATTTTAATTTCAAAATCTCCTACAGCTACTTCATGTAGCATTTTGGTCAATGGTTGAATGTTATTGACTCTATCAACAAAGATTGGTGGTGGTCTGCTAGGCTTTAGTACCTCAGTTGTGGCTGGGTCATTGTTGAGTGCAGAAAAACTGTTGAAAGTTGGTGTTGGTGCGGCTAGCCAGTAGTTCAGTTTTGTTTGCTTCTGTGAACGTATAAGTGCTTCAGGGCTACTCCTTTGCCTTTTCTTGTTGCGAATTTCGGTCCATTCTTCGTTGTGCTCTACGTCACTACTATTTTCATCTGTTGTAGAGATTCCTGCGCTTGTGATCCTATCTGTTGGATGACTATTAAAAGAGTTTGATCTTGGACGATTTGTAAACATGCTTCTATGAAAAACTTGCTGAGATAGTATTTTATGGTTTGTAATTTGGTTGTTTTTGCCTTGTTCATTTAATCGAAATTTGCCCCCCCCAGATTCGGTGGGGCAGCCTGGACTCAGCTGCTGTGAGCAACTTTGTGCAGGGAGGGATTCTCCACTTTCGGTGGTACCCTCCTGGGGTAGTTCTGTATTTAATTTCGACATTCATAAATTTTGCTGATTACAGCTTTTACTTTTCTGTAGGGGTTGGTTCCCTTAGGCCACGTCTGAAGAGACTTAAGGCATGACCATGCCTGGTGTTTTGAGTTACAATATGTGTTTTGTTATTAAGATTTTGAAGTGATGATTTAGGAGACTTGTAGAATGTAAGATTAGTAACTCATATTATTCCACTGATTTAGAGGAGATTTAATTCCTCTGGGCTAGCGGCCCTGGTGCCAGGTTAATTGCCCGCCGCCTGGTGCTCGGCGTTGTTACTCATTTAGCACCACCCAGGGGACACGTGTAGGGTGGGCCTAGATAAGGTGGGAAGACCTACGGACGCGAGCAACTTTGTCCCCCAATTGTTTTTTTAATTTTTTTTTTATTTTATTGTTGTATAGGTACAAATGCAACTGAAACCTACGACGAGACAGCGCAATGCAGCGCCGCCTTTAAAATCTTACGGACAATGATAGCGTCGTGGCTGCGTGACGTCACACAGTACAAAAACGTCTTCGCCGATTTCCAGATATCACATTTTTATAGGTATTTATTTTTGTTAATATAATAGTTAACTTTTTTTTATATTTACTGTTATTATGTTTTTTTATTATTATTATTATTTTTTTTTTAATTCTGCTTTGCTAATTTTTAGTACCAAATTAAGTTAATCACACTATTATCGAGGGCATCGCGGCGCAGCGGTACAAGCGTGTTGCTGTTAACGAATTATTATTGTAGTACTATTTTTTCCATTTTTTTTTGCTTCCGTAATAAGGCGAGACGCGACGTTGAGCTCCGCGAAATCACGCATATCTTAAAAAAATGTGTCGGTGTGAAACAGTCTCAACATTCAGCGTCAAGGATACAACTAATAGTAAAAAGCCAACCCACTTTAAAGGCAGGCAACGCACCTGTAACTCCTCTTGTTGCACGGTGTTGCACGAGGTCGTGGGCGGTCGTGCGGGTCACCTGATGGTAATCACTTACCATCAGGTGACCCGCACGTTCCCGCACGCTCGTTTGCCTTGTCCTTTTCCATAAAAAAATAAATGTTCCAGATGGCTAAAAACCCCCACTTCTCTCCTCTACGACCCGGCTCTCCGTCGCACTCTATACAACTTAATGAAGAAGCTATTCCTTATGTTAGTGGCAGAGTTCAAGAGGCTCGGCTCGCAAATAGTATTTGCAGATTTTAATAGAATCATACTGCATACTAAGAAGAACGCTGTATTGGATGGGATTGGTATTTGTTTTTTTTATTATTAAAGAATATTTATATAATTTTCATAGAAATACTTATCGCTACATATCGCAATCTAATAATATATATTGAAGTCGTCGTGGCCCAGCGGCGCAAGCGTCTGACTGTATCGCGACTCTCACTTGGAGGAATGAATTATTATTTATAAATAACATTTTCATTTCTTCGCTCGAGCTAAAAACAAAGTAAAAGCGCGGCGTTAAATTCTGCCTCAACATGCGATGCCTCAAATATGATAAAGTGGGGAAGGGAGTGTCTTAGTACTAGGTTCTCTTCGTCTACCCTGCTATATGCGGGTACAGCTTGAAGCAGAAAATGGCAAAGTGGACTAAACGGCTCCATTACAATACAAAAATCAGCTTCGAGCTGTATCCCGCACAGCGCAGGGTAGGCAGACGGAACCCAGTGTTAAGTCACTCCGTTCCCCATTTTCAACCTAACTCTGGAGGCATAGCGTTTTGAGTGGCAGAACTCAACGCCGCGCTTGTCCACAACACCAGAGCGAAGAAATAGAAATATAAATTTAAGTAAATATTTCATCTCCTCGAGTGGGAATCGAATCCACAACCACGTCATGGCTGGCCGCAGGCTGGCTCCATTACAAGATCAATAATATTTAACTAAATCTATACATTTAGGTTATGTGGAGTTCGTCGTTCAAAGTATTAGAAATAAAGAGCTGTTCCACGGAATTGACATCCGCTACAAGCAATGCTGGTCGTACTTGTTGTGGTTAGATGAAGCCAATTTTGCGGGGATTGAGGTAACATGTTCGTTTTTGTGTTAAAATTTATTAATTTTTATTATAATATTAATAAAGTTTTGTAAATTTATGAAGTACTTATAAATGGTATACATTCGATTTAAGGGCTATTTCACTAAAGCCTTTCAATTTAATCAAGACGCTTCCCACTTTTCGTTTTATTAGCATCATATTATTTTATTTATGTGAAAATAAAAATGTTACGTATTTGCAGGGAAAGTTGCCATCAGGATTGGTGGAAGTGGGATCATCACAGATACCAACTAATGAAGAGGAGTCTGAGGAAGAAGTAAGACATAAAATTTTATATTTCAAAATTTTAGAAACATTGTTTCTTGGGTGTTTCTTGAGTTTTCTGAGGATGGACAGATGGATTTGATTCTCACTCGAGGAAATGAAATATTTAATGTTTTCATTTCCTCGCTCTGCACTAGTAACGAGACTAAGCGCGGCGTTGAGTATTTGCCACACAACACGCAAGGTCTCCAGGTGTGGAGAAGTGTCTTAATGGGAACGGTGTATCGTAACACTAGGTTCCCATGATCCCCCTTTCTACCATGGTATGTGCGGGATACATTGTGAAGGTTAAAATAAATTTATTATAATGCTAAATATATTTATATATTTATTATAAAATAGCTTTTTTATATTCAGTTAAATGTTTTAAATAAATATAAATACTGGGGTTGAGGCCGGTCGTGGCGCAGCGGCACAAAGTGTGACTGTAAACCGACTGGTTGTGGGTTCGATTCCCACTCGAGGAGATGAAATATTTACTTAAAATTATATTTCCATTTCTTCGCTCTGGTGTCGAGGCAAAGCGCGGCGTTGAGTTCTGCCACTTAACACGCAATGCCTCCAGAATTCGGCAGAAAGTGGGGAATGAAGTGTCTTTCACTACGTTCCCTCTGCCTACCCTGCAGTATGCGGGATACAGCGTGAAGCTGAACAAATACTGGGGCTGTTGTGGTGCAACATCGTCCTATAAACGCGACGGTTGTGGGTTCAACTTTTACGAAGAAGAAGTAATGGTTTTCATTTTCCCGCTCTGGTTAACAAGTCAATGCGCGGCGTTGAGTTGCACCAACCAGCAATAATACATGCTTACTACAGGGTGCTGTGACAATGCAATGGAGCCTCTCGCAGAGCATGCCGGCGGCGGTGCGGGAGGCCTTCACGGCCGCCGTGGCGGGCTTCCTCAGCGCGGCGCACTCCCAGCCGCGGCGCCTCGCGGCCCTGCTGGCCGGGGACATAGCGCAGAAGCTGTTTCAGTAAGTGCTATATTTAAGTACAAATTATAGCTAAACTAGTTTAAACTTGAGCCTTGGGCTTGATTGAGGATGGACGTGGTGCAGGGGTACAAAGTGTGACTGTAAACGCGACTGGTTGTGGGTTCCATCTCCACTCGAGGAGATGAAATATTTATTTAAATTTATATTTCCAATTGTTCGGTCTGGTGTCGAGGCAAAGCGCGGCGTTGAGTTCTGCCCTTCATCACGCAATGCTTCTAGAATTGAGCGGAAAATGAGGAATGGAGTGTCTTAACACTAGAGTGCCTCTGCCTTCCCTGCTGTGTGTGGGATACAGCGTGAAGCCGATTTTTGATAAAAAAATTAATTTAAACTTTATTTATATTTTAAAAACTTATTACAATTAAACGACCTACTCCATAGTACGGTACAATAATTATGATCTTATACAATAGAAATATGCCATTCTGTGTATAAACTATTAAATGTATGAGAAACATTTCAATGTTGAAATGATTGGTTTCGTTCCCATTGACGGTATCTGTATCTATCACAGGTGTTTCTTATAAAACAAATATGTAATTGCTGCTGTGTTTGCGTCGTCTGTAAAACTTTCCATTACCGTTTCTCATAAGAATTTCTTCTTGTGAAGAACGGGAGTTAGGTATATATCTTCGAAGCTCAAAGACCTCAAGGATGCATCAGTACTAATACACATTCTTTAGGCCACCAGGCCGCATCACTAGTAGTGCAGACTCACTCACATCACTTGCTTCGTTCATCCCCATTTGCTTGCGTGGCCTTGTTATAGTTCAAGGTCACACCTTCCTTTTCCTTTCCTTTCTACATTCGTTAAATATTTGCAAATATTTGGTTATATTTGTAGATGTTTCTTAAAGCTATTACCATCTCCATAAAATTTGTTGTCCATAAAATCTTTAAAAAAAATAAAACATCCAAGTTTTAATAATATAAAAAACAACTATTTATTTAATTAACATTTTTTACACCAGAATGACAGAAAAAATCAACCGTCGCATGCCGACACTGAAACTGGAGGACATCGGGCCCCAAGCGGGGCTGCGGGCCGACGCGCTCCGTGACGTCACGCCCGCGCTGCTGCTGGTCAACGCGCTGTGTAGAGTGCTTGCCCTGGACGAAGGGGTGGAACAAGAGGTTTGTACTGAAAGCAAACCTATTTTTTCCCTTTTCTTATACCCATAGGAGCTGGAATTTTTTTTATTAAGAGACAAATCCAGCCTTGTCAACAATGTTGCATATTTCATGTTTAATTAATGAATATTATTAAAGTCCACTAAAGAGTTTATGTGCACATATGATTTACTATCTTGTACCTAAATTTTGCCTTATCCATTTATTCGATTAAATTAGCTTTATATAAACGCAATACAGTTTCTCCCTAGTGTCCATAAAATCAAAATATATCTAACAATATAAAAAATATGTATTTATAAAGACATTTTACATATGTAATTATAAAGCTATTTATTTCTTAGTATGTCATATTAAAAATCTTCACCTTAGGTCACTCTACTGCGACGAAACCTACTCCGTCTAATCAACGTAGGTGAATTCAGTCCTGCGGCGGAGTGGCGCTCGCCGCGCGCCTCGTGCGTGCTGGGCGAGGTCATCTGCAAGGTGTGCAACCACTGCCGCGACCTCGACCTGTGCCGCGACGCGCACGCGCTGGCTGACCCGTAAGCGCTAATTGTGACAATTGACAGAACGTGTGTATTATGACATAACTTACTGACCCTTAGACATTTTGAGTTGTAATTATACTTCCACGTATGCGATTACTTATCCACACATGTGATCACACATTCAGATATGGGATTACTCATTCACACATGATCATACATCCACACATGTGATCATACATCCACACATAAGATCTTGCATCCACATACTTGATTACTCATTCACACATGTGATCATTCATCCACATATTTTATTACTTATTGACACATGTGTTCATATATCCACACATGTGATCACACATCCACATATATGACTACACGTCCACACATCCACATGAGATTACTCATCCGTATGAACATAAAAGTACTCATAAAAGTAAAAATGTATTGTTCAAAACCTATATTCAAATCAAAATATTTCTTACAGGCCAGTTTGTTTGTGCCCTACGTGCGGTACGGCGTATGAAAATCAAGAATTAGAGTGGAGGTTAATAGAGACATTAAACCGACGAGCTATGACGTACACGCTGCAGGACCTCGTGTGCTCGAGATGTCACCAGGTACATTATGTTTTGTTATTTTTCAAATCAATGAGTATATAGCAAACCTACAGACGAATTAAATTATGCACATCTGATATATGTGCAACAATTTATTTATTTTGTATTATTTTATTATTTATAGTATTTTTGAAATATTTATTATTTTTATCTTATTTTTTGTCCGAATAAATCTTGTCTCTACATATATAATAGAGGTGAGATTGTGAGAAAGAGAGAGAGAGAGTTCAGATATGGTTTTTGTTTAAATTGTCCCCTTAGCATATTGACATTATTGGACACAATAATAATAGCTTGAAAACTATTTTTTAATATTTAAAAAACTATTTTTGTTTCTTTTTTGTACCAAAATAAATATTAAATTGTTACGGGCTCATTATCATAAACATTAAATATTTTATCAAATCTAATACATTTCCGGACAGAGAGGCCAGACGTGGCGCAAAGTGTGACTGTGAAATCGACTAAGTGTGACGGTTGTGGGAGGCAGCGTGAAGCTGATTTTGAATTTAACACATTTCCGTAACTAATACAGAATTTCTTTTAAAGGTAAAAAGAGAGAATCTCTCAACAGTATGTGACTGCGCGGGAGAGTTCTCCCTCTTAGTGCCCGTAAAGGAGATCCACACTCAGCTGGCCACGTTCAGAACTATAGCAGAGTATTACAAGATGCCACTACTGATGGAACTCATTGAATTTAATATGAACAATATGTGATATAGTGTAATTATAAGATTAAATCATTTTTAATATTTTTTGTGTTTTTTTTTTCTATATTTCTACGATTTTGGAAATTATTATAATAATACCTTGATATAGGATCAATTATGTTTTAACATTCTATGTATGTACATCCAAAATTTGTTCTAAACATATACTGCACTCATCCCGAAATGTTTCTTTATATTTTATTATGAAATAAATAAATATAGTGATTAGTACAATTATAAATTAACTTTTAACAAAAAAACCGACTTCACACAATAAAGTGTTTTTTACTTTAATTAAATATAAAATTAAAAGTACTTTGTATGAGGCCGGTCTTGGCTCGGAGGCACACTGTAACTGTAACGTTTTTGTTGTTGTAAATTTTGTTTGTTTGTTGGTTGAAAGCTTATATGGACTTGACTGTGTAACTGTAAAATCGACTGGTTGTGGGTTCGATCCCCACACGAGGAAGTGAAATATTTATTTACATGGATATTTTCATTTCTTCGCTCTGGTGTCGACGCAAAGCGCGGCGTTGAGTTCTGCAACTAAGCAAGCAATGCCTCCAGAATTCGGCGGAAAGTGGAGAACGGAGTTATTAACATTAGGTTCCTTCTGCCTACCCCGCTGTGTTCAAACAAAAAAAAAACGTTTCAAACGTCTCCGAAAAATATGAACAACTAGCGACCCGCTCGCGGCTTCGCCCGCTTTAACCACAGAATTATTTACTTAAAACACTAAAATTATATTCATGTTTTAATATACCTATAATGTATGTTTGCAACGCACTTAAGATTTCTAATGTGAAAATTATTAAAACCTTAGGTTGCATTTTCGTACCTATAAGAGAGATGCAACTGTCAATATATTAATTTCTTTAAATTTTTGCCTAAGGTTTGGTTATAGCTATATAGTTATAATTATATCGATACCTACTATAAAATCCTAACTCATCGGTGTCTGTACGTGGAAGATATATTAGAAAAATTGTTATTACGGACATTTAACAATATAATAGAACTTGGTCAGTTTGTCTGCTTATCTGTGCGTTCACGATAACCTCACAGTTTTGTAATTTGCCTAACTTTAAATATTTAGTGTTAGTTTTATTTTAATCTGTCACACAAAATTAAAACCAGATTCACGCTATATCCAGCCTATAGCAGGGTTGGTAGAAGGAACTTAAGTGTTAAGATACTGCGTATGATATATGACTGACGTGTGAAATGAAAATATGATTAAATTACAATTCAATCCTCCAAGTGGGAATCGAACCCATACCGTCACGTTAGAGGCACAATTTTGTGCCCCTACGCCACGACGGTCTTTAATATTTATTCAGAATGGAAGCGTCAACGCTTCTTTTACGGGGACAGTATATAGAATAAAATATTTTAAACCCATATCTAAAGAAATTAATCAAGATACAGAATCAATTATATTGCGTTTTTTCTTTTTTTCATACTTGAAATGTATTAATAAATTTACATACAATTCATTTGTTTTGAACATAACATTAAGGTTGATTCATAAAATATATTTGGCACTTCCTTAACATGATTATTTCATGTATTTTTTTTTATATACAAAGTTTTGATTAAGTTCTCTTGAGAAATATATGTACTGTAAATGAATGTAACGTACCGTAACCGCTGATGGGAGAAACGTATACTATTAACAATAATATTTGTAAATTTTGTTTGTTTGTTGGTTTTTCTGTTACTCGACGCTTATCTCAGAAACGATTTAAGCTATTTAAAGAGCTAAGACGCTAGCGCGGTGCAGGAGCGGTAAAATCGGTTTAATTGTTTTTATTGTAACATTCGTCATGTATGAATGGTGTAATGATTAAGTAGCTGACCTTTATAACTATTTATTTATATCCTCCTAGAGAAGTGTAGTTTTTTGGGCACTGTAATTTTTTATAAGAAAATAAATTTGATCAAAATACACTTGTTTATCTATTTATCTATATATATAAAAGGATATGTACCTGACTGACTGAGGTAAGACACACGCACATCCGTAACCGCTGATGGGAGAAACGTGAAATTTGACAGATGTTTATTTTTATAATCTGAACATCCACTAATAAGGGATTTTGAAAATTTTTTACCCTAAACGGATGAAATAGGGGTTTAAAGTTTGTATGGATTTTTTTTAAAACAGCACCGATTTTTATAAAATTTGAAAGTCAGCAGACTCTTTGAAATATTTCATTTAACACGTGTTTCATGGTTTTTACAATTCATCCCCAAAGAGTTCAAATACGGGGTTGAAAGCTTATATGGAAAAATTTTTAAATCGCCACCGATTTTTAAAAAAATTAAATTCAAACTGTTAAAAATATTTTATTGAACACGCGTTTCGTGGTTTTTTTAAAATTCACCCTTAACACTAGGTTTACGGGCGTTTCTTATATACCTATCTTTACGAGCATCCGTCAAATTGACGGGTGAATGAAAATACGTATTTATTTTTAAAAAATCAATTTATTCAAACTAAATCTGAGTTTAACAATATAAGGCTTCACGTAAAAATAAAATACTAATAAGTCAATTTTTTTCTTAAGTTATTACGAAAATGATAACAATAATATAAAAGCTACATAATCATATTTGTAGAGGACATTTTTTACATACGTATTGAATTTCTTTTGTGCATTTTCCGCATACAATAAAAATACAATACATACAGCAATTACTGCTTCTATTTTTATTACAGTAGCCCACTTGGCAACTTTTTCGCACTCCCGACGTTGAAACTGATCGATCTGAAACGTCTGAACTGTGAGGAACGTTCTCCTTGTTTTTTCCAGCTAATTCATCGGCTAAAGAAAACATAAACTCCTTTCTGGATATTTTCGATCCGGTACACTCTTTGTACAATATCCACGCGTTTATCGCTGCCAAATCTAAATTGTCGATCGTGATATTTCTTCCTCGATGTAAATACGGTTCGGCTAATTTCAACGTTATAAACTGGCCCAACGAATTTGAGCATCGAGTGTCATCTTTTCCCAAGTAAGGGAAATCATTGAAAATATATTTTGATTTAACGTCAACCGCTAACCAAAATTTAATGCCAAATTTATACGGCTTTTTTGGCATGTATTGTGTAAATCTGCAACGGGCTTTAGTTGGAAACAGTTGTTCATCCACTGTGATATTTTGATGTGGTTTATAACAAGCCTGGCTGTTACTTATAAATCTGTTCCATACTTCAGAAATGAGTGCAAATTTATCGGTTTGTAACCTTTCGGATCGTTCGGTTCTTTTATCAAAGCGTATAAATCTTAGAATTTGCATAAATCTATCTCTGGTCATTGTATCTCGGAAAAAAGAAGGTCCCCATTTTTTGGACCATAGATAAGATACTTTCAATGCTCTTACTTCGTACGCGCCCCGGGCATATAGTATTGCTAGAAAACTACGTAATTCGGAAACTGTAATTCTCCAGTCGTTCTTCAAAACTCGACGTGCCTCGGTTTCGGTGCAGTCTTTTATATGTTTCATAATGTGAGCGTCAATTATCAATTCAAAAGCACTAGTTACACAACCCGACATAATATTTCTTTTTGTGTAACCAGTAGGCCCTACGATATCCTTGAATATAGTATGAACGGACGGCCTACCCCTAGATTTCCCTGCTTTCAGTCTCACCCACCGTGTCCCGTCAACTGCAATTTCAATTTCTTCCATTACATCTCTGGATGTACTGTATGTACTAGTGCCGTGTGATCCCGGCCTAGAATAGGATCATCCTGGTACTGGTGGTGTCGTAAGAGGCGACTAAAGTACGTGTGGTAGAGTCACGTCGCCAGCAATGGCAACACGCATGGGCAGACTCGACCGGATCATTACCACCCCCGGCGTTTAAAACCGGCGTGAAGTAGTGGCTTTATGCCATTGCGTTTCGCATCAGGTAATGCCGGGCCCCGGCGCCCAACCCGTCTTAAAGGCCGGCAACGCACCTGTAGCTCCTCTGGGGTTGCACGGGGTCGTGGGCGGCGGTAATCACTTACCATCAGGTGACCCGCACGCTCGTTTGCCGTGTCTTTTCCATAAAAAAAAAAAAAAACTTGGAATACTCGTCCTCTCATCCTCGGTGTCAGAACTAGAAATAATCCGCCCCCTTTTCTTGTTACGACGTATATTCAAGAGGTTTTCCTTTTCACTATCCGAAGATCCTTCCATTTCTGCAGTTTCAGTGGATTCAGAATCTTTACTGTAATCATCACTTTCACCTAATTCATATAGATCTTCTTCGTAGGACACCTCAGAACAATCCTCATTAATGTTGGTAATTTTTGTCAATTTCTTATTATATCGCATGTTTCTACTCATGATTGCTAGAAAAGGGGGATCGGGGAAAGTAAAAAATACCGTGCAAAATTCAACTACCCTATTGTAAAAACTTACAATAAGCGGGTGACTACAATAACCAAAACTTTTGCACACTGTCTTCGAAAAATGTTCTTACAACTGCAGCAACAATACTGAAGACAGCAGGGATTATCGCAGATTAATATCGCAGCCTAACGTCGGCTACCGCAGGCTGTGAAAGTTCCTTGTGTGTGTTGTTTATGTTTGCAGCAACACATGTACTGAATATCTTTTCGATACGACATTTAGTCTGCTGCACGCTTTGAGTTTCGAATAACGCGAGGATTTGACACCCGGGCTACACAATTCGTTATCGAGGCGCTATTGAGATTATGAGTTGGGGGCGGGGGTCTTAGACCTTTCTTTCAGTCTTATATTTGCTATTGGAGGTATAATTTTACAAGCGAAGCAAATATATAAGGATTGTTGACGTAATCAGCTAACCCGTCAAATTGACGGGTTCCGTAGAAATAGGTATACAAGATAATTTTAAAAATTTATAAAGCTTAGGGAAATACTAATTGTACGTTTAAACTCTTTTAATGAAATTATAAATTTACGATGCAAAATAGTTAAGATTAATGCTATGGTTTTTTGCGTGTTTCATTTCAAAGTTTGAAATCCGTCAAATTGACGGGTCCCGTAAACCTAGTGTTAAGGATGCTACTAAGCAGGCGAAGTTGCGCGCGCCCGCTAGTTTTAAGATAAAAATTAAAATAATATCTTATATATTATATTGTTATATTGTAATAACATATAATATATTTATCAAAATGAGAATGTATTGTTTTGTTTAATAGCTCCTGATAGTTATTACAACACATGCAAGGAAAGATCATTTTAGAAAGTTGTTTAATTATATTAGAATTATAAAAACTGCTAACATTTTTATGGTGAATAAAATATTGTCTGTGTTTTCCATCTGAAAAACACTAAGGTGAGAAAAAATATTAAATACATATAAAATATAGATACGACATTAGTATCGATACTGTACTGGTAATAATAAATGAAAAAAATGATATACTACGCACGGGATACCTTTGTATGTAACTTTTTCCTTTGAAAATTAGTTATTGTAACATAACTCTAACAGTTACACATGGCATCGTCAACTTTTTGTAGATATTGATGTCTTCTATAAAATTGTAGTACATCACTTTGCTCTTTTGTCAATAATTTCCACAGCGTACGCGATATAAGGTATTTTATTACACCTTAATCGTCTAATTGTAAAAGAATTTTCCAAATCGATCTCGTAGTTTCGGGGCCTATTCAAATCAAAAGAAACAAAAAATCTAATCGATTGTCTTAATAATTTTAGTGAATTAGATGCACCTCCCCCCCCACCCCCGCAGAGTTACTCGCCACGGTGCGCGACGCCACACGGCACACAGTCCGCATTTTTTATTATTACATGATTTTCTTTAGATTGATATTTTTAAATTCGTTATATCTTTTGAATGGGATATCCGATTTTATTAATTTAAAAAGTATTTTATAGGTATTGAAATTATCTTTAATAAAGTATCATTTAATAAGATAAGGATTAATGCAGAGGTATGAATAATATGGTTTGATTATTGTTGGCACTTTTGTTATCTTATAAAATATAAAAAAATGGTTATATTGTCATAACTACAGTAGTTGGACATATGCTATCGCGGACTTTTTTATAGATATTGATGCGCCCTACAATACTGTAGAACATTGTTTTGTTCTATCATCAATAGTTTTCGCAGCGCATGCGATGATAGAATTGTTAAGATTAATTTCTTCTCACCTTGGGTTACATTATTGCATTTTTATTAGAGATCTCTATTTTTTTTTAAAATGTAATATAGCCTATGCTGGTCAGTAATGATGCAGCTATCTAATAGTGAAAAAAATATTGAAATCGGTCCGGTAGTTTTTGTGTGAAAACTCTACAAACATACATACATACATACATACATACAAAAATACAAATCTTACCTCTTTATAATATTAGTATAGAATATAGATGACATAGTTCTTTTTTTTCAGCTTCACATTGTAGTGTTAGTATTAAGACACTGTCTTTTCCCCACGCACTACCGCTCGAGGCATTGCGTGTGAGTGGCGGCAATCAACCACGCGCTTTGCCTTGTTACTATGGGCGCAGGAAATTTGCCACGAAAAATTAAAAAAAAAACAACATTTACACCAGCATATCTGTACGCCAATGCTTGTTACCAGAGCGAATTAATCAAGCGAGCGAATATTAAATAATTTTATTTTCTCGAGTGGGAATCAAACCCATAACCGTCACGTACACAGCCACGCGCTTGTGCCACTGCACCACGACGACCTCAAAGACTTAGAATAAATACACAAATGTTGCATTTTGTGCAGCATGTCTACATCATACATTATCCATTTGTTAATATTGTAAAATGTATCCAGTTTACTGTAATTTAGAATACTTAGGAAAAAATATATTAGTAACTTACTGTTTGCAAGAAAAACGAAAAATATTGTCTTTCAATGTTTATTTGTAATAGGTCACAGGTCTGTGTTAGTGTTTATTATAAAACAAATAGCTAACTTGACCAGACTATAATATAAATATGATAAAATAAATCAGCTCCACGCTGTATCCTGCACACAGCAGGGTAGGCAGAGGGAATGTAGTGTTAAGACACCATGTTCCCCACTTCCGCCGAATTCTGGAACTCAACGACGCGCTTTGTCTCGACACCAGAGCGAAGTAATGGAAATATAAATTTAAATAAATATTTCATCTCCTTGAATGGAGATCGAAACCCAGAACCAGTAGATTTTACCGTCACATTTTGTGCCCCAACGCCACGACTGGCCTCGATAGTAATATAAATATAATTGGACTATAATATGTATTATCCAGATACTTTATTGGAAAAATAAATGTTTTATAATATGTAAAAAACTTTAAAAGTATCTAATTGGTAGTAAAGATGAAGATACAAATTGTGATTCAGATTTTTTAAATGCCTCTTCATTGGTTACTCATTTTTAATTTGGTTTTAGTTCTCAGTTTTTTTTAAAGTATTCTCAATTTTAAAGATTAAATAATATACGAAAAAGGACAATACACAAAAAGTATATTATTTTATTCTTAAATAAGTGTTTCTTATTAAAAGTTAAGAGAATCCCCTTGTTTTAATATTTATTATTGCAAATTTGCCTCAGCAATTGGGTAGTCTACTCTAAAATTTCTTATTTGTAAATTTTAGAGTAGACTACCCAATTACTGAGGCAAATTTGCCATAATAATATTCTTAAAATAGGCAAAATAAATGAAATATGAGTAACTTGGTTAAAGAAATATTTATTAAAGTAATTCCTAATTAATTTTATTATATTACAATTATAATAAGAATATATAAATCAACAAAAAAAACCATATGGAAAATTCAATCAAAGAGTGCTTCTTTCATCATTGGGAATTTGTCCCAAACCTTTGGCTACTTCACTGATGCATAACCACTGTCCGTCGGCATTTTCTCTCCATAGACTTACTTTGTTATCTCCACCTGATACTGCTAAGATGTTCCCTGTCAGAGACCAGCTGACACTCCAAACAACATCGTCAAAAGTGTTAAGGGTTGTTGGAGTCCAAGACACATTGTCATCACTGGACCAGATAACCACTCTCTTATCTTGTGAGCAACTTGCAATCATAGATTTTTGTAATCCAAAAGAAGGAGCCCAAGCAACATCTCTAACCCAGTCCATATGCATTTCCAAGCGATTCTCCTCAACCCATTGATCGCCTTGTTCTTTCCAAATCTGTAAATAAAAGTGTATTATATAATAACATATTAAGGTAACACAAGATATTAATGTATTAAAAAATATTTAAAAATTAACAAACATACTTTAATTAAATTATCACATCCACCAGAGACTATCCTTTTCGGTGCATCCTTATTAGTTAAAGGATCTAAGTTTAGGTCCGCAGAGATAGCAGGACACCAGCTAATTGAATTCACTCCAATGGCATGGGCACCGGGAATTTTCTTTACATCCCAATTTCCACCGTCTTGGTTATAAGTTATAGTTGATATAGAACCATCTGAACTACAGCACGCTAATATCAAACCGTATTCCGCGGGCGCCCACGCAACAGAGTTCACAGAACTTTCATGCCCTGAGTACTCGTAAAGTTTAGTCCACTCTCCAGATTCCTTCCAAATTATGACTTTTCTGTCATAAGAACAGGAAGCTAACAGATTACCGAATTTTGGATGTGCCCAGGCAACTTGCCATACAGGTCCAAAGTGTCCTTTTAAATCAGCGGCAAGAGTTTGTGTACCGCTCTTGATGTCGTAAATTTTAACAGAGTTATCAGAGGAACACGTTGCTAATCGCAGGCCATAGTAGTCTAACTCCGCATCGTGTATCATATCCTCGTGGCCTGTATCTATTGTATTTAAAACACTAATCATTTTGAATAATTTCTTTACAAAATCACAAAACTATATATTATGCACTTAATCTTCGTTTGCCTGTTTGGTTAAAAATTAAGTCATGTCAAACAAGTTGACGTGGAACGTAATGTTGCTGAATGAAAAAAATTTTTTTACCTTTAAATTGTGTGTACGATACTTTATTACACCTAAAATATTTTTGATGATATAAAGTATTATATAGTGTATTGAGTAAATAAATATACAAAAATACTATCAATTACATTTTATTTTTTACTTAACATGTTGATAAACAGTCTTGTTTATCATTATTATATTTTAAAATGATATTTTTAAAATGGAAGAAATGGAGAGAGGCCTTTGCCCAACAATGGGACAGCACAGGCTAGGAAAAAAATATATTAAAATATTATTTTGATATTTTAGGTGAAAGTTTACTGATTTATTAAACTGCTACTCGTGTGTTCACTACATGTGTGTGTCGTACCCACTACACAGGCTGGCGAAAAAAAACGATGATGACAGCACCATAATAATAAAAAAATAAAAATGTCAATGTCACAAGTCGGTTCTTGAGAAAACGACAGGGTTTTATACTGAAAATACCTATGAGCTAATATTTTAAACTATGAAAGTCTGGTTTTGCTCAAAATAACGAAAATGACTGAAACAGAAGGAGGAATATTCTATAATTTAGAGAGCTTACTAAAACATGATTACCGTGGCGTTAACGTATGTTGAAAATAGTTCAAATATGAGATAAAAACATTGACTACTTTTATCACTTTTTTCTTAACGTTTCAGATAGCTGTTTACGCTCTCGCCACAGCAGGCTTGGCAGTGTCCATTTATAAAATCCGTCCGGTAAATGAAACTTCGTTATTATAATGTGACATTACATAACTTAAATTCTAAATTAATTATTTTATTATGTAGGTGAGCAAATTTTCTAAAGCGAGTAAAGTTCCTGACCATTTCATTGCGAAGAATGAACCTATGAAAGGAGTATATGTGGGTGTTCAACATTCTCCCGTCCGCCTTTTAATAAGTCACAAAGCTCCCATCTACCTTCCACTGTGGCATTCCAGCAAACCACCTTTACCTGTCAAGGTATTTAATATATAAGTGAATAAATTGTTTTAAATTTCATTTACCTACCTACTTTTTTAAATAATCTTAAATAATTATAGTTATGGGGAGTGAATATTGTAAGCGGTAATGCTGTCAATTGGTTGGACTGTGTGGCAAAAGGGCAGCAAGTTACATTAAAACCAATTAGTAAAGAAAATGATGATCTGGTGTCAACAGTTTTATTGCATTTACCACAACAAAAGGTAATATTTGAAATTCATTTAATTCAATGTAATGTTTATATTTTTGAGTTTAGTCTTTATTTATCTTTAATTTTCTAACATATGTTATGCCAGGGTATGCATAACGGCTCACCTTTTTCTACTTTGCACTATTTTCCAACTTGATTTAAGTGCTAAATTAAGTTTTAATTTATATTGCAGACTAAATCCATTGAGACAATTGACATTGGGAAAAAACTAATTGAACTTGGTTTCGCTGAAGCTTCTGTGCCTCAAAAAATAAAGAAGAAGACTATACAATCACAAATAGCACCTCTGCTGTTATCAGCCGAATCTAGAGCCAAAGCCTTTCGTAATGGAGTTTGGTCAGATAAGCTTCCACCGATACCTTTATATGTAACTTACTGGAGGAAGGGAACTCAAGTAACAACTGATATTATTATTTTGTCATTCAAGAAAATGTTGCAACTATTTGCTTTTGTTTCCAAAAGTGCCTTAGTTGGTGGAAAGTACTTGATCCAAAGACCATTCAAATCTTCTAAGTCAGTTCAGGCAACATAATATACAATCTTTTATTTTTCATTTATTTTCTTGGATAGTCTCAAATGCATTATGAACTTAATTATATATAGATATTTAAATATTACTGTTAAAAAAACTCTTCTTATTAATAAATTATCTGTTGGACAATAAAAATTTCTTACAAAACTAATTGTATTATTTAATAAAAACACTGGTTTTGTAAAAAAGCACTGTTTATTCAAATTAAATATGTAGTATATATTACATTAAAATATATATCTTAATTAAAATAGCAAAGAAAAAATACAGCTAATAAATCTATTGAAATAATATCCATTAAACCGTTTTGCTTAACAGCATAATACCAAGTAATTTCGCCCTAAATAAAACGTCACTGAAATACTTCTTTTTTATACAAACAGAAAAATTACCACAATTTATTGAAAGAGTTTTTGAAACATTCCGAATTGGGCGTCACATTTCGTTTATTGCATTTCACTTTTTATAAACAAACAAGTAAGAACTGATTAACCGCGATATGGTGATTATTAATTCGACACGAACGAAACGATCGGATATAAAAATACAAAAGCTCGTCGGTCCCCGTGAGCCCTACGCGGCGTGCGCGGGCGCGGGGCGTCAGAGCAGGGAGCACCGCGACAGCCACGAGGCAGGCTTGCGTTGTTGCTCGTTTGCCTTTCAGTTGGTGCGCGCCGCTGCGGCCGCCTGGGGGGTTACTCGCCTCCTAAACGTAATATAAATATATATTAATATTTAGTTGCACCACATTTGTGTGACAATTTGCGCTTTGTCTTGTTACCAAAAAGAGGAAATGAAATATAACTTATTCCCAAAGTGGAAATCAAACCCACAATTGTCATCATATACTACACCATAAAAGCTTCATGAATTTGTTAAGCAGGAAAATATTAAGCAGGAAAAAAAGCAATATACTTATTGTCAAATATTGTATAGTTTTGAATGTTCAGGACACAATATGTAAATTAAATAACTGATATTCACAAATATTATGATTAATGAGGAATCTTCTTTATGAATATGGCAATATATCAAATCAATCTATTAGAAAATATACTATATTTTTTGCTTAACCTGTTATGAAAGTGTGCTAACAGGGACCAACATATATAAACCACTATACAGAACAAACATGCAAAGTAAACTATTGTACAGTAGGAAACAATAATAAAATTTAATAAAATGAAAAAAGTATTAGTCAAAACAAATCACACCATTATGTAACTTGCACAGATGGAACTGGACACTTCCTTTGAAATAGTAATTGATTAGTAATTTTTCTGGTCTAGGTACCTGACACCTAAAACGCTTATTTTTTGAATATTATATAGTTAAAACAAAAAATTTACTACTGACCATGCAATACATCCTATATGATAAATGTGAACAAGAATAGAACTAGTATTTTAATAGAATCATAAATAAGAAAAAAAAATAGAATTAGTGAACAATAACCAATATATTAATAATATCCAGTTAAGTATATATAAATAATAGTCATAATAAATGTATTCACATCCCTGAACAATGCAGGGATTCCCATATTTATCATGTTTGAAAATACAGCTATTGTTGTCGCATTCTATAGTTATCTACTTGGAAAAATAGTAGCAATCTATACATACAGTGCTTGCATAATGTATTGCAACTACATTCAATTTATTTATTTTCCCGTTGTAACGGGGCAAGAGAAGTTAGTGTTAAACATTTTATTCCTCAATTTCCACTCAATTTGCATTTTTTTTCTACTCAATGATAAGTCTTTTTAGAGCGGGAATATAAAATAATTGTAATGTTATTTATTCATAGAAGTGGAGAAAGAACCATTTACAGTTAGGCATTTTCACTCAACACCATAACACTCACAAATACAATTATTTATAAATGTAAAAACACCACTAATTAGATAAAAATTAACAAAATTCAGTTTTTTATGTTAATTAAATATAGTGATTGGACAAAAATGTTATGCATAGAATCCAAAAATAAATTAACAATAATTTTTTTGCAACACAATTAATAAAAATATGATGACAATATTAATATAAAGCCAAATCATATATGATATCTAACTATGTCTTTTTAAAAGTTTACTCATTTAATAAATAAATGTAATCTTGAACATATTAAGAATGACTATATTACTAATATAATATAAATTGATAAGTAGTTTTATCATTGTCATGATATCTGAAGATATTATAAGAAGTTATACTATAATATTAATGGCGAGTATTGGCTCCTTATATTAAAAAGTGTTTCTTAACCAGCATTGTTCAAAAGATAGAGGAAGTTCTTAATTAGGGCCAATGGAGAACAAAGCCTTTGTTTGTAAGTTGTGTTACAGTACTTAAGCAATTTTAGAAGAAACTTAAATATAATAGCTTATAAACAAATAATTATTAAATAAGAAAACAAAAAATAACTCAAATAAAAATCACAACAACAACAGCAACAACATTTTTACCTTCTGTGTTCAAAAGATAGCCATGGAACAAAAGAAATTATAAATTATTATCATGTAAACACATTTTTTTAATTTTTTTTCTTATATGAGTCAGTTGATGTATATTAATTGTATAGCTAGATTTTCAAGTGTTTATTCATTATAATTATTACCAATAAAATAAACTTAGAAGACTAATAGTATTGTATAATTTTAAACATATTATATTTATGAACTAAGTTATATTTTTACTACGGAACAAATTATTCCTTCAACAAATATGTAAATTGATTCTAATTATAATTTTAAATCTTAAACATACCTGTTTTTTCTCTGTTTTCGCCTTAATGTCTCTTGCTAATGTGTAGAATGCATATTCAACATTTAATGAGTCTTTTGCCGAGGTCTCTACAAATTTTATCTGATATTCTATTGCTAATTGTTCACCCCTTTCTTTTGATACCTGTTGTATAAAGAAATTGATATAAAATGACACAGTACCATTGAGTTGAGGCCTTTGTGGCACAGGAGCACACTGTTGTGACTGTAATGCAACTATTGTGGGTTCAATCAAGGGAATTAATTATTATATTTACATTTCTACGCTCTTGCTCCACGTCAAAAAGCCTGGTGTTAAGTTAAGCCACTCCACACACAATGCCTTGAATGCTCAGCGGCAAATGAGGTACAGAGTGTTTTAACACCAGGTTTTCTCCGCTTACACTGTTATGTGCAGGAAAAAGTGTAAAACTGTTTTTTTTAAGACACTAAATCTATATGTAGATATTATAAGAAAACCATTAGTTATGTGAACTAACTGAGGGCATTCAAAGTATTAAATTTTCAGATAATCATATTTATCCACAAGGAAATAAAAAGTATATTTATATACAAAATAATATTTTTTATATCAAGTAGGAGCAAAGCAAACTGTGATCTTGTAACTAAACATAGAAATGACACCCTATTTGATATCCTAAGTATTACTTGGATATTATGTACATGCAAGAAGTACAGGAAGAAATTCAATGAGGAAATAACAATATATATGTATGTATTTCACACTAATATATAATTAACATTTGTAATTTATAAATACAGTTTTTATTTAAATATAAAAAATAAATATTTTAAATGTCAATCAAGATTTTTCAAGATATTTTTTAACAAATTAATCACTAAATTTATGTTAAGTACAATAATAAATTAACTCACTTGTCTTTTCTCATCCAAATCACATTTGTTGCCAAGAATCATCTTTTCCACATCAGCACTTGCATTTTCTTCTATATTTCTAATCCAATTTTTTATATTTTCAAAACTTTTCTCATTTGTAACATCATAAACAAGCATTATGCCCATAGAACCCCGGTAATATGCGGTTGTAATTGTACGGAACCTTTCCTGACCCGCCGTGTCCCTGAAATTAGGATACTATTGTAACCATACTGTTGTATTCATAAAAACTTTCACTTAAAAATTAAATAAAATCTCACCATATTTGTAATTTTACTTTTTTGCCGTCGAGATCTATTGTCCGAATTTTAAAGTCGATACCTGAAACAGTTCGTTGTTAAACTGAAGTCAATTAATTAAAATTAGTATGTATGATGTCATAAAGAGTTTGCTCATTTAATTCGATAAGGGCAACGTTTATTGTTATGCCGCGCCCTTTTTGCAGAATTAGTATAACGAAAAATTGATACGTCGAAACAAAAAATCTTGTTCGATGACAATTACGTATAAAAAATACAACTTTTTGACAATAACCTTTGATACAAAGAATGAAAGTACTCACCAATAGTAGAAATAAATGAGATATTGAATGCATCTTCAGAGAATCTGAATAATATAGATGTTTTTCCAACTCCAGAATCTCCTATTAAAAGTAATTTAAATAAATGATCGTAAGTTTTTGCCATTTTTTATATCAATCTGATTACAGGATACACAGCCACTCATTTGGCATTTTTGAGTAATCGCTAGTGATGTCCTTATAACCGTTAAGATATAAAACTTCAATATCGTACAGTAGCAGGAGTAAGTGTGGCACCATGAGCAATGACATCTGATCTATAAAATATATTAATTATAAATTACATGAACCGTACAGATTAAGCGACGAATCCATTTATATTTGAAAAAATGTACGCCTCATTTTGTCTCATAAGCAATCTTATTATTAAAAAATTGTTATGCTCTTATGTTATCATCATTAAAATGTTGTAAACTCGAATCCACTGTTGAATATTGATAGAACAACACTATGATATGTATAGTCTTTGACTGCCACCACCATACGTCACTTGTCAGCCATATCGTAAGCCATAACATATTGTTTTAATTTGTCATCTGTCACATTAGCGTTTATAGCAAATCGGCGGCGAATCAAATATATTTATTTGTTATTCTTATTGTTGATTTTAATAAACAAACTTATAGCTGACAATGAATTAATGACTATTTAAACACAAATATAAAATGTTTTACCATGTACGTATGAAGGAAGTAAGCTTTTTTTTAGTAAATTTATACAATTTATCCTATAACCCTAACTAAACTTTCAGATTTCTTTAGAGCATGAAATTTTGCTGCATCCTCGATACTTTGGTCCACAACTACTTGATACTGTAAAACAAAAACTCTATACAGAAGTCGAAGGAACGTGCACAGGAAAGTGAGTATAAAACTCACTGACGCTTCCCTAAGGATTTCCTAACTTTATATTAAATGTAATTTAAACTTAAAAAAAAAAATCAGCTTCACGCTGTGTCCCGCACACAGCAGGGTAGTCAGAGATAACTCGAGTGTTAGAGTTGAGACACTCTGTTCCCCACTTTTAACCCCGCATTTAAACTTATGTTATTATATAACAAATATTATTTAATTCTTTTAATTCACAACATCTGCACCTGTAATTGGTTCAGCAATTGTATTCATACTTAATTTATAATTATAATGTTCCAGATATGGTTTTGTCATTGCAGTAACAACAATAGACAGTATAGGTGCGGGGCTTATTCAGCCTGGTCAAGGATTTGTAGTATATCCTGTCAAATATAAAGCTATTGTATTTAGACCTTTTAAAGGAGAAGTTTTAGATGCAATAGTTACTCAAGTCAACAAGGTATGTTATTAAATGTGACCTAGCTTATTTTTTTTCATTTCATGCAGAGTAGGCTGAGGGAATATAATATTAAGATACTCCTTTCCAAACTTTCTGCCTCTAGAATTTATCTGGAGCTATTGAGTTGAGTGGTAGAATGCAAAACACATTACCAGAGTGAGTAAAATGAAAATATTAAATATTATATTTGATTCAATGGAAATTGAACCCCTAACCTGTCATGTTTACAGTTACAGTATACTCTTGTGCATGTGAATGACTCATCAACATGTCATGTTATTTTTAATTAATTTATTAAAAAAAATCTGTTGTAGGTTGGCATGTTTGCGCAAATTGGTCCTCTTAGTTGTTTTATATCACATCATGTAAGTACACACACATTTTATAAAACAGATTGAATTAATAATGGACATATATAAATATTTATTATCTTAAGCATTTAGAAACCTTAAAACGTAGTAAAACTCAAATCTAGACCTCTTTGAAACTGTCTGTGATTTTTATCATTATTCAAATCAAGTTTAAAATTCTTAGATAATTGCAAAAAAAAATCATTTAATTTTTTATGTTCTTAAATATTTTTTCACTCCCTAGTGTGAATAACAATTGAATCTTACATATAATAATTGCATTTTTATTTTCAGTCAATTCCTGCTGATATGGAATTCTGCCCTAACGTGAATCCCCCATGCTATAAAAGTAAACAGGAAGATAATGTCATACAGGAAGAAGATGTCATTCGGTTAAAGATAGTGGGTACTAGGGTTGATGCAACGGGCATTGTGAGTTACCTTTAACAATTGTAGATAAAATACTTTTTTTAGAGCCATGAGTTGTGGTGCAGGGGCATAGAGTGTGACTGTTAAATTGTGGGTTCAATCCCCACTAGAAGAGATGGAATATTTATTTAAACATATATTTCTATTACTTCACTTCATGACTTGCTGAGTTCCGCCAATCAACACGCAGTGCACCACCCTTTGCCTACTGCTGTGTGCAGGATACAACGTGAAGCTGATTGCTTCCTGGTTATTTATTTTTACAGGGTTTATCACCAACATTTTATTTTTTTAGAGGCCTATCGTCATTGATTATGGATTCGATCCCTACTCGGAGAAATGAAATATTTATTTAAATTTATTTGCCGTTTTTTCGCTCTGGTGTTGAAGAATAAGTCGGCGTCGAGTTCCATCACTCAACACCCGATGCCTCCAAAATTCGGGGGAAAGAGTAGAACTTAGTGTCTTAACACTAAGTTCCCTTTGCCTACCCTGTTGTGTGCGTGATACAGCATGCAGCTGATTTATTTTTTTATATTTTTATTTATCTGAATTTATATCTTGCACTTTTAAGTTAAGTTAACTTTAGACTATTCTTAACTAAAAAAAATTTATAAAAATATTTTATGATGATTTTCAATGTTTAGAGTACATTCTCTATCTTTAAGATAAACTATAAATAGTTTTTATTTTCAAATCAATTCATAATATCGCTTTTAAAGCAGTTTTTGTTTTTTGTTTTTCAGTTTGCTATTGGAACTCTAATGGATGACTACTTAGGCTTAGTCACACAATAATATAATGTAATATCATAAGAATAATATAATTTTTATAGAAATGAAACACTGTTATTTTATTTATATTTATTTGGCATTCAAATAATATTGTAAAATTCATATGCAAGTAACAAAAAAAATCTGTCAAAGGACAAAATATTTGGACACTTCAGTCTATTTGGGCAGTATGTGTGACTTGTCTGTTTGACTGTGTAAACTGTGGTTATTACATATAATCCTATGTTAGACATAAACCAAACTTACTGTTAAACTTAATTATTAATATAATTCTGTATCAAATATAAAAAAAGTTCTAAAGGAATTGATTGAGTAAAAATTTAACATAATTTTATTTTATATTTTGTCAAAAAACATACATTTTCATTTTATGTAATGAGAGAATGCCAAAATTTTACTATGTTACATCTTTGTATGCCACATATTTGGTTTAAATTTTGTTAGTTAATAATAATTATTATTAAAACAATAAATCTTGCAATGTTATTTCTTAATTCAGACTTATCGATTTTCAAATTATCAAAAGCTAAGTTCAATAATAATAATAATAATTAAATTTAAATAATTATAAAAAAAATTAAATTATATACACAACTACTTATAATAAAATAAGATAATGCCAATATCAGTAATTAATTGGATAATCTCCAAAGGGATTTAATATCTTTGGTTTGTCAAATATATACAAAATTGCCACACACAAAAAAACATTAAGAGAATAAATTAATGAACTAAATCAAATATTGCTCGTGACTAACGACATATTATTATGGCATCTAAAAATAATAAATAATACTCAATATGAGATCAGAAACGAACTAAGCAATGATTATTTGTTTATCTAAGCACCGTATAGGCCTAAAATCATAGATGCAGCTAGGGTCCGGAGGATTAACTATTTTATTGGAACTATTTATTACTGTCTGTTATCTATTATCAAACTTAATATATATTAATATGTATATTAGGGATGTGATATAATATAAATGTCTAAACAACTGTAACATGAGCCGTGCCTAGCTGCGACTATGTCTAAACTTTAAAGTAATCTATGCTCACATAAAATTAATAATTAATCTAGCATAACTCGAACATAATATACTTTGCTACAGTATATTCTACATTATTATAGTATATAATAATAATTTCTATAAAATATTGACACTTAACATTGTGCATAAAAATAATAATATGCATGATAGAAGATATATTTGGAACAGTCAGTAATTTAAGTCATCATCGTTTGCACAATTGGCTCACTGAATACTTGCAACGAATGCTGACTGGTTAACCTATTCAAATCATAAGCTTCTATATTAAATAAAAAAAATAATACAAAATTTAAACTTGATTATTAATATAATCGTAAAAGTAATTAAAGTTTTAATAGAGTAGCCATGTCAGCATCGTGTAGCATTTACAAGGCACAAAATAATATATCAGGATAAAAATATGAATGCAAACATCTAAAACAAGTATATACTCTGACGTACCAACATTACAGGAAGGTAAGCGAAGGAAACTTTCTATAATTGATTAGGAATTTTAAGGCTGATATGAATTCTTATTATTTTAGGGAATATAGTTTATTTAACTATGAGATTCAACTACCATTGTGTCTAGGATAAAGGGGAGTGAGTGGGCTTAGTACTAAACTAAAATTACTAGCAACATTTTATTTTATAATAAATCCATTCTGAAAATGTTTCCATATTGAATTGTAATTATTAAAATAATAAACAAATAAAATATAATAAATTGTAAATTTGAATAACACTTGACGGTTCCTGCTATGGAACTTGAAAATTAACCTATCCTTTTTATCTCTATATAAAATAAAATGTTGCCAGTAAACGATTTTCTTAATAGTTAACCATCGATAAGGGGAATAAAATTGAAATATTATTACTATCTAATTGAAACATCTTAACAATTTTAACACTTTACACTAAATCTTGAATTTCGAAAACCACTTATTATAATACTGACATAATTACTACGGCCTGTTGTATCTTTTCTATAATTTTTATTCGAAAATATATTTTTATTAATATAAATTACATATAATTGAACATTTTTCACTGTGATTATTTACCAAAAAACAATTAGATAGCCATGATTGCTGTTAATAATTTTGTTTTTAAAATATAGTTAAATATCAGTATTAGACAATTACAAACTTTTTCATATGTTAGCTGTCACACCAGAATGAAAAGTTAACCGAATGGCTCTTATTCCATTAAGGCAATGTTTTTCGATATTACACGCCCATACATACATAATAGGCATATTAAACAACAATGACATTAATTTTGAGTAATAATTATAACATTATAGCAAAAGTCGAACAGGCCTACAGATTGTAATACAGATTAAAGATCTAACTATTGAATAACTATTGAGCTATATTTGTTAATTTGTATTGTTTTTTTTATCAATTTATTTGTGTGCTTCCCCGTCAGCCTGGCAACTTTTTTAACGTCCATCCGTACACTCATGTCCACCACTGTCTATTGTATTTGAAGTAAATGTAGACTGATGACACGAATTCACTAGCTAATATAATTTTGTCATTCATATTTAATCAATATATAACGCCGATAGGTTAACCCGACTATTATGAAACAAAAAAGTATATTATAGCAATTGTTGCTAACATAACATATATTAATTAATTTGCTCTAAATGTGTCAATTTCGAAAGCTAGTCAATATTTTTTTGTGTAAAGAAAATTATACATAGCAAAAATTATATATTTATATAATCTTGTTTATAGTCAGGTCAATATAAAGATTTATTATATTATATACAATAAATATATAATATCATATCAACATTTACTTCTATATGCAACCCGATCACATCGTCCGTCTGTTTCTGAGACGTCAGCGATACTAAATATTTTACACGATTTAATATTTTTTATATAGATTTAAGCAGTGTATCGCTCGGCTTCTCAATTCTCACGCCATTGAAGAGACAACTGTAGAATTTTTGATATGCGAGTAGGTAATGAAAAAAAAATGGATTTTATTAATTTTAAGTCCAAATCGATTCTCTGTTCAGTAACTTTTATAATTATTATCTATGTAATACAGATATTACATCAAAACATACTGTGCTACTAACTCGCATATCTAGTATGCAGAAATGGGACAGAACAAAAAAGTATTTTCATTAAAAATAAAAACCTAAATTGAAATAAAAAAATACATCGCATATAACAAAAAAACAATAACCTATATTACTATAACAGTAACAAATAAAGAATTTTAAAAAAACCAAGACAAACAAAAGAACTCGATGTAAACCGTCCCATTACCACATGATCCTACCCTACTGTCCCCCGTCCCCCGTCCCCCGTCCCCCTACCGCGGCCGTCTACGCGACGTGGAAGCACTGGCACTATGCGGGCGGGTGTCAGGAGCGCGGCGCCTCCCGGCCGGCGGGCACGGCGGGGAACACCGGCCCGCGCACTGCTTCGATGTAGTCCTTTATTAGAGTTGCGATCTGATATGCCTGTTGGGTGCGTAGGTAGTTAGAAATTTTTTTAGTTAGTGAATAGTTACATAGTAAATATTGATTTAAATAATGAATGCGACTGTAACATGCGGTTAGGGGTTCGATTCTTACTCGGTGGAATGAAATATCTAATATTTTATTTTTTCATTCAGGTAACGAGGTGTACAGCAATCATAATAAATTTTAGTAGATTTGATTATAGTGTGTTCCTTCATAATTATTTTCAAGCAAGGATTTATAAAATCTAAGTTCAGAAAAGCCATGACTCGTCGACCGTACAGTACACATTTTACGCAAGTTTCCGCGTGGATGAACCTACGAAAATTTATAAAATATTATATTTGATAAAGCTATATATATACCTGATCCGTAGACAACACAAGTTTAGCGTGTTTCCTATCCGCCCTGGTGACCAGAAGCAGGGCCCGTGGCGCAGGGGACACTGCCAGCAGCTGGTCGTGGTCGTGGGACACGAGGGCGGTGCGCGCTCCCCGCCGCAGCAGGGTGAGGCCCCGCGCGTCCACCGCCAGCCAGAGCGAGCGTGGCCAGTTCGATGTGAATGATTGCTGCGGGGGGAAAAGTATTATTATATGATGTGTGATATAAATTCACGACGTTTAATGTGTCAAATTTTCTTTTCTCTGTATACAATATTTCGAAGAAACACAAATATTTTTTTCAAATATAGAAACTGCAAAGTGAAGTTAATATAACTTTTGATACTGATTTTGCTTCAAACTATAATTATTCTTTAAAATTCTACTCTCTAAAAGCATAATGTTCTTTACTTAATTAGGCCGCTCCAGGCATATCTAGATCCTCAAATAAAAAAGTCAATATAAAAGCAGTGTTATTCTTATACGAAGCCACTATCAGTTCAGAAGATAGATTTATGATTGAAAAGAACCAACGATAATCTCAACGGTTGCTAATTCAAAGTCCAATTTTACAATGATCTTGGATACAATAAAAAGTTTTGCTAATATTTAAATTTTGACTTTAAGTTGTTCAAGTAACAGATCATTAAGCACTTGCGGAATTTTATTATACATTCATATTTTCTATATTATTATTTAAAAAAGTTGTTAAAAGACGTTTGTGTGTTCAAGGTTATTAATAAATTAATAACTTTATGAATGAACTGCTCGGTTCTGTCTGTTTCAAAGGTATCATTGTCACAAAAAATTAGATACGTATTTCTATAAAATTGATTGAAAAGAAAAAGTCTCGCTGTCTTTCTTCTCAGATCTTGTTTTGAATGTACGTATACTTTTGGCTATAAATGACGGAGATTGAAAACTATAAGTTTATAATAACACAAGAGAAAAAAAACTCGAGATCTCAACAAAACAAAGCACACATGGCTGGGGGCCTGATCAGCGCGCATTGCATAGTGGCATTGGTTACCAATTTTGATTAACAGAAAAACAAATAGGTTCTCGCAATGGAGTTCGGGGAGTATTAGTACATAAAGATACAACGAGACTATGAATATTACCATAACATCAAATATGGTAGCCTTGGTCAGCGGCCAGGACGAGGCCAGCGTGAGCGCGCGCTGCATGGCGGCGTGCGGCTCCGTGCCGCGCAGCGCCAGGTGGTGCAGGCGCACGGCGGGCGCGGGCAGCGCGGGCGCCAGGCGCGCCGGCAGCACGGCGCCCGCCGCCGCCGCGCACTCCTCGCCGCCGCCCAGGCAGTCGCCCTTCACCACCTGCGCGTGCAGCGCGGCCAGCATCACCTGCGGAGTGTTGCTTGTCAGTCATACATACAATAAACAACTCCTGCTTTATTAGCAGTAAAGATCATGCTGATCTCCAAAGATCATGCTGATCTCCAAAGATCATGCTGATCTCCAAAGATCATGCTGATCTCCAAAGATCATGCTGATCTCCATCTCCAAATGACAAATTGCTATACATAAAACGTATATAATTTAACTGGTAAAAGGGCCTTATTATAAAGCCGAGCTCTTAAACTTCCTTAAACTAAATTTTCGTTTACAGTCACAGCCAAAAACAAGCAAACCAACAATAACTCACAGCCTCATCAGTTTCAATGGGCAGACGGTCATGTCGCACCGCGTGCAGTACTTGGTAGTACAGGAGCTCCATCTCCGCCACGCACGCCGTGTGGAGGGGACGCTCGCCGAGGAACAGACGCTTTTTGAATACTAATCTGTAGGCGTAAAATAACAACACACAACATGGTTATATTATAATTATTTTTTTATAGTACAGTCTGAAAACTTCAATTTATATTACTTACATATAATAAAACATTAAAATTTTTAATACTCAAATTGTGGTTTTATTATTACGCTAAGTGGATAATTGTATATGTAGAGAGAACACTGTTATAAAAATTGAGTCTCGTAAATCAATGCAGCACTTTATCCCAACTCATAATATAGATAAAAATAATTCTTTCTTCCTCATAGAGATTAAACTAAAAATTATTAACAGTCAGACGGTGTCCATCGATGGCCCCAATTGCAAAAAACCTCAATAAAAACTAACAAAAGTACTCAATGCACCTGCAAGCAGCAGCCGTAGCGCCAGCTTTCTCCCACCGTGCCAGAACATCGCCCGCGCGCTCAGCGCCGCCCAGCGCGCGCTCCCCCGCGCCCGCCGGGCTCGAGTTCGCGCATACTTCGTATAACGCGTAGCCTATATTGGAAAAATTCATATATTAATATTATAAAGTTGGAAAATTGGCTCGATGTTCGCACTAATCTCTGGAACTACCGACCTACTACTACGATTCTATATAACACCATATTAACAGTTTTGGTGTAATTCATTTGCTGTCAGAGTTAACTCCGATAAATTTTACCATAAAGCCGAAAAAGTCAGTTATAATTATATAATTAGGTATTTAATTAATAAGCATAGGATGTAAATTTCGAAATAATGATCTAATCTAAATAAAGTGAGTAAACGACCAGTGGCGGCATCGCTGAGGCCGATCTTGTCCCTCAGCAGCGCGACGAGGTGGTCGGCGGTGGCGGCGGGCCCGAACACCAGGCCGTGCTGCTTGCCGTCCAGCAGCAGCACGCGCACGTGCATGGGGCGCCGCGCGCCCGCGCACAGCAGCTCCTCCTTGGACGGCGCCGACAGCCGCCGCGGGACCTGCGCTATGCTTAGCGCTACCTAATACGAGATGTTTATGTATTTCTATAATGTTATATTATTTTAGAAAACATTTAGAATTTCTTACTCGAAATGCTAGAAGTTTGAAACTATAGGGAAAACTACAAAACATGTAGACCAGTATTAAAATCGAAATAGTTTTTTTCGATCTAGCATTGGACATGAAAGCGTCTCGGAAGCTACTCAAAGCAAAGCGGCCAACTTACAAGATTAAAAAATTTTCCATTGGATTCAATGATCTGTTTTAAACCATTTTTTAAAAAAAGACATTGTCTATGAGAATAAAATAAGTCTATGAGAATATAATAAGGAATATTTCAATAGTATAAATTACTGTTTTATAATTTTTTCTCTCTTTTTTTCTCACCTGTTCAGCTCTCCTCGCAAACTTCCCCTCCTCAGAGGCGTGCAGCGCGGCGGCGCGGTACCGCAGGTGCGCCAGCAGCAGGCGCCGCAAGGGCTTGGCAGGGGGCAGCGCGGCGCCCACCGCCGCGCACAGCAGCGCCCAGTGACGAGCTGACACGCGGGAGTTGGGCTCTGGGTGCTCTGTGGTCTGCGGGTTTTAAGTTACCGGTTTTAGGAAACGTATAAACGATTTTGAATTAAACTCTAAGCCAAATCAATGGCGTTTGTTCATTTTTTACATTTTTGGAGACACGACTTTCCACGGACTACTGCAAAAATTCGAAAAATAATTAGTTACAGTACTTTATTATAGAAATTCTAAAATATACGTCTTTAAATATACGAACGTACAGTTTATCAGAACTGAGATATTTTTTTCTGGTGCCTTTAGACCAAGTTAGACTAAAGTTGAATAATTTAATACAGTAAAAGCTTCAAAATTAAATTAAATTAAATATTACTGTACATAGCATATAAATAAAATAAACAAAAAACTAACCTGTTTAATAAGCTGTGCATACAATTCACAAAGCAACGTGTCCTTCTGCAGGCACCGTTGCAGCAGCGCCTGGGCGAGTGCGACACGGTCGTCGCTGTCCTCGGTGACCACCGAGCTGCTGCTGCTGTTGCTGTTGCTGCTAGCGAGGTTATTCGTGCTGCCCTCGTTGTGGGTGAGGCCCGCGTGGCTCATTATGTCCTTTGGAATTTTTAGGCTATTTATTCAAAATCTCTTAAAGTCAATTTACATTAATTCTTATATCGATTAACTCCAGATTAAATTGGCTTGTTTCTAATATATTAACTGCTAGTGTTCTAGTATACTAAAACTAAGAATATCATCTATTACATATAACGCTCTATATTTAATATATATGGGACTAATACAAATAATAATTAATAAACTGACGGCAATTTTGAATTTAACTTATGTTACATTAATTGTTCTTTTTATCAATAAATACCTTAAATATCTGCATAGCCGCGACCTCCTCGGCCTCGTTGAGCTTGGTGAGGCTGTGGGGCAGGCTGCGCGCCCAGCACCAGTAGGCGGCGGGGAAGCCCTTGTAGCACTCGCCCTGGCCCTCTGACGTTATGTCCAGGCGGACACGTTCTAGGCGGTGCTTGCTTAGTCTGTAAATGTTTTAGAGAATATACTAAATTGTACATTAAAGTATAAATATTTTTACAAATAATTATTAAACTTAACAATGAATATCATTTAAAAGTTTCATATAAACATTTTAAATATTACTGAATTCATTATAACAATTTATAGTATTAGAGGGTCCGATAGCTATGTAACACGTTTACATAATACCATTACATATTTTATACAGTTTATGAACAACATATCCATGATGCCAAAATACGTTTTATAAAGAATACTATCAAGAAAAATCACACCAAATCAACACACCGTCTCAAAGTATTCCTCAAGAAACCACCAGCCGAAAGATCTTGGGGGCGTCTCAACAACGCTGAGTCCACCAGGGCCCTCCTAGCCGCCCTCAGAGCAGCTGCAAGTCGGGTCCTCTCTGATGCGGGGGCCGCCCTTCTGGGAGCTTCCTCCGCGAGGGAACCTCCTAGCGCGGGACTGTAAGCCGCCATAAGCCACGCCGCTTCTGATTTTTGTGCACATTCTAGGACTATACATCTGTGAAGGATATTGGATTTGTTAAGCGAAAAATAGAGAATGAAGAGCTATGTCACTAATTTGTCTTTCTTCAATCCACAAAACATAGTTAAATTTTAAGGTTTAAATATATAATGAATAAAAAAATATATATTTTCTTAATATATAACTGAAACTATTTTAACCGGATTAATCGCGTATATTTAAAATTATACATTTAATTTAAAATATTTTCTTACCGTAACCCGTCGTGCTGACCATGATGAGTCAAACTAAGGGTCAGCCCGTTATCCACTGGGTCCATGAGAATGGCGGCTATATTCGTATATGGATACTCCGCTAAGACTACTTTATCAGCCGGTCGAACTAACACTACACCTTCTGCACCAACACCGAGAAGTACATTTGGACCTGTAGAATAATTAAAATTATTATTTAACAAAATGTAGCTAGGATTAATTTGATTGCTTAACATTCGACCGGAAGTCAATTGTAGATAGCTGTGCAAATTTGATTAAAAAAAATCTCACGTTTGATTATTTACTACTGTAGTTAAAAATGCGATAAAGTTATGTAAAGAAAACGTAATTTTAGGGTGTTTATACTGTATTTAGTGGTGTCTATCACAAAATTTTCTTTATGTATGAATTTCATAAGCAAATAATAAGAAATATAACATTTTAAAGTTATTGTCGTTTAAAAATGGTACTTTCCTTAAAAAGAACATTTAAAGCAAATTATTAATAAAAAAAAACATGGTATTTAATAGAGTCTATAATCGACTTATGATTATTACGTGATAGTTGTGAGTTCAATTCTCTCTCTCTAGTAAAAGTCTATTTTTTCTCTTGCCTTGACATGATAAAATAATAATTAAAGATAATCTAAAAATGATCTTACCATGAGCCCAATACCCCTTATAGGTGACGGGGAACAGTGTTACTCCATACAATGGATATTGCATCACACATGACAGGTACAATGCCTTGGCAGTCAGTTCCGCCCTCCCGGCGCCGTACTGACGATGAGCTTGAGCTAGGATAGTAGCCTGGAAATGGTACAAATTTGGTTAGGTTTGTTGAATTATGAGAGAAATTATTTTGTACCAAGACCTTTATATTCATCACCTTGAAAAAAAATCTATAGAGCGTTTTGCCATATAACGTAAAAAATTCGGTGTGAAATGGGGAACGGAGGGTCTTAACACTAAATCCCCTCTGCCTTACTTGTCAGAAATGGAATAAATTGTATACCAAAAAAAGTTACTAGGTTTTATCTGTAAGATCATAACTTTTATAAAGTGATTTTTCCACTCACCCACATATGCGGCGCTCGTTGCTTGGCTATCCGCGGTGGTAGGAACTGGTCGGGGTGCGCGTAGTAGGCGCGGGTGTGGGGCGGTGGCGGGCTGGGCGGGGGCTCTCCTAGCGACACCTGCGCCTGGAGCCCTGCCAGCTGGAGGGCCACCTTTTCTGACACTGGGAACTCATCCATCTGTTGAGAGTAATTAATTTAATATGATAATACGATATGTATGTTAGATTAAAGTTGCATTTGAAGAAGATGGAAATAAGAAATCACGCAAAGATAAAATCTAAATGTAAAAAAATTGTTGAGCAGGTTTTGCTGACATACAAGTCTTTCTTATAATTTATTATATATTGCCAAATTATGATAAAAGTTTAGTAAGCAACAATTTGAAATTATTTTATGATACGAATAGATAAAAAAAATAAAAACTCACATTACGAAATCAAATAAGACAGTTGAGCAATGTATAATATTTAATAATACTAAATGCCGTACCTTAACAACGCTATGAACAGCTTGAGCGTACAGCAGAGCAACTTCCACAGGATCATGTGGCAACTCCCGACCACCGCGGAATAGTCTACGTTTAAACACGAAGCGGTTATCAGCTGAGCCACCGCCTGGACCTTGTTGCCTGATAAGAAATAATGTTCTTAGTATATATTAAAGATATATAGAATCGGCAAGATTGTATTGCTGGTATGCTGCCCAGCCTGACTTTGCCCTACAAGGTCCAATCTGCTTTGTCTAATACTCACATCTCCCAGCCCGCGATGACGTCATACAAGTACTGCGTCGCCCGCACGTGCTCCTCGGAGCCCGCGCGCTGCTGGTACACGGCCCAGCCCGCGCGCGCCGCCAGCCCCAGCTTGTCGGCGAGGCGCGCCGCGGCCGCCGCCGCCGTGTCCGCCGGGTGCACGTCGATGGCCTTCGTGCGCCCGTCCAGGAAGAAGAAGCGGCACACTATGGTGCCGAGACGACGCATCGCCTGGAATTGTTGATTATCACAAAACATCTTATCTTGTTCAATTTTTGCTTTGGGCAAATTTTGAATTAAGATACGTAAGTTTTCATTTTCTACTCATAAAGACTATACAAGCTGTGAGACGAATTCCAACTTTGAATGACATCATTTTTATATAAACACATTATAAATAAACGGATCAAAGCCACAACTACTATATAAATACTAGTATATAGTAACGATTCGAAATTTTTACAACTTTACTAAAAAAACATAAAACAAAAACCAACCGCAATCTCAACCGTACTAGGTGGCAACTGCCTCGGCGCGGCGCCCCTACAGTTATCCAAGCACCACTGCGCACAGTGCGCGGCGCGCGCCGTGCTGGACACGGACGCGCCGGACGCGCCCGACGCGGCCGACGTGACGGACGCGACTGACGGCGACGTGACGGGGCGCGCGCGCGCGCGCAGCCACGAGCAGTAGTAGCGCGCCAGGCCCCTGCTCGGTTGCCAGGCGACGGCGCACAGGCACAGGATCAGCCACACTCGCTCCGCCCAGTCTTCTACGGGACAGTCTGTTAGCTGTTGGAGTTATGTTATGTTGTACATTAAAAAATATATTGCACATTTACAAATTAAAAAAGAATTTGAATACACAAAATTACAAATATTAAAAAAAATATGGAACAAAATTAAAGCATTTTGAAAAATATTTAGTTCTAAATTTCTATATTATTAGTTTTAAAACTATTACTGCAATGTATGTTTGCATCTTGAAAGACATTGTATGTCGATATGATTTATATATTAAATTGAATAAATAATTACTATTAAATGTTAAATGAAATGAATGAATAAAATAAATATTTCTTAACATCAACTTTTGTTATAAATATGTTAACTATAAAAATGGCAAAAAAACCTAAACACACCTGTCTAACACATTGTACTAATATCTCATCGCGTAGTTCCTCCCGCTCCAGACCTTTACCAATAATTGATTGTATGACTTGTGTCTCCTTTTCAGCGGTCAATTCTCCTCTCATATAGCGGCATAGATCCTGGTAAATAAAATAAACCATTGCACTTAATTATATAAATTAATTAAAAACCATAGAGTTAGAGAAGGCCTACTATATTTTGTGATAATTTGTTTTATATATTTCGTCAGAATTCGAGACATAGCGTGTTTAGCGGCGGTCCTAAACGTGTTGTTTTACCAGACCGTATAAAAGGAAATAAATCACTTCCCAAGGAGAAAATAAATCACAGTTTAAAGTCAGACGCTGTCCCATAATGGTCTAAAATAAAAAAAAATATATTTCTATTTTTTTAAAAAAACTTACTCTAAATATATTAACAGCAGCGGTAACACTGTCGGGGTCGTGCAACTGGATGTGCGAGGTGGGTATGTTGTTGCCTTTGTGATAAGTTATCATCTCTTCTTTGGTTAATAGCTCCATTGATTTGCTCTTCCGAGTCAGGGTTGCTATTATTGTACCTGTAAAGATTGTTATTTACTTTATTTATTTATTATGATTATTTTCTTAATATTTATTGTTTTTTACTTGTATATATGATGGACTGAAGAATATTTATATTTTGATAAAATATTATAGTATAACAGCATTTACCTGTGGTCTGTGGTTATAATTCTGCCCACAGATACAGTAAATTAAATATAAGCTATTAACGTGATGTAATAGAGATTAGAGCATTCCTCAATAAATGGACTAACAAATACGATTTTTTTTTATTCAAACAAGTACTTCTGAGGAGGCGTATTGGATCAAACAAAATCATTAGTTATATAATATTTTTATAGGATAAGACGCCATTAAATTAATAAATCAATTATATATAAACCTACCTTCAGGTGACCTAGGATGGTCATTAAAGTACATTTTTGCGAATTCGCTTAAATCATTCGGTGAATCAGCAGGGGCGTCGCTAGGTGCAGTCTCAAGTTGGTGGAGACGACGCTCTACACGCTCTTTGCGACGCGCGTTGCGTTCTACGTTCTGGTGAATTTAATTTATTTATATACAAACGTGGACTCGCTTGCGTACCTTAATTTATTATATAGCCAAAAGATACTATAGAATTCTTTTCTAAAAATATTTTTTTTAAGAAAAAGTATCCTATATTGGTTGAGTAGTTTTGGCGTGAAAGCGTAACACATTTATATTCACATTCATAAAATTAAAATATTTTGTGATATAGAAATAACAATCGGTATAATAATTAAAAACCATACTAAACATAAAGAAAACTTACATTAACATCTCCATTCAGCGTAGGCGGTGGACTCATACAAGAATCCGAGGGTATTGGAGAGGATATATCGTTCATTTCCGGCGATGTTAAGTTGCTTGGTAATGGTGGGAGTGGCACATCTGGTTCGGTTTCTTGTTCTTTAGTAAATCTAATAAAATACACAAACTTACTTAAAATTCAAACTTTTATCATTAGTACTGTTTAGCTTTTAACAGCAAATATCGAAGAGTTGTGTATGGTGTACTTTCAAAAAAAAAAAAACGCTAACATTCAAAGTACTAGACGTAACTCTGATCGCAAGTACAGTAGCGTATATCCTTACTCAATCAATAGACTATATATAGCGCCAAAAGAATTTTTCAATTCAAACCAATGCTTCATAACTAAACTAAAGCTTTTTTAGCTTCATACTGTATCCTGCACATAACAGGGTAGGAAGACGGAACGGACGGGATAACCGACACCTGGGATAAACCTGAGAAATACTAGAAAGTACAAATACACGTCCGTTCCCAACTTTCCGTCTAATTTTGGAGGCGTTGCGTGTTGAGTGGCGGAACTCAACGCCGAATTTTGCCTCGTTCCCAAAGTGAAGAAATGAAATTATTAACAACACAACTTGTCACGTTTACAATTGTACACTTATGCCCCTGCGCCTTGACTGGAGCAGGTATAAACGTATTTTTTTTTATCTTAATGTGAAATACTTAAAAAAAATAAGTAAATACCTATTTGAGTGCCTCACCCATTATTCTCTGGTGCACTAGCGGGCGGTGGTGGAGGGGACGTCGGCAATACTTCTGGATTCGATCGCGGTATTACCGATTCATATATCGGCTCCTTATCCTTTATTACAACTACTTTACCGTTCGGTATGATGCCGTTTGTCAGCTCTGGTGGAGTTATATCTATAGAAAAAATTTTGATATAAATATAGCATAGGGTAGGCAGGCAGAACTTAGTGTCAAGTGGAACCTGGTATTTCGTTCTGTCATAGTGGAACTTAACACCATACTTTTATTAACTAAAACTATAATTACCTATCATATGAACTTAATATAATATAATAAATTATTATACTAAAACTTGCAATTGCTTTTAAAAGTCAACCAATGCACATAAAATTTCATTATTTAATTTCTATTTTTATTTTCATTTAAAAACAAGACTGTAAATGTATAAAAAAACTTATTACTAACATACCTTTGGCAGCAGGCGGAGGAGGAGGCGGTCCAGCTGGCTCAGGAAGGGAACATATAGGTGGAGGGGGGAATATCGGTGAACCTTCTACTGTGTCTTCTAATAACGGGGGAGGCGGCATAATCAGTGACGATGACATTACGTCCCCATTGGTTAATGACGACGGCAAGTCACGCGGTGACATGCCGTTTGACGTGATGCCGTTGGTCATTGAAGATGTGATGGAGGACGTCATAGATGACGGCATGTTGGGTTGGTTAATTGATTGTAAGGGGAGGGAGGACGGTGGAGGAGGTGGTATAGCATCGGAAGGCGCCCCATCTGGTTTTCGTTCTACTTCTGTTTGCTTGGCTAGTTCTTTCATCTCTTCGGCTAGTACGTTTTCAAGCTGTAAATATTTTACAATTATGGGAATTAAAAAAAAAACAGAAATATCATATTATTGTAAATGCATTAAAAGATACACTGGTGAAACACAATGCACGAATCAAAAAAACGACAATCCATAATATCAAAAATAAATTGCGATATGCACAATTTCATTTTGAAAGCATTAATATTAACCCCTAAAAGTAAGACTTAAATTTATTTACATTTCATATATTTCCTTAAACAATAATAAACAAATATAAAACAAAACACACGTACCTCTTGATCCAAATCGTCAGCCAGTTTCTCCATATCATCACCAATCTCCGCTATAGTGGGCTGATGAGCTGGTTGACCATCGGGAGCTCCTCGTTGCGCTGGCACATCCGCCAGGAAGTCGAACAAGTTGTCCAGGTTCACTGATTCAGCCCGAGGACCTGTGCATGATATGTTGCGGAGCTGGTCCGCCATCGTTTCCAGTTCGGCTCGCTCTTGTTCCGCTTTTTCTGCTAAACTGTTTGTTGAGGATTTCGTTAACAAAATGTTACTTATTTGTTATTTGTAGAAGTATTTTGGATAAGTAAATATAAGTTAAAAAAAAATCAAAATTACACAAAACTGACCTATTCCTCTCTTCCCTCAGCTTAATCTCCTGGTTGACCCTCTTCATTTCCCGCAACGCAGCGGCCACTTCCCTGGCGAAGGCGCCGCGCAGGTGCCGCTGTAGTGTTAACGCGGCGCGCCGCAGCCGCAGGAAGGCCGCGCGGTCGAACCAGCCTCGCCACGCCGCCTGCAGCACGACGGCTGCGCGCCGCCACTGCAGATACTGCCGGCGTTTTATGGAGCCCTTGTACCACTGGAACCAAATTGAAATGTTTAGTATTGGAATAAAAATTGGAATAAATAATTGGAATGAAATTTTCAAATTACAGTTATTAAAGTGTTAAAAAAACCTAAAAGTACGTAGAGGCCAAGAATTACAACATACAAATAACAAATGACATTGAATATGAAAATATACTTGATTAAAGATGTGAGAAAATAGTGAAGAAAATAGTGTTTCACGCTTCCTAGAAGCGTGAAACACTATTTTTTTACAGTCTATCCGGGACAGCTATATGCGGGATACAGCGTGAAGTTAAAAAATAAATTTATCACAAAATTAAATTACAAAATTATGTTTCTAACTTACTTTCTGAAGAAGTAGAGCCGAAGACTGCAGCAGCGCTGTTCTCCTCGCCTCGAGCGGACCGTGAACTGAACTCCTCATAAATATCTTAGTGTGTCCTATTTGCCAGTCATTTTCGGGAGCGTTTACTAAGTTCATTATCGTTCTGCAAATTTATATTTGATAAAGTAAGTAAGTTAATAATTATTCATATTACGATGATAAAATAGAAGTTTTTTGGTCATATACTAATTATTTATATGAATATTATATCAGAGCTTTGTAAAAATCATGTTACTAAATTATTAATGTGGCGTCAAAACTGGCATTAAAATACCGCTTATACATATTACGGATCGCGCGGATCTCAACGATTCTCTTTATTTTACCAAGCCGGAGCAACAATAATAAATGAAACATTTGATTAACAAAAACATTAACAAAATTTCTATTCTTATTTTTCATAAGCTGGCTTTGAATCTACTTACCCAATATCCGGATCGATAGGTCTAGGATGTTTTAACAAACATCTATATCTCGCTTTGAACATAGGCGCAGGCAGATGTACGGGGAAACCATCACGTCGTATACGCACTATTTCATTCATGCCTAGATATCTTAGCTGTTCCAGGACGAGCTGGTCGTTGTATTTACCAGCTACTTTGTTCTCGTTCGGTTTTATGCAACGGACGTACCTGAAGGAAAATAGATATATTCACTGTGTATCCCGCATATAGCTGGGTAGACAGAGAGGGCTTATGTTAAGATAGTCCGTTCTCCACGTTTCGCTCAATTTTCAACAACCGGACTCAACAAACTCGATATTTCATTGTTTTAAATTCATACCAAACATCAGTAGCCTGTAACATATCGACCAGTGACTGCAGTTGGGCTCTAAATGTATCGACTACAGTGGGGCGGCCCTTGGAGGTACCGCGTTGTGTTGTACTCGTTGCACCAGGGCTTGATAGTGAGATGTCCTGTATAAGGAAATTAAATATATTATTTAAAATATGACATAAATAATGCAGGTTATTAAAAGTAGTTTTATAATTTGTTTCAGGATTTTCCCCGTATAAAGCATAGTAGGATTAACCTAAGAAAAAAACTAAAATTAGACATACAGTTTACTAGACTTACATGACCAGGAGGAGCCAAATCCTGTACATAATCAGCCAGCTCCCTCACAAAGGGATTGGCAGATCTACTCAAATGGTCTATAAATGCATCTTGTTGGGTATCTCTATTCTTGTCGACAAAACCCTGAACGCTATAAGTAACTGTGCCTGCGTAGTGCTGGACTCCGAATTCCTCTTCCCATTTCCGTCTGGACCCTTTGACGAAGCTCTGGTGGTCGCCGAACTCGCCTTGTATGTTTGTTAGGTAAGCGCCGTCTGAACCCTGGAGTATTTGATATGTTTTTTACAATTTTATCTATGCAGAAGTTATAGTTCTTGTAAAAAAAGATGTAACCAAAAATGGAAATTGATTATAAAAGTGAAAAAATTAAAGCCAACATCAAATTTTCAATTTTCAGATCAGCTGTAGAAAACATAAAAAATAAGATTATTTTATGCAAAAACAAAGGAAAAGATTTTTATATCACTAAATAATATCCAGTGTTCCAATATAGTGTCGTCAAATTATTGTTATCATGATTACCTTCGGCATATGACACTGCTCACTAAGCAGTTTTAGAAGACTTCTAGGAGGTTTTTCCAATAACTCCAAACACGCTGCATTATCAGTGAACTGGATCTGGTTGTACTTGATGCCTTCTTGACGATACTAAAGAATAAAATCCATATACATAAACAACGGACTTACACATTAAGAAAAATTGTAAAAAGACATACATGGAAAAACGTAAAAAAATGTATAAATTAATCCTACATGAATTTGATAAAATTCAAAATATTCTATATTTAAATAAGACTATTATTAGGATTTTTGAATCGTCGAAAGAACATAAAACTTCCAACGCTACGAAAAGCAATTCTGCTGAGAAGAGTAGGCAAGAAATTCATCAGTTGCTCTTTTTAATATCAAGGGTCCAATTTTATTGTTAAGACAATACATAAAATTTACAAAATCTTAATTAAAAACATTTTAATTCCTTCAACATATATCATATTGAGCTAGTTTTTATAATAAAGAATATTTAATAACAACTCACAATTTCCTGCTCCAATGCAAACACATAATTATTGAAGAACATATGCAATTTCTCATTAGCATAATTGATGCAGAGTTGCTCCAAGGAGTTGGCAGCAAAGTTCTCAAAACCGAATATGTCAAGGACACCCAGGGCTCGTCTGGCCTCTCTTCCTGGCGCTGAACAGCTGTTGACATGGCGGACCAACCATGCAAACGTACGGGAATAGAGGGCTCGGGCCATTGCGTGACGGTTTTCACGAGCCTTCGGAATAAATGTTTTTTTTTAAATAGTTATAGTTTTATCAATATATTTTAACCAGTTTTTTAATGTTGATATATTTTTTTAAATATTATTATTAAGCTCTGGCTTAATTTATTATTAAATACATTCATCTCACGGGGAAAATTATGATCTAAACAGCGTTTTCACAAATATAATTATGTTCGCCTAAGTCTGATAATGATAACAAAAATTAAAAAATATATGGTACAGTAAAATCTGTATTATTTAAGCTGTTCACATAATAAAAAATATTATTTTAAAGGTGGCAAATCATCACATCAACAAACTAAAAACGAACAAAGAATTTAAAGAAGTATCATATAAATTGATCTTACAACATTTCCCTACAAACCTCATGTAATCGCAGCGGTATGTCAGTAACATTCCCTCGCACATTGATCTGCCGTTCCAACAACACGCGCTGCGCGGTGGGCGGCGCCAGGCCCAGCAGGGCGGCTACAGCGTCCACTGCTTCCGAGTCTTCCGGAGCTAGGGTTGTTCTTTCACCGTCTATATCCTAAGAGAGATTACCATATTCTGTACAATAATTTAAAAAAAAAACAGCTTAATGCTGTATCCCACAAACAGCAGGGTAGGCAGAGAGAACCCAGTGTTAAGACACTCTGTTCCCCATTTTTCCCCGAATTCTGGAGGCATTGCATGTTGAGTAGCGGAACTCAACGCCGCGCTTTGTCTCGACACCAGAGAGAAAATATGGAAATATATCGCCTCGACTAATGTCTATTAAAGATATTGTAATTATAAGATATAGAATAAGATTTTTTAATTTTTAAGGTAAGAAAGGTAAGATGGAAACTGACATTGGCAGCCTTAGGTGTAACTATGATCTAATTCAAAGGGCCTTAACCCACTTTCCTTGTGAGAAAAAATAATGACAGCAATTGTTTCCTTAATAATAAATACCGCAAAATTATTTATAATGTGTAATTACGTCAGTTCGTACTTGATGAACCAACGTTTATATAGATATAAATGAAAATACCAACGTTTATATAGATATAAAAAGTTAATATAATTGAAATTTGTCATATATAATATTAAGATTTTTTTTGTACTTAGTGGGACTTTACTTTAACTCGATACACTGTATAAAATATAAAGGCACTCGACACATTATACTAAATTTTTTGCCAATCAATCGAAACTATACTCGTATACTCGAAACGCAACGCCGCAAGACTATTTAAGGGAATCCGTAGATAGTATTAGTAATGTCTCAAATGTTTTAAATAAAGCCGTATTAATATAAATACAACATATCTTTATAATCTAAAAAAATGCTATAAAAAATACTTTTCTAATAAAATCAAATAAACAATAAAACTCACTTGAAACTGTATATTCCCTAGCCACAGCACAGCGGCCAGTACTTTAAACAGTCCCTCGCACATGTGCAAAGGTACTTGCAAAACAGTTAGTGCAAGCTGTAGAGCTTCCAACTTGCCCTGCTCTCCCGCTCGTCCTTTCCTGGCTTCGTCGTCTTCTGGTCTTAGATATTTGTATTGAATGTCGTCCCGTAACCGTAATGTATTCCGTAGTTCTACGTTATGCTGAAAAAAATATATTTCGTTTTTTTTAAGTTCACGCTGTATCCCGCATAATGCGGAATAAGGGGAGGAAATGTAGCGTGAGGAACTCAACGCCGCGCTTTGTCTTGTAACCGAAGTGAAGAAATAAGTTTATGAATTATATTGTTACAATTTATTATATTTTTATTTTCTTAAGTTTCAATTACGTTATCGAGATATGAATTATTAAAAATGTACGATTCTACACCCATAATGATGCGACATTATTATACTCTACATCGTGTCTGACCATGGAACAAGTTCCACAACTTTTTGCTAATTTGAATATTTTAATCTTATAATTTTTTCTTATTAAATACTCCGGGCTTTGGCGAATTTAGATCAGAATTCATAATTTCCCGGAATTATTAAATTTTACGTTTCTTAGTTTTTTTCACGAAAGAAATTGCTGAACTAAACCACGACTCGCACTTACATATGTAACACCACTAAATACACAATCTCACCTTAGCCCCCTCGACCAATTGGTAGAACACGTGATAGTTGGTCTCCCTGGGCGCCGGGCCGGTTATCCTGGCGCGTTCCAGAAGGAAGTCCCGCAACACAGCCCCTCTGATCCCTCCCCGATGGTCGAGTCTTACTTCGACGAATTTACCGAAACGTGACGAATTATCGTTGCGTACGGTTTTAGCGTTGCCTGTAACAATATTTTTTTGAGCAAAAACGGAATAAAGCAACATTTATTGATCGCTACGATCAATAAAAAATGTAGGTTTTTTTAGGTTCCCGGTAGCATAGTAGGGTAGGCAGAGGGAACCTAGTGTTAGGACATTCCGTTCCTCATTACCACCTAATTTACGAGTGTGATAGGCGGAACTTAACGCCACGTTTCGCCTGAGCGAAGAAAAGATAACATAAAGCTAAGTCATTTCCTCGAGTGAGAATGGAACCCACAACCAGTCACGTTTACAGTCACCTGCGCGACAACTATTTAGTATTAAGTGATTAATTAACTTACACTATAAATATTCATAATATACATCAGCATTAATTAAAAAAGTTTTAAGAAAACAATATATCAAAATAATGAATAAAGGTAAATAATTAAAAAAAAAAACTAGACCGTAAGCTAGATTGTCATTTTAATTAAAAGTAGAACAATATAAAAGTATTAAAAACTCAACGAGCATCCTTTGGGGAGTTTCCACATTTAAGGACAGGCAACTCCGTCGAGGACGGCTGTGAATATAATTAAATTACTCTAGTTTAATCGTGCCATGTTAATGACATAATAACGCTTTAGAATTTTAATGTAAGCCATGTTGGAGTTACGAAATGTATGGCAGTAGGCCCTTTTGAATTTATGACGAATGTTATAATATGCGTTTTTTAAGATTTATAATGAAGTGGTGAAAATTATAATTTAAGGAAGAGAAATAATGAACCTAGTAAAGGACGACTGGCCTTGTTATGTCGCAGTGGCACAAGCGTGTGTGAACGCGACAGGTCGTGAGTTCGATTCCCATATACCGTATATGGTAAAAAGGCATTGCGCGTTGTTGAGTTCTAACACTCAACACGCAATGCCTCGAGAACTGGAAAGTGGGAAACAGAAGTGTCATAATGGGAACGGAATATCTTAACACTAAGTTTCCATTCACGTTCTCTCTCTGCCTACCCTGCTGCGTGCAGGATACAGCATAAAGCTAAAAAATAAGTATGAACTTGAATGGAAAAGTTAATTAAAATTATTATTATTAATAATTGCATATTGTTATACAGTTTTTCATACCAAAAGCCTCCAACACGGTATTAGCCTCTAGGATCTGCTGTTCCGCCCAGGAGGCCTGTCCGCCGGCAGCGCACAGGTATTGTAAAATTAATTTAGTAGTTTCCGTTTTCCCCGCACCACTTTCACCTGATATTACAACGGACTGATTTTTTTCGCCATTCTGTTGAATAATATACATATATATATATTGTATTAAAATTATAAATGTAAACTATAGACTGTAATCTACAATGATGCATATACTTAGATAAATATTATAATGATATTACTGGCCTCACCAGTATTGGCGCAGGAGTACAAGCGCGACGCGCGCGTGTACCGACTGTAAAGACGATGCGCTGTACGTTGGATTCCCAATGGAGGAAAGAAATATTTAACATTTTCATTTCTTCACTTTAGTTTGACTTTCGCCACGCAATACCTTCAGAATATGACGAAAAGTGGGGAACGGAAATGCCTTAACGTGAATGGAGTGTGTATAAACAGTAGGTTCCCAGGTTCTCTTTGCTACCCTGTTGTTTGCGGGATACAGCGTGAAACTATAAAAAAAACATTAATTTGAACGTTGAAGATATATTCACCTGTAGGGAGCTGTACGCCGACTCGGCTAAAGCGAACACGTGCGGCGGTAGACTCCCAAAGGCCTTGCCACGGAAGTTTTGCATATCCTCCTGTAATTAGCGTGATGTTTACTTGAAAATTGTGATATTTAAAAATTTTATTTTTTTTGCAAAAAGAAAATGTAGAGCTAGAATATTCTTTCCTTGTTGTGGAAAACAATTTTGTGGGCACGTATTAAAAGTGACTTTTACTTGTTTACTAAATTTAATGATAGTAATTACATTTAAAGGTACAAAAATGCAATATTTTGAAATAAATTACAATATTCTTAGTTCTAAGTCTATTTATTCACCACTACAATATAATAATAGAACATATATAAGCCTAAACTTTTATTTGTTTTTTAAACATACAGCAGGTTCGTAAAGCTCGTATTCTATATTTTTTATAACTTTATATTTTTTAAAACAATAGCATAAAACGAAAACCGCAAAAAAATCTTAATTAAGAGTATAATTGTTTTGAGGACACGTGAATAACTTTTATTCGCTCTCATCGTTTGCCCTTTGAGCCTTTTCCTCTTCCACGTTTACACCTACGCACGTTTAGCTGAAGGGATGACGATCCACCCCTATATTAAAAAGGGAGTGAGTTTAATGACTGTACGATAATATTGCCTTAAGCTTGTGAGAGCTTGTTTGCTCTGTCGATGGTTTTTCAATTGTTTTTTAAATTGTTCTAATTATTTGTAAAATTGATTTTAGTTTCTCTTTTATTTTTTTGTTAATAAACATATTTTTTTAAAGTGGGTGGTATTTTAAGTTTAAATAACTTAATAGTTTTCTTTTTATAAAGAGGATTAGATACCAACGTTACATGATACTGAAATTTGATGAAAATATTGTATGACCTGGTTCACCATTGGCCTGGAATACTTGGTTTACATTCTGAACTGGTAACCTTTTCGCCACTACATCTTGCCTGTGTTAATTTGAATCACACTGGTTCTAATGATGTAATACAAAAGTATCAGTTTCATTATAAATAATGAAACGCAACGAAAACGTTTGCGTTTCATTATTTTATAATTATTATCTCTTTATCATTGAAGAAAACATCGGAAGTTTCCAAGACGTCTGCCAATGGCTCAGTTTACTTTTTACTACAGTACCTAGATCTTCCTACTAATACACAATGGTATCGAGTCTCGTTTTTGCCTAGCTAAATGATCTCCCACGGTAGTGATATAGAAGAAACCTATCAATTTTCAGATGAAAGTGATTTAAAGTATGAAAATAATGTCGATTGTAAAAGTTTCAGATGTTGTTGTACGAGAAGTAAAAATTTAACGAATTGTCATTTTTAATATGCTTTTTAACAATTTTAGAAAACGTATAAAAACTAACACCACTAACAATATAATTGATTTCTAATTAACTTATAATATTTTATAATATTTTTCTAGTTCACTAAATATAATGCGATGTACATAATTATAATATTAAATAGTAAGTCCAAAATCATTTAATAGATCGTGTGAGGATTACGATAAGTTGTGTTTTTTAAAAGATAAAAGATTATTAAAATTAATAAGTCAATAAAGACAAGCTTACCATATTGTAGCATCCTAATTCCTTGTAAGGATTTACTGCAACTAGAATCGAACCTGTGTAAGTCTGTTAATTATATAGGAAAATTATTTTGCTGTAGTTAAGATATACAAATTATTTTACGTTAGAGACCTGTCGTGACGCAGGTGCATAAGCGTACCACCGTTGCCGATTCAATTTCTATTCGAGCAAATGAAATATTTTGAAATATAATATTTTCATTTCTTTCCTCTGGTATCGAGGTAAAGCGCAGTGTTGAGTTCCCCAATCAATACAAAATGTTTTCAGAATTCGGCGGAAAGTGGTGAACGGAAGTGTCTTAATAATAATAGGTTAATAGATTCTGTCTGGCTACTCTGCTAAGTGCGGGATACAGCGTAAAGCCTCATTACGAGGTCCTGAAAACATACAATTTTTTTGAGTCACATTGCTTCGAGTGGGAATCTAACCCTCAACCTCTAGCGTTTACAGTCGCACGCTTGTATCCTTGCACCTAGACTAGTATTTTGAAAAGGTTAAATTATAATTTCAAATCTACCCTCAATAGATCTAATTTCCAATGTTAATAGCTTATGTAACATTAATGTCTGACATTAAACGTTCACAGCGAGTTACCTCATACTCATACTTTATATGCAATTATAAGAAGTGCATAATTAAAAAGATCCGGAAGCGATTATACAGTAGTTAACTCAGTTGATAGTCTCGATATAGACGGACATAAGATACAATTATATTGTTAAATTAGTATATGATTAAATGTTTCTAACGGCTTTACACTCTTGGGAAGTCATTAGATATGTTGTAACAATTAGAGATTTTGACAACTATTAATTATAGATAGAAATGAGACATTAATGTATAGAATATTTTAATAGAGGCCGTCGTAACGCAAGCGTTTAGTTTTATTATTTAAGAAAGGTTTGAATTTTTATTTATTAATATTTTCATATCGTCGCTCTGCTTCTAAGACAAAGTCCACGGCTGAGTTCCGCTAAAATATGTAAAGCTATGGAAATTCTGTGTCGTAACATGAGTACCATCTGCCTACAGCGTGAAACTAATATATAATATATATATATATATATATATATATATATATATATATATATATATATATATATATATATATATATATATATATATATATATATATATATATATATATATATATATATATATATTTCAATTTCACACTTACTGTATTCTATGACATCGCTTACTATTACTTTGGTTTTAGTTAATTTATTCAAATTATAATGAAATTAAATAACATCAATAAATTTAAATAGAACAACAGTTAATTCTTAGTAAAAAATATGATTACATTACTTAGCGATGCGATAAACAATATTCGAACAATAAAACGTTGATCTCAATTTTTGATATTCATAAAAAAATCAGCTTCCCGCTGTATCCCGCACATAGCAAGATCGGCAGAATAGAAACCTAATGCTAAGACACCTCGTTCCACTCTTCCGCCATATGTCGTCAAGGTATTGCGTATTGTGTGAAACTCAACGCCGGGCTTTTGCGTTGGTGCCAGAGAAAAGAAATGAAAGTATTAATAAATAGTAATTCATCCCCCCGAATGAACATCGAACCCACAACTGTCTGTTACAATCACACCCTTGTGCCCCAGCGCCACAACGGTCTCAGTATAATTTTTTTTTTTATTTAAAGGATACATATATGAGGTCGTGTACGTATCGCCGCTTGAGGTTGTCGTTGATGGCCTGCTCCGTGATCTGCGGCATCATGGTCATGTCGGGCACACCGGCCCCCTCCTCCTTGTCTCTCTCCTCCATTTTGTCTGTAATAGAAAAATTTAATTTGAGTAAAGTCAGAAAAAAACCTACTTCACGCTGTTCCTCGCACACTGCAGGGTAGGCAGAGAGAACCTAGTGTTAAGACAATCCGTTCCCCACTTTCTGCCGAATTCTGGAAGCATTGCGTGTTTAGTGACGGAGCTCAACGCCGCGCTTTGCCCCGACATCAGAGCTAAGAAAAAAGTAATATAAATTTAAATAAATATTTCATCTCCATTTGAGTAAAGTCGTTATTCTTTATTTCTTTGGACACGAAATTCCATTCGCTTATTAATATATTTTATTTATACACTAGCTATCTATTAGTAGGATATGTTATATTAAAAAAAATAGTTTGTTAAACTTAAATAAATATATTTGTACTTTTATTATCGAATAGTAGATATTATTGTATGTTGATTTATTATTTATGACCTAGTTATGAGGCTAATCGTGGTGCAGGCGTGAACAGACACAAGAGTAGGGCTGTTCATGCGATAGGTTGTGGATTCGATTCCCACTCGAAGCGTGGCGTTGAGTTCTGCAACTCAACACGCAATGTCTGCAAAATTCGACAGAAACTGTGGAATGATGTATAAAATACGTATATTTGTTCTACATAAGTAGACACTCACAAAAACCATAATTTTATGAATAAAATAATAAATCTCATTTAACAACTTCAACGTGAAGTTGGCAACGTTCAATATCGCATTGGTCAAATATAAATAGCCTTTATCTACTATAGTCGTACATTACTTAACTTAAACATGAGTTTGAGCCATAATCATTGCCAACGAGAGATAAATAAGCACAAATGCCTCTAGAATTCGACGGAAAATGGGGAACGAACTGACTTAACACTAGGTTCCCTCTGCCTACCCTGCTGTGTGCAGGATACAGCGTAATGCTAAAAAATAATATTAATATTTATAGTCTGCATAGTATCTATAATCTACAGTTTTTAATGACAAAACATATTTATTTGGTTGTTTTTTTCCCTTAAAACCAATCGCGTTCATAATAACTTTTAAAAACTGCAATATGTACAAGTCCCCCACAGTTTTGCACTCGTCAGAGCATAATGCAGGTTGATCGTGATAGAATAATAGATAAATCTCGGGGAGCTTACGGCGCGTCCCTATCAGTTCATTCCATAAAGCCCCCTAGTGATGTTATTTCTGTCATACAATATGTTTTTTATTCTTATTTATTAATATGTATTTTATTTGTTGTAGTTTTTCAAATGTATATAATTATCATTATATTTAGGTAGGTTGTATCTATTAATAAATAATAATTTATTCATTCTTTCAAGTGGGTATCAAACCCACAACCAACGCGTTACCGATACCATCATATCGTTTGCACCAGACAATGCCTCGAAATATTCGGTGGAAAGTGAGCAACTGATTGTTTTAACACTAGGTTAGGGTTTGATTTAGATTTTTTTAAATATCTATAAATAACTGTTATTTATCTCCTACTTGTTATTCAATAAGTAGAGAATATATTAACTACAGTAAAAGTCGTAAAAGAAGTGAAGCGCGAATTCCGTAGTTGTATTATATTGTAAAATACTGCAAAGCCATACCATTTTAATTATAAAGCTTACTGAAGCTAATCGATTCGTATATCTGTATGTTTGTATGCCAATTTTAAAAATATGAAAATGTAGCGATAGCATATCTTCACGAGAAAAAAAGTAAATGATTTGCTTTAAAATAGGTACCTTAAACGAAAGAAATAGTCGAGAGATTGAAAGTGTCGATTTACATCTATATATCTCGATTCTTTCGCCCCGAGGGTTCTTTACGGGTATAACTTTATCGATACGATCGTCTGCTGAGAATTTTTACGATCACTTCTGATGGACACTCAGATTACCAGATTTGTATATATTGATGATTTGTATAGATAATTATCATTTAAATACTGCCATTTGACTCTACTCATTTTTTTATATAAATACAAGTTGTAGCTTAGTGCTGTACTGACGTAAAGAATCATAAGTTACAAAATATATAAAAAAATCTTATTATATTTGTCCCTTTCCTCTTATTCACTACCGTTTACCAGAATAACGAACAAAAATGGAAAATTCCGATCAAATGAAACAGAACAAAACAATTTAATTATAGTTAAATCAATAATATATTAAGATACCCAATTAAAACTACTAAGTTCCGGTACATTCCACTCACGTTAACGTTAACATACCTCAGCTATCAGTGCATATGAGGAAAATAACAATCGAGTGCACATTACAAACAAGTGGTAGAGACCGTCTACTATAAAACTGAACTTACAAACACATACAAATCAGTGTAATGAGAATAACACGCATTTTGTCATTTATCAATCAGTAAACGTCACAGCAAAAAATAGCATTAGCAAATAAATATATAGCAAATAATAAATAGGATGTAGGATAATATTCGGGAATCATTTTTTTTGGTTCAAACCGACATTAGACGGTTTTGATTTGTCTGTTTTTAGAACTGTTATGTCATTTCATTTAAAATTCATTCAGATGCCAATATTAAAAAAAAAGTGCAAGTTTGGTTTGAAAAAATTGGTTCTAACGCCTGTATATAAACTTTCCGATAAATTTAATAAAATTCTGATCTCAGATCAAAATAAAATTCTGTCAATAAAATGTTTTCAGTTACATACAATATAATAAATATGGACCAATATTTTTGCTCTACTGCGCTTAAAAAATAAATAAGTATAATAAAAAAAACTAAATTAGTATTATATATATATTTTTTTTGCTGACGCTATTTTTATGTAATCACCTATTAGCATGTGTTTGTAAGTTCAGTTTTACATTAGATCGTCCATAGTAGTGTAGTTCATTCCACCCGATATCGATTAAACACTTAAATAGCACAGCAACATCTGGGCGAGTGGGAGACGAGCGCTGGTGTCGCCAAGTAATAGCCCTTGAGGCAGGACGAGCCAGTTATCGGCCGGAAATGTCGGTGTAGGATAAATACGTCACTTTCGTTCGCGCGCGCTTTGTTGTTTATATTGTGTGCAATACTTTCACTGGTCATTGCATACTATTGTATAACTAAATGTAGATGTAATAAGCATGATGTTAGGTGAGGCCAGTCGTGGCGCAGGAGCACTATATGTCACCGTAATCGCGACTGGTCGAGAGTTCGATCCTGACTCGGAGGAAAATGATATATTTATTTAAATTTATGTTTGAATTTCTTCGCTGTGGTGTCGAGTCAAAACTTGTGGCTGGCTTTGAGTTCCCAAAATCCCAAAATTTGGCGTAAAGTGGAGAGCGGAGTGTCTTAACATTAGGTTTCCACTGTCTACTCTGCAGTGTGACGGATACAGTGTGAATCTACTTTAAATTTATGATCAGTCAGATCAGAGTCAGATATGTTAAAATGAATGGAAGAACGAATAATACAAGATAATGATAGGAAGATACATAGTTGAGCAAATAGAGCATGCTCTTTCTGTAATTAGTCTTTACAGCATAATTGGGGAATAATTTTATTATGTATAATTAGTTAATAATAAATAAAATTTACTTAATAAACTAACAAAGTGATATTATAAGGGTCCCTTTTTCCCTTAAAATGTACGGAACTCTAACAAATAATAATAAATGTATAAAGACAGAAATAATAAATACTAAAACAGAATTGTATTCGTGGAATAATAAAATGAACCTTAGTATTTAATAATAATATGTATGAAGAGGAAATGTACACTTGAATAATTATCCGTCCCTTTAAAATTAGCACTGAAGATGAGGTCACCAAAATATATTTACCAACGTATTTATAGCTTAAAACGTACTTTATAAACGTTTAAACGTACTTTTGTGTATTCTGTTGATTTCCTGATGAAATATCAAACTTAATCAAGTTGATCAATAATCAAATTATTATCTTTTCGTTTTTTTTTAATCTTTACGTTCAAAAAGCGTAGAAAGTACGAGATCAAAATATTTAACTTTTGAACCTAGAAGAACTTGCAAAGAGATTTTATAAAAAAGATTTACGATATAAAATTTACATTTAATAACATAATAATAAAATCCGCCCGTTTCTCATCCGCTGCTGTTATTCGATCTCAGTATTGTCTACAAATCGGCCGGAGGGTAAACAGGGAAGATAAAAAGTCCTCCCCTTCTTGGACAGCAAAATATCGTTAAAAATTCTAAGATATAAGAATTTTTAACGATATTTATGTCTTCTTATTAATTTACGACCCTGTTTTTTGTAACAGACGAAATTTGGTGCTTTTAGTATAAAATATGTGATACAAATTATATTATAAAAATCTGGCGTCCGCTTTTTTTTATTTGGATAAAAGTATCTGTTCCATTATCTGGTAACGCGACGTTCAGAAGCGCGACATTGAGCTCCGCCGAAAGTTGAGAACAGGAGTAGGAGGAGTATCTTAATGGGAACGGAGTCTCTTAGCACTAAGTTCCCAGAATCCCTCTGCCGTTCCTGCTATGTGCAGAATAGAGAGTGAAGCTAAGAAAATATCTTATGTCAATTTTATTTCTATTTGACGAGCCTTCCATTTCTCACGTCTCATGTTATACGTATAAACACATTAATATTCATAAACGCGCGTTTCTTGCGGGAACGCCTCAGAGATCCTTGTAGGCGTTAACGCTGTACTCGTAAATGGAAGGGTGTCAAAAGTTTTTGTAATGTAAAAATAAAATGTAGAAGACTACGTTTTATTTTGCTGTATGGAATTTATAGTGTTATAAGAAAATTATGTGAGAGCTACAGTTAAAGAAGATGTACATATGTTTATATCTAAGAACAAAGAGGGTTGTTTGTATGGAGACTTAAGCATTAAAATATTTAACACTTATAAAATAATATATCTTTTACGATACTCTGTACCCCGCTTTTTGCTCAATTTTCGAGACACGCATGCAATGCATTAAGCGGCGGAAGTTTATGCAGAATTTGTGTTGTTGTTGTGTTGAGTGGGAATCGATTTTACTACCACAAATGTTAACAACAACGAGTAATGCCAGTCTTTTTTATCTGCACCATTCTCTGATACTGCAGTGAAAGAACTGGGTATAATAACTACATTACTCCAATCTCATTTGTTGTTCAATGAATTTAAGTCCCGCAAATTGGCTTATCAATCTGGGAAAAAACAAAACATATCAGTGGAACCCACTACTGTCGTCTAATCGACAGTCAACACAGTCCAACTGACCCACGAAGTCGTATTCGCACCTAATAATAAGATCAAAATCATATTAATTTACTTTTATCATTTTTCGACTTATTCAACAAAGAAACTGCATAGTCATATTACATCCATTTTATAGATTTCCATTTAAAATGTTCAACAGAAGGGTGAGGAGTAGCGTGCGTATCTCCTATTGAGCGGTCTGTGTACCTTAATCGATAAGTGTGGCGCCGTTAGATTGGTCATTGGGTTCGATGAGACCCATTCAGTGGTAAGCGTGATTAAATTATGTCGTTCCTTGAATGTTATAGTGATTTGTATGTTTCTGTTTATTTTGGGTAAATATTAAGTCTAAGATTTTTTTTCAGTTTCGCAATAGTAAGGTGGGCAGAGAGAAACTGGTGTTAGACACTCTGTTCTCCATGTTCCAGAAGAATTCGGCACTTAGCAAGTTAAGTGGCGGAACTCAACGCCGCATTTATCAGAGCGGGTGAATCAGAATCATTCTTTTCCCCGAGAAGAGATCGAATTCAATCCTGTTTTCTGTTCGCCAACGCTTTTCTATTGCGTCACGATGACCAAATTGATGGATATTTAAAACTGTTTATTTATACATATGTTAAAGCTTGTAATATAATAATAAGTGTCATTACAAATAAAATTCTCGAGTTGAAATCGTTACCAGTACAAACCACGTCATATCATATCCACAGCGTGTCTAGTGTCTACTTTAATTTAGAACTGCCCACGCTCCAATGTCCCTCTGGTCTTACAAGTCATTAATTTTGCAAGTTTCCAGGGACGCTAGAGCTAGGATATTTGTAATATAATATAAGTTTAATAAGCTACATTTACTGTGAATTATTATAAATTTTTTTAGCTTTGCTTTCTGCTTCTTTATTAGTAGCGTGATAGCCAGAGTAAACAGAACACCCAAGGCTACATTCTTTATATATCTCTTTCGCCTCGTCAACTGTCATCGACCTCCACATGTCCCTATGCTTTCTGTTCTCTAAGGTCGACCGAGATTTTCCCCCTGCCTTTATTACTACTTCCTTCATAAACCTTTTTTGCCATTCTTCCATCATTCTTTCTCCTGAGCATAATCTGTCTAACTCTCACTGTGACATACTCGCTAGTACCTGCCATTCTGTGTATCTCGTCATTGTGGATCTCATCAGCCAAACTGGCTATGCATATCATAAAATGATATAGAACCTCCACAGTATTCATCTTTCTCTCATTCTTCTGTAATACCTACGTTTCGCTGTCGTATAACAGAGTCTGTAACAGCACTGCATTGTATACGGCCAAACGTGAGCCTTTATTAAAGTTTCACTGTCTTATCAGTAATACGACTTTCCACATCCATTTTGTATCTTCCATCTTTACTAAACATGTTTCGCAAATATACATCTCCTTCACTTGTTCTAATATCTTACCATTTAACTATCTGGCCTTGCATTCTGTTCTTTCTTCTTTTCTTACAAATACCAGAACCGTTGACTTATTGGCAATTGAAGGAATCGTTTATTTAATCTTATTATATTATCGTGAACCTGCTTTCTATTGCAATTTTGTTTCGTGCATGATTTGAACCCACAACCTCGAATCAGCTTTAATCGGCTTTACTAGCCGCAAAAAGCAAAGCCTATTAGAATGAGTCCACTAGGCCACTAATTAGAATTAATCTTATGCATATTATCGAGTGGGTTCGATCTCCACTTGAGGAAGTGAAATATTTATTTACATTTGTATTTACATTTCTTCGCTATGGTGTCGAGGGAAAGCGCGATGTTGAGTTCCGCCACTCAACACGCAATGCCTTCAGAACTCGGCGGAAAGTGGGGAACGGAATTTCTTAACACTAGATTCCCTCTGCCTAGGGTAGGCAGAGGGAAGGCTGTGTGCGGGATACAGCGTGAAACTATTTTATTTTTCTTATGCATATTATAAATAAATCTGTGCCCTATTTTCTTTACGTATTTATAATGTAAATATGCTTATGTGTGGTATCAATACACTTATTATTTCAATATTTTTTAAAATATGAATTAATAATATTATATTATCATTCATATCATATAAGTACCCAGCATACTTCGTACCAGTGGGTGGACAGCGACAGTGTAGCAAAAGGAATTTCTTGAACCTGTCTCCCACAAGCGTGGGTACGTAGAGTAATTTTAGCTTACGAACAATTTATTTTTGTCATCTTGCTTTATTTTATAAGTGCCTTGTTAGGGCTTAAGATAAAGTGGGGCGGGTGCGGTTTTTACCCTTTTCTGTATGATTTGTTAGCTAGATTCTAGCCTCGGCCTCACCTCGTTAGCGCTTAATAAAGGCAGCGTGGTGCATTCTTTATTGGCTATTTTTATTCCAATATCAGACTTTTACAGAGTTTACTTTGCATTTTCGCATATATTTTACTTTATATGTTAAAGGTTACGAGGTTTGAGTTATGTTTTTATTTATTTTATGTTTATTTTTGAGCTACACGTTGTATATAGCAGTGTAAGGCAGAGAGAACATAGTGCTAACACACTCTGCTTCTCCTTTTCCATAGAATTCACAACAACGCGTGTTGAGTGATGGAACTCAACACTGCGCTTTTGCTTTAGTGAAAAGCGAAGAAACGAAATATTAATAAACAATAATTCATTCCTCCGAATGGAAATCGAGCCCACAACCGTCGCGTTTAGAGTCACACTTTAAGCACATGTGCCACGACTCACCTTATGTATCTTGTATGTACTTATATATAAATATCATGAATAAACGTGAATTCTTGGGAAAGATTATGTTTTAACGCTTGGATACGCTTGGTGCGGATCGTGAGAAATCAAAACTACTGGGCACAATCTCCCCTGGTTTGCTTGACTGCGAGTGTTCATTGTTTCACGTTCCCGAGGGACGAAAGTACTCATTATAAACAAAGAATTTTGATCAACTCTTTATACATTATAAAAAACGTTATTGCACAGTTGACCTGACCCTTCTGAAGTCTCTCATTTTGGTCATTCGCTCCGATCTCCGTTGTCTGTATGTTTATTTGTTTCAGCTTTACTCTGTATCCCGCACACAGCAAGATAGGCATATGAAATCTTATGTTAAGACGCTTCGTTCCCCATTTTTCGAAAAATTTACGAGGTGTTTCTTGTTGAGAGGCTAGAACTTAACGCCGTGCTTTTGCTTTGTTACCAGAGTGAAGAAATGTTAACATTAATAAATTATAATTCATTTTCTCGAATGGAAATTGAATCTGTAATCGTCGCGTTTACAGTCACACGCTTGGGCCACTGCGCCACGATGGACAGACGGATGTCTGTATATCTTCGTCTTCTGATTATTTGACACATCATGTCAAGCGTGATACTACAGCAGTAATTAATGTTTCAATGATTCTCGATGCTATAGCTTTAATGGTTGTATGTTATTACGGAGATATTACTTTTGAAATTTTCTACAATAATACATACAGTTAAGAACTCTTTAGAGAAAAATGAAAAAGGGGAAAAATACTTTGTAGATAAAAATTTCGACATAGCTTGACGAGAACGTATGGCTTAGTGGTTAGCGCTAAGGTTTCCAAGAAGCACGGATTCATATCCCTCTACGTTTAAATTTTTTTATGTTTCCTAAAAAGTAATTATAATTAAAATCGTTTAATTTATGCGATAATTACATTGTACGCTTACGAAATTATCGCTTTCCGTGCTTACTACGTTATCGCATCAATCACAATTGATTATGAATCAAGCGTTCGATTTGATGATAATAATGAAATTAAACTTGACCGATTTTTCTGTATACGTGGTAATTGGGACTTCCATCGAGAGAATGACTTATTTTCTTTAAAAATTCTGGCAATCACGTAACACAAAAAATTTTTTAAATTACTAAATTAGGTTAAAAAAATCTTTAAAACTTTTTAAACATTTTTAAAGTACAAATTCTATTAAACGTTCCCGTCTAGACGCTTAAATTGTTTTTTATTTCGTTAACGTTGTACGGATTCATGTACTTAGGGATGTACCAAAACAGGGATTCAACGCGACATTACAATACTAATTGACTATCTGTATCAGAACGATACTTTTAACCTTCTCATGTGGTAATTAGCTTAGGTACTATTTTTCTAGCTTTACGCTGTATCCCGTGTATAGCAGTTTATGGAGCTACTGTTAAGAGACTCTGTTCCCATTACGACATTTCTGTTCCCCACTTTCCACTGAATTCTGGATGAAGTTGTGGAACTAACGCCGCGCTTAGCTTCATTACTAGAGTGAGAAAATTAAATTGTTAAATATTTCGTTTCCTCGAGTAGGAATCGACCCCAAAACCTGCCGTGTTTACAGTCTCACGGCTCTGTGCCACGACTGATTGTTTAGGTACTTTATGAAATAAAATGTAATCTTCAGTAAGCGTTTAATGAAAGTGAAACATACATAATATGCATAGGTAACGCTGTTAATTAGAAATTATAAGTATCTCTAAAACCTTTGCCTCTTGATGCGGTAGTCCTATAGTCTGTTTCGTTGTTGTAAGTCCGATTTCTATATAAAAAAATACATCATCTAATTCAAGTTTAAGTAATAAGTAGCGTTTGTTTTATAACTAATAGAGTGCAGGATTTGTCAACATTGGAATATTTTAATAAATCAACTACTATTATTATTGAACCTATGTTTATATGTATTTATTATCATACCTCCATACATAGCTTATTCTATACAGTAGTAGCAATACAAAAAGACAAACACAATCTCATTTGTACCACGTTATCGTTACGAGAGCTACTAGCGATGGACAATGTAGACAAGGTCCATCCATTGAGTGTAGATACGATCCTGAAATACAATTAAAATAAAAAATAATGATTGTTTCTCAGTCACTTGAAGGATAAGGAGTGCTCCTAATGTCAAAATTCTTATTCTATTATATGCTACTCTTATAAAATAACAACATATAAAATTATACAGCCAATCTTTAATGAAATGAAAAAGAGAAAATCAAGGAGCGGTGGACATTCCTTTACCTAATGTGGAAAACAATGCTGGTCTGAGGATATGAGAGTTATTTCGGGAGCACCATTTTGTCGTCCTTTTCTCCGAAATAATCGATTTGGATTCGCCGCTAACGTTTCGCACTTTTTGCGGGTAGTCTGTGACTCTGTGTATTTGAGATCAGACCAGCGATATATTATCCCATAATGAATACCCACAAGTCGTTTTTTTTTGTACATAATTTTATACTATAGTATTTAATTGCTATTTGGAATACAGTTTCATAGTATGTATAAAGATTTTTATTTTAATAAAATATTAAATTGATGTAGGCTTTTTAATGTATGTATACAAATATAAAAAACATCTTCACGCTATATCCAGTGCTGTATACAGCAGGGTAGGCAGAGGGAACCTAATATTAAGACACTCCCTTTCTCACATTCCGCTGAAGTTTTCGAGGCATTGCGTGTTGAGTAGCGGAACTTAACGCCGGACTTTTGCCTCGGTGCCAGAGCGAAGAATGAAAATATTAACAAATAATACTTCCTTGCCTCGAGTGGGGATAAAACCCACAACTGTCGCATTAGAGTCGGGTGACTCTAATTGTACACCAATTTAGGTGTACGATTATGATTACTGTAATTATTTAGAACTATTACTTATATAAGGATTTGCCTTTATGAGTTAACTCAAGATCATTCTATCCTTTCAGGTAATTTCCTTAAAAACATATTTTTTTAAAAAACATTTAACCAATTAAAAATTAAAAAGCACTCCAATCCCGTGAAGCATTAGAACCGGCGCAACCTTCACCCTTTCACACACAACCACTACACCATATGGAAAAATAACTGCTCGAGCCAAAACGAGCACAGACACCGGCTTACCGCAAAATAAGTAGTATAATCCCCCTTAAAACAGATTAGTACTGGTTATATAGGCGTAAATTGACTTTTAGCTAAGCTCGCTTTATTGATGCTAACTAATGCTATTTAATTTAGTGTTATTGGAAGCCTTGGAAGAAAGGACTTACAGTCTTGTCTTATAAGAATGTAAAAGAATTTGTTTAATTTTGTCAATATTGATTGATTTACTTAACAAATGTATGGTATAAGATAAACATATAACCCTTCCTTAGCAGTCGAGAAAAGTTAAGTATTAGCTATTTAACACAAAAAATATAGCACAAGATTGCATATGGCGTGTGTTTTTTAGATTGCCAGGGTAGGCGGAGGGAATCTGGGTTAAAAAAACCTAGTGTTTAGATACTGCGTTCTCATTTAGACAGATCTGATCCACGCGATCCGCCGCATGTTTGAGTTGCGTAACTCAACACCGCGAATTTTTAATATTGCTTAAAATTTATATTGAAATTACTTACTGTAACTCTTCATTGCACGATGTCCACTATACATATATACATTTATTACATAATGTAGGCATATAGGCATACACTAAAAAGGTACATTTCTATTTGGAATGCCTGAATCTAGATCTGAACTGTGGTTCAATAGGCGACACTCACTCATTACTGGCCATTATTCAATCTAGAAGTGACCCGTGTAATGTTTCATTTAGTGCTGGACTAGAATTACGTAATTGTTTGTCGCTATTAACCGTAGAGTATAATTTAAAAAAAAGGACTTTAAAGAAAATCTATAATGTCTACTTTAGTAGTACTAAATTAAATATAAGTTGAGGACGTTATGACGTAGAGGCACAAGCGTGTGGTTTTAACGCGATAGTTTTGAATTCGATTTCCACTTGATTGAGTATTATTATTTATTAATATTTTAATTTTTCGCTTCCCTCTGGCACCAAGAAAAAGCGCGGCGTACAGTTCTGCCACCCAACACGCAATTCTTTGACAATTCGGCGGAATGTGGGTAACGGAGTGTCTTAACATTTGGTTCTACCCTGCTATGTGTGGGATACAGCGTGAAGCTGTATATAAATAAACGTTCTTTTCAAGTAAACAGAAAAAGGATATAAATTTTAAACATGGTCAAACAATACCATCATTCGTACCGTATTCGAACATGTATACAGTATAGTGAGGCTGCGTGGACTAGACGACAAGTGGGCACTTTCTCCCCCAACGATGAGAGTCAAACTCTTAAAATAACCTTACCTTACAAAATGCCCAATTTAAATAACTCCAAAGCCATTTATAATCCTGACATTTATGTATGAGAGTGAAAAATATATATCCGTGTTGAGCGTTTGTTTAACACCGACATAAAAATTATTACTGTCACAGTTTTTTAATTTATATCCTGCCACCTGAAAACGCCATCTTTTAATAAGTTATTTTAAATATGAAGCCAGTCGTGGTGCAGGGGCACAAAGTGTGTTTTAATCTTCGCTCTGGTGGCGAGGCAATACGTAGAGTTGAGTTCCGCCACTAAACGCGCAATGCCTCCGCAATTCGGTGGATAGAGGGCAATTTAGGGCAATGTCTTAACACTAGGTTCCCTCTGCCTACCGGACTGAGTGCGGGATACAGCGTGAAGCTAATTAGATTTTTTTATTGTATATATTTAGGTAGGTATGTGGTAGTGGTGTTGTGGTGACAATTTTTACTTTACACGACGAAAGTGATAGCTTTTAAACATAAATATTCCCCTAGAGTTCGAACTGAACCTACAATCATCACGCATAAATTCAACATAAGCATATAGCACCGAATGAACGAAATTCAATTTTGATTGCCATTACCAAGTTTTCCACTGAACGCGTCAAGGGGTATGGTGGGGTAGTTATCGAAGCATCGTTTCATTCCGCTTTAGTAAAAAGAGGAGTTAGCAATTTTCCAGCACTTTATCAGACTTAGCGTTAAATGAACGTTATTTCCATGTCATCGGCCTGTGCTCCAGTTATGTTGGGTCACATTTTTCTAGATAATATTTAAAAAAATTGCTTTAGTAATTTTATATATAAAATTTTAACGATTTTCAAAATATTCGGTGCTCTAAACAGCTTTCAGCTTCTTAAACGTTATTTATTTTTTTTGTAGTTTGTCTGCATTACCACTATTCATATATGGATATCTTATTTAACGTTGTTGTTAAACAGAAAAACAAAGACCTAGTAAGAACTCTAAATGTAGAGCGAAATTGAAATATTTCTATGAAATATTTCAAATTGATTAATCTCTGGAGGAAGACCGCGGTATTAGATCTTGATTGCATTACTTACCAATATCGTCTGAGATTTTCTCGCTCTATTTATTATAGATGATTTCTAATATTTGATTATTTTATTACAAGAAACATATTTGTTGTATAAAAATTATTTTTATTACATATATAGAAGTTAGTTTCATGGTTTTTTTAGATAGCATCATCACTTCTAAATAAAAGATAGTAATTCTATTAATAAATAATGTTTTTTTTTTTTCAATTTTACTGAAATTAAATTTGAAAAAATTAATTGGCTTTCCTGTTTCGTTTACTTTTTTGTAGAGTCAGGCCGTAAGGGATTTAAAACGGATTATTTTAGATCGGGAAGAACGAATCTAATTTTAAAAATGAGTTAAAAATACGTACAACATACTATACATCTATATCCATCTTTAATTAATGTAGATAATAAATAGACCTAATAGATGCGCGTGCGCTCATAAATCTTTTCACTTCTAATGGTCCTATAAATCCGGCGCGTGCCGCAGCGGATATAGCGGATATATCTTGTATGGATGTGTGGTTTGAAACTTACATTTAATGTTGATAATAGTTAATAAATGAACAGGTAATAAGACATGTTATGATATTTAATAATTAGTGAAATCGTCGTAGCGCAGAGGTACAAAGGTGTGACTGTAAGCGTGACGGTTGTGTGTTTGATTGTCACTCGCGGTAATCAAATGTTTAATAATTACCTTTCTTAGCTCTGGTGACGATGCAGAGCGCAGCGTTGAGTTCCCCCACTAAACACGCAATGCCTCCAGAATTCAACGGAGAGTGAGCAACGGGAGTGTTTTAATGGAAACGGAGTGTATTATCACTAGATTATCAGGTTCCCTCTGCCTACCCTGCTATGTATGTAATACAGCGAGGTTAACAAATTAAACGTAAAATACTAATAAAATATGGATACCCTATTATTATCTATGTTACAAATTATTTTTCAGTAGAGCAATGCTCAAGAGTAATTTAATAGTAATATATACGCCCGCCCACGAGTAATGATCCTGTGTCTACAGTGTTAATTTGGCTATAGTGTTGCCATATAATAAATTGGCAAATTGCAAGACTCGCTAATAATAATTATAAATAAGAACTTATATTGTAAAACTTGACAATCTCTGTTTGTTTGATCGAATTAATCTCAGAAACTACTGGTTCGAATTAAAAAAATATTCTTGTTTTTACATAATAAAAAATAAATCTAGTTATTATCGTTACTTAGCAAGACATACAAGGAACGGCAAACCAAGATGTCTAGACTGAAACTTGTAGGCTAAGATAAGGAACGCAAGGCATGAATGGACCGCGTTTGTAACACAAAGAGGCTGGTCCATGACAGGATATTACATGGTAAATCCGAAGACGCAGAGATGAAGTTTAATCAAACGAAATTTAAGCATTCTAAAATGTCATAATTTGGACATTTATTAGATTAGAACACATGTACTATTTATTTTCAACTTCACACGTGGTACATGTGTGTTAATACACTCTGCTCCTCAGATTTCGCCGCATTCTGAAATCATTGCGTGCTGAATGGCGAAACTTAACGCCACACTTTGCCTCGACACCAGCGCAAAGAATCGAACCCGAATCCACGACCTTTTGCGTTTATAGGCACGTCACGAATGGCTGCACGCGTATTTTATGAAAGGACGATAGAATGCACATTAATAATAGTTCTCTTTTATTAGATAAGCAGCCCGCCATGTTTTTACCAGTAAAAAAATACTTTTAGTTCAATATATTAATAACTAACAAGATTATATAGTAAGAACCAACAAAAACCAAATTAAAAGAAAAAACAGTAACAAAATTCCGTATACTGTATAATAAAAATAAATTGCAAGTCATTTTAAAAGTTTCACGTATATCGTTGTAATTTTGTTTTAAAAACTATTAAATTTTGTCTAAAAACTCTAGGTAAATTAACAGTATTTAAAACTATATAACTTTCAGTTCAATTGCAATTTTCAAACGGGGTAGCTGAATTTATTTGAAGCAGTAAAAGGGGGTGGCGGGCGAGTCGGGTGCTTTATTGCGGTGTTAAAGACAATGTTGTCTGAAAACAGTGTTTTGTTAAGAATGTAATTTTGTTGATTTTATATATGAAAATAAACATATTGTATGTTGTTTTAACTAGGATATTAAAAGTTTTATTGTATGTAGAAGATAGTGAATCACATTATTATCGTCAAACATATCCACCACAAAATTGATGAGGTGAAAAAAAGTAAAAAAACCCACATCACTTTATGGTGTTGTAAGGGAAGGTGGGCAATTAATCACCATAAGTCTTGTTGTTGTATCTTGATTGGAAGGCTTCGTAACTTCTTAAAACAAGAAGCTGACTCGGCATCCTTCGAGTAGGTACCTACATTGTGCCCACGTCAGCAGAATCGCCAAGTAAGATAGTAGATCAAATAATCGATATTATCATTGGATTATTTTTATATAAATATTTATTGAGGCCGTCGTGACGCAGTGGCACAAGATTATGCTTATAAATGCGACGGTTGTGGGTTTCCTCAAGTTATATTCAAATTATATAACAAGCTCGGCGTTGAGTTTCGGTAATCAACACGCAATGGCTCGAAAAATTCGGCGAAAGGCGAAAGCGAAAGGAAGCGAAAGGAGTGTCTTAACAGTAGGTTCCCTGTGCTTACCCAGCTTATATATGCAGGGATACAGTGTAAAGCTAAAAAGACCATTAGATTATATTAATATTTAACATTTAAATATCTAATTTAGCATAAAAATAATAAGATATAAAATCTGCAGTGTTACTGCATTTAACCTCATACAGTATAAAGCCGTAAAAACAAATTAAACCATTGCTGTTACGACCATGATAGCATAATCCTGTAAACGGGAATTCCTATGTAATTATTTATTGTAGGTTAGTAGAAATGGAGCCAACATCGCCTTCGTATAGTAAAACCAAGTTTTTTTTATATAAATTATAAAGAACGTATTAGCATTATCGCATTGAAGATTTTTATAATATAGATAAATAAAAATAAATCAGCGTCATGCTGTATCTCGCATATAGCAAGGGAAAAAATAAATTAGCAGTGTAGGCAGAGGGAACCTAGTGTTAAGATACTCTATCCTTCCACCGAATTTTTCGAGGCATTGTAAAGAGTAGCGGAACTCAACACCGGGCTTTTGCCATGGTGCCAGAGCGAAGAAACGAAAATATTAATTAATAATAATTCATTCCACTGAGTAGCAATCGAACCCACAACCAGCGCGTTACGGTCATACTCTTGCGCCTCTGCACCACGAAGGCATCATTAAAATGATCTTAAATAAAAAAAAAGTTAAATAAATAAATGTTTTTTTTTTTGCTTTTCGCTCTACCACGCATACCTATATCAAAACACTCGGTTCTGCGCTTTCTACAAAACTGCGAAATATCACATGCAAAACTCAACCCTTCGTCATATCAGAAAGCATAAAGAGTTTTTTTTTTAAATCTTTAGAAAAATTGTAGTCTATAGTTATACATGTATAATGTTTATACATTAAACATATCAACATATCTACATAAAAATATTATAAATTTTTGGATGCCCCAATTTCTTTCTAACTTATATATTTTGGATTTCTCCTCGATCACATCCGAAAAAGATATGACATTTTTAGATTCCATTTCCAAGAGTGTAAGGAAAATAGTAACGCGTGGAAAACCAGCATGAATTTTGAAAGGCTTTTAGAATAGCTTCCCCGTATAGGTAAATGGGTCACAGCTGAGCTGCAGTTGCCGACCCACTTATTTGACCTCTGACCTATCATTCGGATGTACGGAATTTATAGAATATTGTTTATAGTATCCATATATATATATATAGCTTTAACATTCCTGCAGTGGTAAAGCGCGAAACCACAATGAACATACCAACTAGGTATTGAATGTAAAAAATGGTATAATAATTAAAAAAAAATATATAGACAGAGAGAGTTTAGTGTTACAACACTTTCCTCTCCAATTTCCGTCAAATTTTGGATGTCGCCCGTCGTCTTGGATACGTATTGAGTGGCAGAACTCAACGCTGCACTTTGCCTCGATACTAGAGCGACGAAATGAAAATATTAAATATATCATTTCCTCCCGTGGTTATCGAACCCATAACCGGTCCCGTTTATAGTCACATGCTTGTGCCTCTGTGCCACAACTAGCCTCTACCTTACTATTAAGCTATAAGCCTAGGGAATTATTAAGAAAAAAAAAACAATAAGGCTGGCTACACTTAAACAACGATATAATCACAAGGACATCTACAATGAATACATTATTTTTATCATATCAACATATATGTAAGGCCGGAAGTACCAAGCAATTTTTTTAGCTGGAACCACTTGTTACAATGTTATGAGAGGCATTTGTAACTCAATCCTTTGTTTTTGTGCTCTCAGACAATAGAGGGTTTATGAGGGGGTGACAAAATTATTTAGAATAAAAATACTTTTATATTTCTTTGAAAATATAAGAAACTTAAAGTAGATTTTCGCAATACGTATAATTTATATATATAAGTTGGAGTTAATTAATACCTTTAACTAAGATGTAACTATTTGATTAAGATTTGTTTGCAAAGCTGGTGGTGCAAAAAACGTATCATGGTTTTTAAATTTAGAAAACATTCGAAGGTTATTTATTACCTGTACTATTGTACCAGGATTTCTTATTATCTTCACGCTGTATCCCGCACATAGCAGGGTAGGCAACCTGGTAGCACTAGGCTCCCGTTAAGATACGTTATGAGGATGAGCATTGCGTTTTGAGTGGCAGAACTCTACCAGAGAGGGAGTTACCAGAGCGAGCAAATAAATATACTAAATATTTAATTTCCGTGAGTGGGAAAAGTTGCACGCATGTAGACCTACATCACGACTGGCTTCAAGGAATGGACCAAAGATTTCGATAAGTGATAAAGCTACATTAAAATTTAAAATGAAATTACAAACATATAAAATTATGTTGTTCAAATAACTTTTGTACTTTACTTTAATGTTTAATTATATTTAGGGTTAGCGAATATTAACATTTAACCTTCACTAAAGGAAAATATTTTTTAATAAAGTAAGCTTTTGAATTTTAATTCTGGAGTAGCCCTTAATAAGCCTTGTTATTCTCATATAGAATTGCAAATATAAATGGACTTTATATTTTATTTATGAATCAGGAAACAAGAAACGAGAATGAACCATTGTTAACAATTCTACGATTATCATAAACATTCAGGGGTCAGTCGTGGCACAAGCGAGCGATTGCCAACGCGACAGGTTGTGAGTTCGATTCCCACTCGAGGAAATGGGATGGAGAAAATTGGATCACTCTGGTGCTGATGGTGTCGTAAGAGGCGAATAAAGTACGTGTGGGAGTCATGTAGCCAGCAATGACAGTCCTTGGTAACTTTAGCCATCCTTTGTTTCTGCCAATACGCACAAAAAATGATATCTTGGTCCATACGGCAAAATCGAGCAGATAAAATGGTATTTCTCCTTTAGTGCTCAAATGATCAAATCTCAAATGTCATGGAGAGCATCATCAATAACCAGGTCTTGATTTATATAGATGATCACCGATTAATTGATCACCTTCAATATAGCTTCCGCCATAGTCGCTCAACCGGCAAACCCGTGAAGTTAAAGTCTTTGATCGAATGTAACATTGAGCGCTCCTTGCTAAACTTCCAAACTATGGGTTTCCGAGAATGTATGCAAGTGGATCGCTAGCTTTTCAATAGGCACAGCATCAAGGTCGTTGTCGACATTTTTTTTCTCAGAACACAGGCCCATGAACGCTGGCACCGAATTGTCTAATAGCACGTCACAAACTCAAGTACCACTCACATCTAGATTTGTGGCACTGCACTGTACTGTGCGGTTTAGTATAGGAGCTTCTTTCCAAGCGCTATGTAACCGTGGAATGGTGTAACAGCAGCAGTGGTTCCAGGTCGATACGACCTGGGTACCTTCAAAAAGCGCGTCTATCTCCTTAAAATCTGGCAACGCACCTGTAGTTCCTCTGAGTACGATCGTCTGAATTGTCCATAAAAAAACTCTATTAAAACGAAGGTCGTTTTTCGCTAACGTAACCTAAATTAATTTTTTTACTTTTGCAAATTACTTCCAAGTAAAAAAATAATTATGGCTAGGTTAATGAATTAAAAAGATGATTTAGTTTAACATGACCTTACTTAACTGTCACTCATCCATTTTTTAGTAATAAAACTTTTTGGTATAAATTAAAAACTTGGTATAATGTAAAATTATGGAACGAAACACCGTTTTTTATTGACCTCATTTTCTACTTTCATTTTGTTATTTTCCACTGAGTCGAACCATTGCTTTATTCTATTAATTCTTTTATATACTAAAAGTGAAATAATTCTTGTTGACTTAGAAGCACACTGATTGTTAGTATAAACGACATAAAAAAAAAGCTAACAATTTACAATTTATTAAAAACAAATTTTATAATTCAATATTTTCTACATTGGCAAAAAATAAAATAATGAGGGACCTATACAAGCATATCAAAATTCAATACCACACAGCAGTAGGTAGTTTTGATATTCGAGTCCAGTGGCGCACATCGTGATTGCGGCATCCGTTCAAAGGAGTAATGCCTACACCGACTAAAACTAAACCTGTGGGACTATTTGCTATGTGATATAGAGGTAGAAGCCAGTCATGGCGTAGGGGCACAAGGATTTGTCTGTAAACGCAATGGTTATGGTTTTGATCCCCACTTGGGGGAATTAATTATGGTTTAATATTTTCATTTTCCCGCTCGGGCAACAACGCAAAAAGCGGCGTTGAATTTCGCCACTCAACACGCTATGAGTGCAGGATTCCGCAGAAAGTGAGAAACGGAAGTGAGAAATGGAAGCGAAGTCTCTCTCTAGTAGTTTCAAGTTGTCTCTGCCTATGTGCAGCGTAAAGCTAAAAAATATATAATCTATGAATAAACAAAGCAAAACTTGTTTATTTGTGACAAATAATTTTATTAGACCAATCTATCAAAATGCATTACTAAGATATCTAAAATTCTCATCATAATATCTCCTTTGTGGACAAAAAACTGAAGTTCTGACGTGACAATCAGAACATCAGGACCGGCGCAGCGTGCAATATGCAAACGCCTCTGAGAGCGTGCTCGTCGTCGCGAACATTAAACTTGTATGAGTAACAAATATTCTTCTCATGGCGCGTGCTATCTATTGTTTAATTTTTCTTTATTTTTCTCAGCTTCATACTGTATCGCGCATATAGCAGGGTAGGCAGAAGGAATCTATTATAGGAAATTCCGTTTCCCATTTTCCGCCAAATTTAGGAGGCATTGCATGTTGAGTGGCGGGACTCAACGCCCCGCTATAGTTCGACACCAGAGCGAAGAGAATGAAAATATTAAATATCTCATTTCTTTGAGTGGTAATCCAGCCCACAGCCTGTCGCGTAAACAGTCACACGTTTGTACCTCTGCGCCACGACCGGCCTTAAATTAAACTAAAATAAATCATAAATCAGCTTCACGCTGTATCCCGCACACTGCAGGGTAGGCAGAGGGAACGTAGTGAAAGACACTCCGTTCCCCACTTTCTGCCGAATTTCGGAGGCATTGCGTGTTAAGTGGCAGAACTCAACGCCGCGCTTTGCCTCGACACCAGAGCGAAGAAATAGAAATATAAATTTAAGTAAATATTTCATCTCCTCGAGTGGGGATCGAACCCACAACCAGTCGGTTTACAGTCACACATTGTGCCGCTGCGCCACGACCGGCCTCTAAATTAAACTATATAAGTTTAATATTTTAAAAAATATTCTTATGTAATTATAAATATTTTAGTTATAAGTAAAAAGACTGAAAATCTAAAACAAAAGCCAACTCTAAATAATTAATAGGGGGTACTAATGATCGTATAAGCTATTAAATTAAAAAATCCAAGCCAGCGCTATATACACGCTATCAGCGCGAGAATCAGGTCGGCAACAGTCAAGTGTAGGCGCAGTGGCTAACTGCGGTTATTAATTATGGAATAATTTATATTTTATTTAAAAACATGTAAAATTTTGTTTATAATTTTATAACTATTTAGATAATAATAGTAATAATGAGGCCGTCATGGCGCAGGAGCACAAGAGTGCGACTGTAACGAGATGGTTGTGGATTCTATCACTACTCGAGGGAATGCATTATTATTTATTAATATTTTCATTTCTTCGCTCTGGTAACACAGAAAAGGCCTGGTTCCAAGTTCCAACACTCAACACTCAATGCCTCGAAAAATTCAGAAGAAAGTGGGAAATGGAGTGTCTTGACACTAGGTTCAGCGTTGACTACCCTGTGAATGCGAGATATTGAATTATTTTTTAGCATGAAGCTGATTTATTTTTTAATTTTAACATTTTTTTAATATCAAATATTATTGCCTTTTCAAAACAGTTATTGCAACGATCGGCTAACGAATAAAATATTTGTTTTTCTTGATGACACTTTTCATACGACAGTAACAACTTTAGTCTCATTAAATATATTTCAGCAGGATTTAAAATAAAAACGATAGCACAGCGACGGCTCGCGACAGGATTTGAAATTCAAACTAAGGGAAACGTCGCGCAACTTCGCACTGAAACAAACTGGGACACACTCGGGGAACGATGGGTCCTTTTCTACCCCGCGCAGCAAATTCAGGGTTAGTGAACTCGTACATCAAAGATGAAGAGTGCTTTGAGAGATTACAGCGCTTAACTTGTACAGTGTTTCCGATTAACCGTTTTATTGTGGGGAGGGCGAACGACTTGAAAAGTATAAAATGTATCACGCATTACACAATTACCTAAATATCGTATTATGTTGTATATTTCTTAATTTATTATCATAACTCATTATTATTAAAAAAAAAATCAGCTTCACGCTGTATCCCGCACACAGCAGGGTAGGCAGAGGGAACCTAGTGTTAAGACACTCCGTTCCTCACTTTCTGCCGAATTCTGGAGGCATTGCGTGTTGAGTGGCAGAACTCCACGCCGCGCTTAGCCTCGACACCAGAGCGAAGAAATGGAAATATAAATTTAAGTAAATATTTCATCTCCTCGAGTGGGGATCGAACCCACAACCAGTCGGTTTTACAGTCACACTTCGTGCCGCTGCGCCACGACCGGCCCCATATTATTATTATTGTAAAAAATACCTTATGGACTACAAGGTTCCAATATTTTTTGAATGTTAATAAGGTCGCCTTTGCACAACTATAGTTATATTCCTACAAATGTATCGCTTTTTTATTTTACTGAGTTTTTTAAATTCGTGTATGCAATAAATAACTTTATATTCTTTTGTTGAACTTGAAACTGATATTAAACTATTTTATTAAAAGTATATGGATAAACGAACATCCTTTTGTGTGAACAATGTAGTAAGATTTAAGGCCAATCGTGGTGCAGGGCACACGCTTGTGAATAAACGCGAAGAGGTTGTAGGTTCGATTCCCGCTCGAGGAAATAAAATATTTAATATTGTATTATCATTTCTTCGCTGAAAGTGAGGAGGGGAGTGGCTTAACACTAGCCTCCCTCTGCCTACACTGCTACATGCGGGATACAGCGTGAAGCCGAAAAAAAAAATTATAATATAACAAAATCCGCATGACTGACAGTTTTGCATTTGAGTGGAACCTTTTAGATCACAAGAAGTTGATATCTCCTTTGATCCACGTTTCCTTTCACCGATTCAAGTATATTCATTCATGTTTTAAAGAGTACGTAGCTCATACGTAACATCGTTTGACGTATTACTCGTATGTTATACTAGGAACTGTTAAACACTGTACATTCTCGTATCAGTGATTCATCAAAATATGCACAGTACAAACTCTACATAATTTCAACGTAAGAAAACGTACGTAGTATTAAGATACTCCGTTTCCCACTTTTCGCCGAATTGTTCGTGGCATTCCGTGTTGAGTTGCGGAACTCAACGCCGGGTCGCCGCACATTAAAATCAGTAATTCACAATTAAAAGAAGTTTCGACTGAAACTATTTTGTATTCTAAAAACTATTGTGACAAATTTTTGTATACATGTATATAAAACATAATAGTATAACTATCAGTTGTGTAAGCATATACATTATAATGATATACATATACACATGCCATCGGCTGTTGCAACGGTTGCGGGTTCAATTCCCACTCCGGGAAATAAAGTATTATTTATTAATATTTCCATTACTTCGCTCTAGTAACAAGTTCTGCCACGCAACTGACAATGCCTCCAGAATTCGGTGGAAAATGAGGAAAGGAGTGTCTTAACACTAGGTTCCCTGTACCTATGCGGAATACAGCGTGAAGTTGCAAAAAATTATATATATATGATTCTATCATACATATATTATTAATGTCGTCATCATAAGTGACCTATATGTATATATTAAACTTCCATTTATTATGCATTCTATGATAACAAAACTCAACACGACTGAATCAATCCTTCAACCGTCAACGCTTATCAATTTAGCAATCGCAATTGTAAATATCATTAGAACTGAATGATAAATAACGGATATGGTTCCCTCGTACGGCGTGTGGACTTGCCATAGAGTCGTATATGGTATGAACTCAGTACTGGCTTACATGTCAGCCAGCTAACAGAATGACAATAAGACTATTGTCTATTGTCAAAGGCTTCTTCGGACAGGAACTAAGGTAGCTGTGCCCTCGGTTTGAATGTATTTTTTTTATTATTTGTTAAGTGGTTTTTGTTATTAATAATTTGGTTATTATTTTTGTGTTAATATTGCAAAAATATTAGTTGGAAATATATATTTTTTCATTTTTGTTTATAATTACCACCATATAAACCCTACACTGCAGGGTAGGCAGAGGAAACCTAGTGTTAAGACAGTGTCTTAACACTAGGTTTCGTCTTTTTCACCGTTCCACACTTTCTGCCGATTTCTGGAGGCATTGCGTGTTGAGTGGCAGAATTCATCTGGGGACCGAACTCACAACCAGTAGGTTTTACAGTAACACTGTGCCAAAAAAAAACATAATATTAAAGCTTACTTGTGTGTATTGAACGTTCTTTACATTAGCAAATATGAAACTTAAAAGTCATCAGTCATCAGTCACTCAATCAGTTGATATTTAAAATAAATTATGTTATTGGAATAATATTTTAGGGTAACAGGTTTGAACTTACTTGTTTTATGCTGTCGTGTTCACGAAAAATATGTCCATCTATGATGGCCGCTTCATTTTACGTAAAATCTGAAAAGAAAAAATGTTATTTAAATAATTAATTTAATTATTTTATTATGTAAAGAAATATATGTGATATAGTAGAATTTTAAAGTGAAGATGATAGTGCCATCGTATAACTTCGAAAGCAGTTAATGTCAAATAAACGTCACCTTAATAAACGCCCATTTAAGGATATCGCGTGTTGAATGGCAAAACTCGATCTCGCACTATGTTTAATCAATCCGGGGAAACATCTAACTATACTAAAAACGTAAATTTAAACAAGCAAAAAAGGCAGGAAAGTTGAAAAATTTGAACAAATCAGTCGTGGCGCAGAGACACAAGCGTGTGGTGCTAAATGCTACAGCTTGTGAGTTCGATTCCCACTCATAGAAATGAATAATATGTAATATTTTCATTTGTTCGCTCTGGTAACGAGGCAAACCACGGAGTTGAGTTCAGCGAAAAGTGAAGAACGTAAGTCTCAATGGAAACGCAGTGTCTTAACACTAGGACCCCAGGTTCCCTCTGCCTACCTTGCTATATGCGGGATACAACATGAGGCTAAATAAAATTGTCCAACAATTGATAGAATTAATTAAGACAAGACAAAGAGTATCAGTCGATATGTTGAATATTGATGAATACTGAAATCAGGAACCGTATAGGCTGTGGATTTCGATGCAATTTCCTTTCGTGCTACATGTAGATCACTATATGCATGCCATATATGCATGTATGTACATTGGTTAAGATAGGTGTTCCATATATAAATAGAACACCATTTTAAATTGTAGAGGCCAGTCGTGGCACAGTGGCACGAAGTGTGACTGTAAAACTGACTAGTTGTGGGTTCGACCCTCACTCGAGGAGATGAAATATTTACTTAAATTTATATTTCCATTTCTTCTGGTGTCGAGGCTAAGCGCGGCGTTGAGTTCTGCTACTCAACACGCAATGCCTCCAGAATTCGGCAGAAAGTGGGGAACTTAGTGTCTTAACACTAGGTTCCCTCTGCCTACCCTGCTGAGTCTGGGATACAGCGTGAAGCTGATTCATTTTTAAATTGTAGCACAAACAAACATTCTCTTTCAATTATGCATAGTTAAGTTAAGTTTTGATTTTTCAACATTTTTTAGATTCACGCTGTAACCCGCACATAGAAGGGTAGGCAGAGGGCATTTTGGAATCCAATTTTTCCCCAAATTAAGGAGCTTTACCTCGTTAGGAGCAAGGGATTAAAAATATTAAATATTTCAATCCCTCGTGTGGGAATCCGAACCCACAACCTGTCACATTTACAGTCGCATGCTCGTGCCCCTACGACATGACCGGCCTCATTTTAATTTTACATTTTTGTTTTATATTGGCTATTAAATGAAACAACGTAATAGGCCTCGTCCTCATAAATAGAAGAAAATATACATACAGACATGCATAAGACAATAAGAAAACCATCCTTTTAATACGGCAAATCTAAAAAGCGTAAACATCACAATGCACGCGAGCGTATCAACCACGAGTGCGGGCTCATCAAATATGCGTTACTGAGATATTAAGCAAAAATATTATAATTTAGGCCGTCGTGGTACAGTAGCAAAAAAGTGTGACTGTAACGGCGACAGCTGTGGGTTCAATCTCCACGCAACACGCAAAACCTTGAAAAATTCGGTAGAAAAGTCTCGAACGAAGTGTCACACACAGCGAAAAGGTAAAAATGGAATCCTTATAGGATTATCTTGTTGTCCGTTTGTCCGTCTGTCAGTATCAGTTATCGCGTTGAGGTAACAAGCTGAAATTAATATTCAACATTCAGGGCTATAATCACTTGAAGCACAGAACAAAATCAAGCTTCTAAGTCAAAGGAAGCAAAACATACATTCGTGTATCGACTTTGTTGAATAAAAATTCAATGTTTTTAATTTGCCGAATGATCAAATCCTATAGGGTACTTCCTGTGGATCTACAGTTATGAAATTTAGAATTAAGTGAGAATAATACAAATACAAGAAAAAATCAAGAAAGTGATTTTTTTAGTTTATATTATACACTAAGAGTGCATATACTTAAGTTTGGCAACTTTTATAAGTTACACTTCCCGTTGACCTACAATCCTGAAACTGGTACGGAAGCCTCGATGTGCTATTCCGACTCGCGCTTAAACGGTTTTTTATTTTTAATATTATAATTTAGACGGCGACAGTTCCTTTTGGGTGGGCGCGTTGCCCAACCGGAAAATGTCAGTACGGTACCTACTGGTACGTACTGATATCATATTTATTTTTGTTTCCGAACTTTGGGGCGATTAGAATTTTAATTATTATATATGTTATATTATAATCGAATTATTAAAATATTCGTACAAAATAATGATTACGAAAATATTTTTAAAATAGTAACTTATACTTTCTTATAAATATTAAAAGACTATATGTTTATATTATTTCGTCTCTATGATGTACATTAAGGTGTCGACGAGCCAAACGCCTGAGCATAGTCGATTCTCCGGAGATATTATAGTATTCGTATGTTAGACATACAAACAAAATAACATTGTTACAATATAGGTCGACGGGCTCACGAGCGTCCATCAAAGCTGGTATTTTTTCATCAGCGGTGAGCTACTCTCGCACCTCCTCGCCCGGTGACTGTAGAGAACATCCCAGGTCAACAGTAATAAAGCCAATTCGGAAAAAAAAACTATGGAAAAGTAAATAAATACATCTTCATGCTGCATCCCGCACACAGCAGGGTGGGCAGAGGGAACCTAATGCTAAGACAATCCGTTCCCCGCTTTCTGCCGAATTCTGGAGACATTGAACAGTAGAGTGGCAGAACTTACCGCCGCGCTCTGCCTCGACACCAGAGCGAAGAAATGGTAATATAAATTTAAATAAATATGTTATCTACTAGAGTGGGGATCGAACCCACAACCAGTCGGTTTTACAGTCACACTTTGTGCCCTTGCGCCACGAATGGCCTCGAAAACTATGATATATTTTAAATAAAATTAGCTTCACGCTGTAACCCGGGTAGCAGGGTAGGCAGACGGAACCTAGTGTTAAGACACTCCGTTCTCTACTTCCTGGCGAATTTTAGAGGCATTGCGTGCTGAGTGGCAGAACTCAACGCCGAGCTTTGCCTCGACACTACAGTGAAGAAATGGAAATATAAATTTAAGTAAATATTTCGTCTCCTCGAGTGGGGATCGAACCCACAACCAGTCGGTTTACAATCACACTTTGTGCCATTGCGCCACGACTGGCCTCACTTATGGTATATTTTAAATATAATTAAATAAGAAAAGGAAAAAATATATGAGAAACTTGCAGTGAGTATCTATGTCTATTGTAAGCTACTTCCTCAAGGAAATAATCGAAGTAGTATATTACATAAATAATAAAATAGATGATGTATTGTATTCAATAGGCGATTTCACTTTTTGCCGACCGCTAATTTACATTGTTTAAGAAATGTGACACTTTTATTAAATTATATTATTTAGCTTTTAAATAATTCACATATGTAAAAATTATATTGTTTATTAAAAGCGTGCGTAGCGCAAGGTTGTGGGTTCAATTCTCACTCCAGGAAATTAAATTTTATTTGCTCAGTTTGGCTTGGTTTTGCTCAACACGGAACGCCTCGAATTCGGTGGAAGGTGGAGAACGGAGTGTCTTAATATTTTTTTTTCTGCCTTCCCTGATGTGTGCGGGAATCGCAGAGTAAAGCTTTAAAGATTTGTGTATTAAATTTCATTTAAAATATCAACCCCATAAAATAACAACTCCACCACACACCATACTTTTACAAAACTTATAGAACGCCATGAAAAAAGTTATAATAATTTTGCACATAATATTCGTTGAGCTGAGAAAATTAAGCTCATAGCATTACCATAACGTTGTTCGAAATGTTTCAGAATTTACTATTTCTTTGTGGCTTTGGTCCAAAAAAGGAAATACCATTTAGAGTCATATTTTAAAATAATATAGTAATGTCTGACTTGGAATGTGTCTCGTATTGTTAATTGCAAGCGAGTAGTGGACACGAAATTCGGCGGAAAGTGATAAACGGAGTGTCTTAACTTCACTAGGTTCCCTCTGCCTATCCTGATGTGGGAAGCGGGAAGCTGATTTCTTTTATGGGTTTTATTGATTCCCTAATAGTTATTGGTATAATGGGAAAACAATAAGCTAGTTTAGTGTCTTATCACTATATTTTCTCAGGAAGACATCGACGATAACCGGAAACGCTACATATCATATCCCACGTACTGTGTAACTTTCATAAATATAAACAATCCGGTCTGACGGACTCATTAAGCTCTCATTGGGAAGTAGTCATTAAAAAGTGTGGAATGAGCAATTTCCGCTAGATGGCGAGTGAGCTGGACGCGTCGGCGATAGCTTTTGTTTTGAATATTGATACGTATTCGAGTTTGTATGTACCTATTTGTGTGTTGCTATATAAAAAAATAAATTATATTCCTCTTGATTCCACAGACCCATTTTTAACGCGATGGTTGTGGATTCGATCCCCACTCGAGGAGGTGAATTGTTATTTATTAATATTTTAATTTCTTTGCTCTGGTACCAAAAATTCGATGGCTCGAAAAATTCGTGAAAGGGATTAAATATGTTGCTAAGATGATAAATATGTTGCGTGAAAGGGATTAAATAAGGGATTAAGGGGTTGCTAAATCTGATTAATGGCTATAGGTTCAAGTCTCATTCAAAGTAATAATTATATTAATAATTGTTTTCTAATAAAGATGCACTACATTATTCAGTTGAGACACGCCACCCAACACGCTGTCACGCAATGTTTAAAAAAAAACCAAAGGAGTAAGATGAAGAGACTGGTCATTAAATTCTCCTTTCCCTCCTTTTTATGGAAATCCAAAGTAAAAAGTAGATCAAATTCCATTATTTTTAAGCACACACAGTAAAATATAATTTCAAGCCGAGGCTACATAAACATTGCTGTGCTTATAAAAAAATATAGTTTACTTGTAATTTTTTCACATTACAGGTACTTATTACAATAAACGAGTATACACCACCTAGTCGCCAATAATAAACTTATGTTATACTATTGTAAGTATATTTCAGTTTCAGGATAGCATGTCTGTCTTTATTAAAGATCGAGTCCTCGGGCGCTGGGCACTACGCCAATTCCATATGAGGTACGCCTTGAGATAAAATTGGCTTACAAGATATTCAAGTAGAAAAATCGGTCAGATTCCTTGTTTAACTAACATGTCTGTTCCGTTCTTTTTCTTTGTATAATTACAGTTGCAGTAAGAAGATAATCTTAAATTTTTTGCCTAACGTTATATTATATTGAGGCCAGCCGTGGCGCAGAGGCACAAGCGTGCGACTGTAAACGCGACAGGTTCTGGGTTCTCATTTCCCCGCTTCGGTAACGTGACAAAGTGCAGCGTTGAGTTCCACCACTCAACACGCAATGCCTCCATAATTCGGCGGAAAGTGGGGAAGGGAAGTGTCTTAATACGTTTCGGTGTCCAGGTGCCCTTTGCCTACCCTGTTATGTGCGGGATACAGCGAGAAAATACAAAGAAATATGTAAAATGGCAAAATGAATAAAGCATTACATTTGTAGCGTTTTTGCTGACGGCTAAAGAGTAGTAAAACAGAACGTTTTACGGTCAACGTGCGCCTCTATTGCACTAATTTATAATTAAATTGTGAGCTAGATTTGGACTAACTCGATGCTATTTTATTTTTGCTTGTCTAAAATATTTTTAATAAAATTAACTTATGTTGGTTTTTCATTTAAGAATGCTACGATTTTTACGAAATATTCACAAAATAGTGTTGTTTAAGTTTTTACATTCTGTACGAATAAGTATTTTCGTACGTCAGAAACAGTAAAAAAAGTTTCACGCTATATCACGCACATAATGGGATAGGCAGAAGAAACCTTTAAACCCAGTGTTTCTCACTGTTTGTCCCATTTCTTCGAAATGTGGAGGCATTGCCTGTTGAGTGGCGGATATCAACTCACATAAGTGGAAATCGAATCCATAAACTGTCGCGTTTACAGTCGCACTCTTGTCCCCTTGCGACACGACTGGCCTTGAATATTTTATTTTTCTAGGAAAATTGCTAAAAAAATTGTAGTTATAAATAAATAAATCAGCTTCACATTGTATGCCGCATACAGCAGGATAGGCAGAGGGAACCTAGTGTTAAGACACTCCGTTCCCCACTTTCTGAATTCTGGAGGCATTGCGTGTTAAGTGGCAGAACTCAACGCCGAGCTTAGCCTCGACACCAGAGCGAAGAAATGGAAATATAAATTTAAGTAAATATTTCATCTCCCCGAGTGGGGATCGAACCCACAACCAGTCGGTTTTTACAGTGACACTTCGTGTCGCTCCGGCACGACTATAGTTATATATGGGTTTTTTATTAATTAGCATAGGTATATTCCTATAGAAATACACAAACAACGACGATCTTCAAATATAATTGCATATATTACATACAATTTACAGCTTACAATAAATCTGCCTAAACCTGGACAGCCTTGAATAAGCAGACGACAGTGGCAACGGCCTAATAATTCTTATATATATATACGAGTATACTTATATATATACGAGTATGTATCGTTGGCGTATTAAGTGCAGGCTGTGAAAGGTGTTACTATAATCAAATGGCAAAAGCATGCTACTGTAAAACCGACAGTTGTGGGTTCGATTTCCACTCGGAAGAAACAAATATTTTAATATTTTAAATACCTCGCCGTGATAACGAGCGCGGGTGTGAAAAAGTGCGGCGTTGAGTTTCGTCACTTAACACTCAATACCTCAAGGAGTCGATTTAAAGTAGGGAACATAAGTGTCTTAATAAGAACCGAAGTGTCCATACACTAGGTTCCCTAAAAAAATATACAAATACTACGTTTTCACTATAGAAGCATATCATATATATATATATATATATATATATATATATACAACCAGCGTTGCTTTGATTTAAATAAAAAACGTCCAACGTTGATAGATATCAATATAAAATATTTTTTAATAGAATAACGTCACTATGCCTAAAAATGATATTGTTTTGGTTTACCATATGTAACACGGTTAAGTTTTCAGAATAATTACACCTAACGTACGAATATACTTATTTGTATTTCTATGAAATTATTGATAACTACTTCAAATCTTAAAGTAACGTGAAAAGCGTAACGTTTGCCTGTACCGATCGGGACATTTAATTTTTGGTCTAAAAATCGGGACGTCCCGTCAAAACCGGGGCGTCTGACAACGCTGATACAAACATTAACTACCCCTTTATATCTAGCAAAACCAATACTTCCAATGAACAGTTTCCAAGACATTTTCTTTTTCTCTCACCGCACCTTGGACACGATGTCCCTGCATCGCGTTGCATTTGCATATATAGCGTGACATGCGTGTCACGTCACGCGAGCGGTCCGCCTTCCTATTACATAGAATTACTATTTATCGGTCACACCTAACTAGGCAAGCTAATGTAGCCTGCCGTTGTTGTTCTTCTGCATATACGATATCGTATTTACTTATGACTAGAACTGGGAAGTATATACATATTAAATATATGTATACTTAAAAAAATATGTTATTTTAGATTTTGTTACAAATAAGTTCTAAGTGGATCGTGGAAAAAGTATTTTTTTTTATAAAACTAGAATCGGCGTATAGTACGCGTTGCCATAGCAACGTGTATGTCACTTTGTAACGTATGTCATTTTCAAATCTATGGTACTGTGTGTAATATTTTATTTATTAATTCAATGTACTTTATAAGCCATATTATTGAAAAATATTAGAGTTCTGCAATTTTCCTACATATAAACTACAAATGTGCCAAATTTCATACTCTTCTATAAATTATCTCGTAATTTTCGTAATTATATAAACTTTTTGCTTCACATATACATACAGATGTTATATACATATATATTTTATTTTTTTTTAATTTACAATAGATTGCTGTTAACATGGTACATGGAAGATAAATAGGAAAATCTATTTTTATTATTGGGGTATTTATCAATCAATACAATAGAACGAATACGATGGGGGTCCAAGATGGAAGGCTTGCTCGCAGCGACCCCTGCCAGCCCTTACGAGGGCTGCAACGTTCCATCCGCCACGTGCACCCCGAGAGAGCGCACTGATAGGGCGTCCCCCCAAGGCGACGCGCACCAGTGCGTCCCCGCTGGTGTGACAAGTGGCGACGAATGCGGCGTTGGGGACCGCCACCCAACACGCCATGTCCGGAACGGCGGGAGGTGGAGGACGGAGCTACAAATAGCTACGTGGAATGTAAGAGGAGGGATGGAAGAAAAGATGAATGAATTATTAGATGTGATGGATGATAGAGATTTAGATGTCGTTTGTGTGACTGAGACCAAGCGAAAGGGCAATGATACAACTGATTTGCCGGGCAGTCGGGTCGCTTTCTGGGCTGGCGTATCAGAGAGCGAGCGGGGCTGTCAAGGTGTAGGTGTATTATTGTCCTCTCGATTGGTTAGTGCAACGGTTGAATACAAGGCGATCAACCCGAGACTGCTCTGGGTTCGCTTCAAGCTGGGGTTAACAAGAGTATTCTTGTTAGTGGCGTATGCGCCAGTATCCTCAGCTCCATTAGGCGAACTCGAGGAGTTTTGGGAGAGTGTCAGGGATGTTCTAGGTAGCGTTAGAGGGAATGAAAAATTAATAATATGTGGCGATTTGAACGGATGGGTCGGAACTGCGCGAAGCGGTTACGAGGGAGTGCTAGGTCAGTATGGTGACAAGAGAATAAATGAGGCTGGAAAGCTTATATTGGAAATTTGCAAGGAAAGGAATTTGTTTGTGGCAAACACTATGTTTGACCACAAACAAATTCACATGTATACATGGGAGCGAACGGAAGGGAAAAGTATGATTGACTTATTCCTAGTGGATCAGCGTATTCGAAGCCAAGTCATGGACACACGAGTGTTTAGGGGTTCTGATCTGGGAACAGACCACTATCTAGTAGTTGCTAGAATAAGGGGTCTGTTCACGGGCTGGCGCAACTACACGAGGTGTCCAGACTTGGAGTCGAATTATCGCATAAGAAGCTGGAAGCTTCAAGATCCACCAACTAGAAAGGAATATCAAGAAAGAGTTTCCAAAAGGCTAGACAGCAGTGAATCTGGAAATGGAAATATTGAAGTATGCTGGCAGAACCTTAGGGATTGTATGAAGGAAGCAGCGATAGAGGTATGTGGTAAAGTTAAAAGGGGCTTTAGTAAAAAGCGTGATGAATGGTGGGATGATGAAGTGCAAGATGCTGTAGAAAGAAAGAAGAAGGCATGGCAGGATTATAAAGCCTGTGGCAAGGATAAAAGTATGAGAGAGATAAAAAAGAAAGAGTATAAGCTGCAAAAGCACCAGACGAAAGTACTGATAAAGATGAAGCGCGAAAAGGCAGAGAATGAAAGAGACGAGAGGTTAACGAACAACTTCAGGGAAAACACGAAGCTTTTCTGGCGAGAAGTTAGTGTTTCTCGAGGTTGCTCGCTAACTTGTAGAATGAAAGGGGTGCTTTCGAAGGACGGTGAAATTCTAACAGAAAAACCACACGTTTTGCAGCGATGGGCGGAATTTTACAAGGAGATGTATGAATGTGATGACGCCTCAGTCTCAAGTAGCAGCGAAACGCTGAGTCTTGATGTAGCTGATGGCGAAATCAGTGTAAAAGAAGTTGAGTGTGCAATACGAAGTCTGAAATGTGGTAAGTCAGCGGGAGCAGATGGAGTTACTGCCGAGATGATCAAATATGGTGGGCCACGCGTCTTGGACTTGTTCTGGTTTTTGTGCAATTTATGCTGGAAATCAGGGGAGGTCCCAGACGATTGGCGAGGTGCGGTCATCGTGCCTTTGTATAAAGGCAAAGGTTCACAGATAGACTGCGCAAACCATAGGGCTATCAGTTTGATTAGCTTAGGTAGTAAAGTTTATGCTAAAGTTTTAGCGAGAAGAATGCAAGAGAGATCTGAAAGGCTGTTATGGGAGGCCCAAGGAGGCTTTAGACCTGGAAGAGGGTGTATGGATCAGATCTTTTCCCTCCGCATGATCACGGAAAAAGTTTTGGCCGTTAACCAAAAAGTTTTCTGTGCTTTTGTGGACTTGGAAAAGGCGTTTGATAGAGTTGTCAGAGCGAAATTATGGGAGATACTACCCCGGTACAATGTGAGTGGACCCTTGTTGCAGGCTGTAAAGTCTCTTTATAGAGACCACTCAGCCTGCGTGCGAGTAGGAGCTGGCATGTCGCCCTGGTTTGACATCCGATCGGGTGTTAAACAGGGTTGCGCCATGTCAGCTTGGTTGTTCAATTTGTATTTGGATAGCTGTCTCCAAGGAGTGAAACAAAGTGATATAGGAGTGAAAGTAGGTGACCTGAATGTGAATTGCCTGCTGTACGCAGATGATGCAGTGCTTATTGCATCATCAGAGTGCGAGTTGCAGGCATTGGTCACCACTCTGAAAGAAGAGTGTGAATATAATGGTCTAAGCCTCAATGCGAATAAGACAAAGGTTCTGATTTTTGAACGAGATGAAGAAAGGACGGAATGCAAGATCAGTGTAAATGATAAGATATTAGAACAGGTGAATGAAGTGGTATATTTGGGAAGTATGTTCAGTAGAGATGGAAGATACGAGATGGATGTGGAAAGGCGTATTGCTGCCGGTAACAAGGTTAACGGAGCCTTGGCTGCATTGATGAGACGGCGAAACGTCAGCACAGCTGCGCGTTTGGCCGTACACAATGCAGTTTTGGTACCGACCCTGTTATACGGCAGCGAAACGTGGGTATTACAGAAGAAGAATGAAAGAAAGATGAATGCTGTGGAGATGCGATCTCTTCGTAGGATATGCGGAGTCAGCCTAGCTGATCGAATCCGCAATGAAGAGGTACACAGAATGGCAGGTAGCAGCGAGGATGTCACGGTGAGAATGAAGAAGAACGTGCTCAGCTGGTTTGGGCACGTCGAACGAATGAGCGAGGAAAGAATGGCAAAAAAGATTTATGATGGAAAAGTGAGTGGTAAGAGAGGTAGGGGGAGACCTCGGTTGACCTTCGAAAACACAGTATCAAAGATACTGGAGGAAGGTCACGTAAAAAGCATGAGGGTCCCCCGGAGGGCATGTATGAAGAGGTTGATGACAGTGGACGAGGCGAAAGAGGTATGTAGAGACCGTAGCGTTTGGCGCTCCGTTCTCTCTGACTACCCCGCTAGGGATAAAGCGTGAAGTTAAGGTAAGGTAAGGTAAGGTAATACAATAGAACCCAAAACAATCAATTTATATTTTTTTGTCTGTTTGTCTGTACATGCTAATGTCTGAAACAGTTAACTGATTTAAATACAGGGTTCACTATCGTATTACGGCTTAAGTAACAATTAGTGTTAGTAGTATTTCATTCGCTTCATAAATAAAAAAAATTCCAATAAGTGTTTGTAGTATTTCATTCGCTTCATAAATAAAAAAAATAATGTCAATTGATAGTATTTACCTCGACAGCATAGCTACATTTTTTTATTAAATTACTCAGAACTTTAGATTTTAATATAAAGATATTGTCTTTAAAGTGATAATGTTATTAGAATACAAAAGTAACTTAGATTATTAAAAAAATAATAATGTAGTTCAATCGGGCGAAGCCGCGAGCGGTTCACTAGTATTCTATATTATTACTATATTATGAGGCAATTACGCAAAGTAAGTTTACAGCAGGACTTCTAAAATTCAAAGTGGCTTCTACCTAGACGGCATTAACATTCAAAGAGTCTAACAGTGTAATGTTTAAAAAAATTAAAAAATTAAATTAGCTTCACGCTATATCCCGCACACAGCAGGGTAGGCAGAGGGAACCTAGTGTTAAGACACTCCGTTCCCCACTTTCTGCCGATTTTGAAGGCCTTGCGTGTTGAGTGGCAGAATTCAACGCCGCGCTTTGCCTTGACACCAGAGCGAAGAAATGGAAATATAAATTTAAATAAATATTTCATCTCCTCGAGTGGGGATCGAACCCACAACCAGTCGGTTTTACAGTCACACTTCGTGCCACTGCGCCACGGCCGGCCTGTAATGTTTACTTTTTAGAAATGACATTTTTAGATGTTTTTATATTATTGCATTGATATTCGCCACTCAACCAACACTAATGCCTCCAGGATTCGGCGGAGTGTTTTATCACTAGCCTCCCTCTACCTATCCTGCTATATGCGGGATATAGCGTGAAGCTGAAAAAAAAACTGATATCATGTTAATTGAATTGCTATTTTACCGTACAATATATAATTATCCTAAGCAAATACCATATGTAATAACCACATAGCACTCTAACAACGCTAATTAAAAGATATAACATTCACATATAATTCAAAGAAACAGTAAAAAATATTTAAAGTTGATGATTGAAGCACGCGATGGCATTGTCTGTAGGTACTCCGCGCGGTAGCGTTGTTAATGTGGAAAATAGAATTTTATATTTTTAAAGCATTACACACTATAAATAGAATGTTTCGAATAATATATATTTTGATATAATTATATTACAATATAAGCATTAACAGGATAAACTGGACGGATTTTGTGCCAAGTTTTTTTATTAAATAAAATTTAAAGTCCGATTTAAAATAATTAACTTAATTAATTTCTTATAAGAAATATTTATTTTATTAAAAATATATTTTAATCTTGTAATTTTTAATTTCGACTCTAGGTAACAGCTCAACAACTCTGGCACATAATAGTGATATATAGTATTATTTTTTAAATTAAATTAGCTGTATCCCGCACACAGCAGGGTAGGCAGACTGTTAAGAAACTCCGTTCCCCACTTTCCACCGAATTTTGGAGGCATTTCGTATTGCGAGGCGGAACTCAACGCCGGGCTTTACCTTGACACCAGAGAAGAAATGAAAATATAAATTTTAAGTCGATTTCCTCGAGTGAATATCGAACACAGAACCAGTCGCATTTACAATCACATTTAGTGTCTCTGCGCCACGACTAACCTCTTTCTCTTATTGTTTCAAATGATTTATAATTTATATATAAACATCTTATAGATAGATGGAGACCGTTGTGGCACAGGGGCACAAGTGTTTGACTGTAACGCGACGGTTGTGGATCCGATCCCCGATCGAGGGAATGAATTATTACTTATTAATATATCGTATTCGAAATACAGCGTGAAGCTGATTTAATTTCTTCACATCTTATCGATGTTTACAAGAATTGAGAACAAAGTTCGGATATGATACCTTTTATTTAATATTCATTCGGAATAATAACGAGTATAAAGGAAATGCGCTGAACTATGTGGTATGCCTTGAAATGATAGTCATTAAATTATTTTTATCAGCCACCACATAGTGCAGGAAGGAAGTTAAAAGTTATAGGTTATTCTTTGTTGTATTTATATAAATAATTTTACTTCTTAGTAGTAGCAGTACTGTAGTTTCTCAATAACTCAATAACATTTTGCTTTTGAATTGTTCAAGAGCCATTATAATTCTTTTTCATATAACAATAAATAAATATTTTAATTAATAAAAAAGATTGAAAAAATTTCTAAAGCAGCATTTAAAATATGAAATAGTCAATGTTTTTCCAAGTCGATATCCTCATCCTGAAACTTAGTGCAGGCATGGTTGAAAGCCACAGCCGAAAGCGCGTTTCAAACGTTGCCAACCGTAAAAGCGGATGTTTCAAGTATCGTTGAAGTCCTGCGCCGCGCCTTTTGTTGAAAGTTAGTTTAAAAAAACTTTATTCTTCTTCAAATATTCTTATATATCTTGCAGATAGAATGAATCGGTATAGTAATTTAATGCGCCGAAGAAAGAAACAATGTAAACATTGTTTCTTTCTTCGTACTTCTAACTTTCACAAGAAAATGTTTTTAGCTCAGCTTTATAAAATCTTCTGTACAGAGATGCAAGCAAAAAAAGCTGCAACAAATTTTAAAAAATTGCAATTTCGTCTCTGGATAAAATCGTATGGCTGAATCGACCAATATCTTCAGATTCTTAGCTTTAAATCTTTTAAGGATTTATGTATGACACATGTGTCATGACATAACAACATAACATATGGAATCTAAGTGATCGATGTACATAAATCTGATCGCAGGTACAATGGGATACATCGAGGCGATTCTACACGAACAACACACAAAGTTTTAATTTGAACTAGTAGTTCCTGAGAATAAAACGCAATCAAACCAACTCTACAACGTTATAATATTAGTAAAAATTAAATAATATATTAACAAAAGTTCATAAACCTATCATTCTTATTAAACATCTTAAAACTCTACAAGGGAAGCACTAAACCTGATACTTAACAAATCGTTGTATCGGGGTCAACTGTACTTAAGTCACTCTATAACAGGATTACTCAAAACCAAGTCGACTCCAAGTGACCGCAGGGCTCGAGTAGACTAATTAAGATCTCACTGAAGCAATCAATCAACATTAACGTTGCGGCTTTGCGTTATTCATGCGTTAACGTAGTAAGATTATCTAGCTTTATCTTTTTATAATTAGTTAATTATAGAATTTTCTAAATATATATCATGAGATTGAGTTCCGCCGCAAAACACGCAATGCCTGCAGAATTCGGGGGATAGCGGGAACAGAGTGTCCTAACACTAAGTTCCCTCTGCCTGTCTAACTGTGTGCGAGATACAGCGTGAAGCATTTTTTTTATTTATCATCAATTCATCAGTACATGAGCACGAATGTTATTGTTCACCCGTTCAGTTGCATTACAACCGCTGAGCTGTTCAACGTAACGCGTTACCTCCCATTGTTGCGCCCCATCCAGGTAGAACAATGAGTAGACGAAAGAAGTATTCCATGCGTAATGTCAACCATAGCTTAAAATCAGTATTCGCATTTTTTATTATATTTTTAGGATCTTATTTAAATCTCTTGCATTTGTGTCAGATAGGAAATGAGTATTCGATTTGCATACTGTGACGAATATGAATCCTATCTCAAAAAGAACCTAGTGTCTAAACTCTCTGTTTTTTACTTTCTGTCTGAACACGAGCCACTGAGTATTGGTTGGCGAGACTCATCCTCCAACAACAAGGAAATGAAAATAGCTTATATGTTTATAATTGTAACATAAAAATTTTCAATTAGTTATCTTTATTTACCATTACAAATGCTGTTACAACGACGGTGGATATTTTTTTAATAAGTTACATAAATCATGCTTACTTATATGTATCCTCTTAAAACTACATGCTCGTATACAAAACAATAAAATAAAGTATGGTCCAATCAAAGTTAAAAGTAATTGTTATTATTACAATTTATCAGACTGAAAGCTATAAAACCATTGTTTTCTCCATCAATATCAATGTGAATAAAATCAATTAGTCCAATTGATAATATAATTTATCAATATAACTTCATATTTCCAAAGCGTTACAGAAAAAATCTGTTGCTATCTTCATAATTCGTTGAGACAAATTTCCAAGAAAATAGGGGAAGTCTTGAGTAATGGAATGATTAGGGGAATGACCAATGAATAAAATATTTTACCAAGATAATTCCCCACTTTCTGCCGAATTCTGGAGGCATTGCGTGTGGAGTGACAGAACTCAACGCCGCGCTTAACCTCGACACCAGAGCGAAGAAATGAAAATATAAATTTAAGTAAATATTTTACAGTCACACTTCGTGCCGCTGTGCCACGACTGGCCTCATAAATTATATAAACAAATATAAATTTACACATATTGAATTCTTGGCTTCACGCTGTATCCCATATCTGGTAAGGTAGGCAAAGGGAATCTAGGAACATAGTATACCTAGACACATCGTTCCTATTAAGCCGAATTCGGGAATCATTGCGTGTAAAGAGGCGGAACCCAACGCCGAAACAAAAAAAAATCTGTTACTATTACTTATCCACAGCATGTTCTAATTAACTTAAGTTCTCAAAGTCCTTATAACTGTCAAGTGACGTAGCTCATACATTCCGTATACTCTATGGTATGCATAACAGCACAAGGACTATTTTGGAAACAGCTGAAGGGGGGTCTGCTCAATGTTCATTCACCTTGTGACCCATTTAATATGCCTTAATTTTGAATATTTATATTCTTGATCTGTTGTTCTTTCATCTTTTCACTAATGTACGTAAAAATATAGTATATTATTGAATATAGATTTTTTAAAATAAATTGTGGTGTTGTTAATTTGACTTTTCTTGTTATATTTTGACAATGTTTAAGATTTTTTTAATATTGATTATCGCAAGATAAAAAAAATTAAGCAAGGTATTCACCAATAAAACCATAACTGGTCCTCCAAAACATTCATCATTTAGAAAATTGCTTAAAAATGCAATTAAACTTGACGAAGGCTTTCACTAAACGGAAGTCATTTAAGGAAACACCACTTAGTTTACTTCATAACAGAAAGTAGTAAGCCAGAATGTGCTTTATACAATACATTCACCTCATGACCTATTTAGTGAATGTTCAACTTCATCTAACTTCAAGCATGAAGTTTACTTTAACATGAATGTTGTTTGGTGAACGAGTTTAAGCTGTTCTGATTGAGGCTTCAGTTTGGTCGGGTATTTAGATCGTAATTACTTTTTAGTTTAGAGAACAAACCCATCAGTTATCTATAATGATGATTTATAATTACTAATGCCCCGAAGAATCGGTGAAAATTGGGGAACACAAGTGTTTGAATGGTAACGGAGGGTCTCAGCACTAGGTTGTCAAGTTTCTAAGCCTAATATGTACGGGACACGGCATAAAGTTGCTAGATCTATACATATTTACTAGCTCATAGATCAACCTGAATTAAGCGAATAATTTACCAAGTTTTTTTTCAAATAAACATAGTATAATTTCGTAGTTTCAAAAACGTTTCATTTCACGAAGTAAGAAGTTCTAATTATAAAAATAAAGCACAAAAGAGTATGAAAGCGTGCGTTCTCGACATACATTCAAATGATATAGTGCGTCACACTAACGAACTTTACACACGCCCTAACTAGAACTTGCATGAGAAATTTCGAGCCATACTTGAAAAATTGTTGCAGAAAATTTTTAAATTATCACATTTTATACTCACTTTAACATACGAAACTTATAATAAAATAATATTCAACTTGTACGCTGCTTACAGCGCGGTAGGTAGAGAAAATCTAGTGTTAAGACACTCCGTTCTTCATTCTCCGGCGAATTTTGGAAGCATTGCGCATTGAGTGGCGGAACTCGACGCAGCGCTTTGTCTCGATACCGCGAAGCGAAGATAAGCGAAGATAAGCGAAGAAATGAAAATATTATATAAATATTTTATTTTCTAAAGTGGGAATCGAATCCACAACCAGTCACATACTCATGCCCCTGCGCCACGTCTGGCCTCTGGTTAAACAAAACAATATTCACATAAAATCATGTTGCATTTCAACAAGCGGTGTGCTGCTTTTCTTCAGTCATAACAATATAATAGACGTGCGTTCCAGTTTCTGTATCAGTAGGATTTTAAAAAACATTCTCTTGTACTACTTCCTTGTCTAGAAATATTATAATACATACAGGTACGTACTTTTCCTTTGCCATTATGGGCATATATCACAATAGAATAAATAAACATTTTTAAATTTTAGGTCTAAAGATATTCAGATCGTTTATCTACAAAGACTTATTATACTCGTATGAAAGTATTGTTCTAAAGGAATTTTAACTCTTTACAAAGTATCTTTTATAGTGTATTTTAAGAGATTATTGTTGTAAAGTACGTATATAATAGCTTTTACTGTTTAATACTACTGGTTTTTATAATAGCTCTTAATGGTAACGGAGAGTCTTAGCACTAGGTTGCCAAGTTTCTCAGTTTATAACTATTTAAGTTTGGAAATTACAAAACTTTTTTAGTTATAATTTTAGTGATAAGTGAAATGTATCCGACAATTCAACAACTTTGATGTAAAATAATGTGTATCTGATGAAGTGTATATTATTCAACTATTTTTCTTCTTTATCTATTAACTATAGATATTTCCAACATTTTTATTTTTATCTAAGCATTGCATATGGAATACTTGATAACTATAGCACAAAGCATTCATATATCTCTCAAAAAAAAAATCCCCGATTATTATTATTGTGATTTACCATTTAGACACAATAACGCACTACATCTACCTACTAACAACAAAAAAAAAAACAAATAGAATCAATATAAAATACCAGTCGAAGTAAACAAACAAGTCATCCTGCCAACAGAGGCAGACAAAAGCACACCAGACACTCGACACAGTTTGCGCGGGCACGGGATTCTCATCAGGATAACGAGCTCTCCGCCATAGTGTAGCTATAGCATAACCCCATAGAACACATCGCACCGGGAGGACTTGAGAGATCGTGAACCTCCCTGTATTTTGAATATTTTCCATAATTTTTTCCATACTTAGCTGGTGTTTGAAGTAGTTTTAACCCAGTTTCGACTGCGGCGTGGGTTTTTAATTTTAATTAAAATCATGGTGGGTATTTCAATTTAATATTTTATTTTATGGAGTGACGACTACGCATAGAGTCAAGAAGATATTATTATACCACGTACAAATATGAATTATTTTTAACATTTTTCAAGTGTTATTCCACACTTAGTAAAAAAAAACTTATTTAGAAAACGTATAAAAATTTGAATGTTATGGGATTCGAATCGAAATTTATATATATTTTCTAAATAAATATGTATTATATGTATTATAATTTATATCACAATTTAATCAGTCATTATAATATTTAAAGTCCTTTAACAATTATGTATATTAATAAATGTATTTTATTCATAAGAAACGAATACAAATTAAGTAGCTATTGAACTGTTTCGTTAAATATATACTGAATATTAAACGTTTCCACAGATAATAACACCAGCTGTGGAGGACCGACGAGCTCTGTTGTGGTATATTAGCTAACTTATTAAATTAGTCTATTATGTACTTATATTTCTAAACAAATGAAGCAAACAAGCTAAAGTGGCGCAGGGGAATAAGGTTGTGACTGTAACACGACGGTTGTGGATTCGACTACTAATCGAGGAAATGAAATATTTATTTAAATTTTTATATCCATTTCTTTGCTCTGGTGTCGAGGCGGCGTTCAGTTCCGCCACTCAACACGCAATGCTTCCAATATTCGGCGGAAAGTGGGGAATGAAGTGTCTTAACACTAGGTTCCCTCTGCCTACCCTGCTATGTGCGGGATATATTTCTAAATATACCTTAATATTCTATTCTATGTTTCGTCAGTGTGTTTGAAAACGATTGAAGTTTGTCTATTATATGAATTCTTAGAACTGTAATGTACACATAAGATGAACATGAGATTTTTTGGTTTGTATTAGATTATAAACGGCTACAAAAACTATTTTCTACGGGTTATTTTTACCTCCGACGCAAAAAGGAGGGGTTTGACGTGTCTATGTCCGTCTGTGGTACTGTAGCTCCTGAAGTAATGAACCGATTTGGGTGCACTTTCTTCTATATATATATATATATATATATATATATATATATATATATATATATATATATATATATATATATATATAGAAGAAAGTGCACTCAAATCGCTGATTTGAGTGCGCTGCGTTGAGTTCCGCCACTTGCTTGCGTAATGCTTCCAAAAATTGCCAGAAAATTATAATACATATATATATAAATAATATGTTTTACTTTGTAAAACAATTAGAAAGACTATTATAGCCAAAGTTTTTAATAGCTAAATGTCATAATCTGCCACATTCCACATAAACTTCCCATGGTTTCTAAACTGTTATAAACAACAATATGTAATGCAGTTATATCAGAATAACGTACAGGCCTCGTAAGTCCCGGTACGGTTGGAACTGTCCACGTACGGTGTTGCCGCGACCATATAAATCTTATGGAACGTGACTTACGCGCAAATGAAGACCATTGATGGGATAGTGGCAGAGTTTCATTAATTTAGTAACATAGATAAAGCAATAAAATATAGTTACAGTAAAAATTGTAACACAGCACAGTTTCGAAGTATCTGAAGAATATAGCGTGATGGTATTGGATTTGATTCCTTCTAATGGTAATAAAATTCAGAGTGAGCTTTAAATATTTACACACAGTTCTAATTTTGCTCTAAAAGTAAGTTAAACGATGCACGTGATAAAAAACTAAAAGACTATAAAAGTACATACAATTTTTTATAGTAAAACATAATAATACCTCGTATGGTAGATCCTGCTGTGAGAAAGCTTCTCATGGTCGTTATCGCGAAACCAGGTTGATATGCTACGATTGAGCAGTAATATGCACATGTTATTGTGGTTGTTTGAAGGTAAATATAGTCTGTGGCATAAATGAACCTATAGAAGAAACAAGCTTTATTTCAAAATTGCGCAATGGGAACCGAATCTTGGTACCAATCTCTCTCACTCATCAATTTGCGCTCAATACATCACATCGCTGTGATACATCACATCATCATACTTTATAGACAATGCTCACTAATCGATAATTCTTTACTATGGCCTGAAAACTGCCTGACAGCAATCTAAGTCTTTTTTCAGATCAGATCAGATATTCATATTCACGCGGTAGGTAGCCTAGTGTCTTAAGACACTCTCACGAAATCTCAACGCAGCTCTTTGCCTCGACACGAGAGCGAGGAAATGAAAATATTAAATATTTCATTTCCTCAAGTGGGAATAGAATCCGCAACCTGACGCGTTTAGTCACTCGCTCTCTTGCTTGCTTGTGCCTCTACGCTAGCCACAGCTGGCCTCTGTAATCCGCATGGTACATAAATTCTCATCTATCATACATAAATTAAACCAACAACCATCGTCTTAGTAGAATCATCAACTGGATCACACAAATAAAATTTTAAGACTTTTTTTATTAACAAAATTCCTTTATTAAATAAAAAAAAATACCACTAAAGGCTATAAAATTCAAAATATAACCAAAGATTAATCTTGAAAAAAATGAGAACAAACAAACATGTGGCGCGGAAGCCAGGGATGCTAAAGGTCAATGGCCTCGACGCACATAATATTTTTACTAGCCGTCATTTAGTGCTCATAATTATCTCGTTTATGCTGCTAACATTTGGCATGTTTTGTTTAAAAAGACAAAATTTTATTATCATTTTTTATTATAGCTTTCATACAACAGGCCAGTCGTGGCGCACGGACACTAACGTGAAACTGTAAACACGACAGGTTGTTGGTTCGATTCTTAGTTGAGGAAATTCAATATTTAATATAATTTCTTCGCTCTGGTGTTAAGGCAAATCGCGGCGTTGAGTTCCGCCATTCATCACGCATCAGATTCCATAATATGGCGGAAATTACGGAGCGCAGTGCCTTAACACTAGGCTTTCTCCGCCTACCTTGCTTCATGCGAGATACAGCATGAAGCTGAAAAAAAAACTTTCATATTCACTTGACATTTCATTCATTGACTTTTAAGTTTACTTTGTATTTTATAACCGATTGAGTGTATAATGATAATTTGTATTTGTAAATTTTTCGTACGCTTGACTCACGCAATAGCGTGGTCAGAGAGAACATAATGTCATGACACTACGATCTCAAATTTCTCCGTATTTTGAGACATTCAAATATAGCCAAACCATTAAATATATTTTGTCTACATGTATACAGTAGTATTGTATTAAGTTTAATAGAAATAAGATTGATTACTCAGTCATAACTTCACCTGTTGTTTCTCCCTGTGTAACATTCTGGGAAGTAAAATTAACAATGTAACAATTTATTAGCCTAACCGTATAAGACTTAATCGCTTTTAAGAGTAATAAAGTTCGAGCAAAGGCGTTTGTTTTATGTAGAGTCACCATGAAGCTTGAGAAATTTTTAATTATAATTCAATAATTAAGGCCATTCGTGGCGCAGGGGAACAAGCCACTGGAAACGCGATAGATTGTGGACTCGGTTCCCTTTCAAGGATTTGAAATATTTAGTATTTTCATGTTTACGCTTTAGCATCGAGGTTTCTCATAACGTGTAAGATACATGATTTGATTTTCTATTTAATTTCTATTAAAAGTGATTTATCGAGAACCTAGTGACTAATCGTTTCGTTCCCAATTTTCCGCTATTTACAGAACTGCATGACGAGTATTTACATATGCAGATCAAGAGAATGATAAGAGATTCAAATTACAAATTTATAAAAGGGATTTGAACCAACACACACTATACAACATAGGAGTCTTAATACACCTATTGTAAAACAAGTATAAATTTTGGCAAAATTTCAAAAATGTCAAAGTAATTAATAATTTATTAGATCCTCCTTGTTAGTTTGGTCACCGCGTAACACCCAGATGTCTCTTGTAAACAAAACACGTTCGCATTCATTGTAACGGCGCTGTGTGAAGTTTGGTTAGTGGGCGCGAGAGAATACAATGTAAATTGTGAGTAGAAGTGTCAAAAGGTACCTACTTTTAGGGTTCCGTACCTCGAAAGGAGTAACGTCTTATAGCACGGAAAAAAATAACAACTTATATTTGTAGTTAATTTCATACAAAATGATTGGATATGACCGCAAACTTAAGTTTGTCAACTTTTATAAGGTCTATAGTGTTCTTCCTGTTGATCTACATCTTGAAATTGCTACGGAAGCCTCGGTGAGCGTGTCCGGCTCGCACTTAACCGGTTTTTGTATAAGCGAACACTTTAAAAGCTTTGAAAAAGCGTATTTAAATCATTCGTTGTTTCCTGAAATGTGAGACGATATTTATAAGTCTCATTCCGTTATACCATTAACAATAACGATCTTTTGGTACGTTGCTACTTTGTTTTTGGTTGAAATAATTGTATCGAATTGTTATAATATCATATTTTATTTTATTTATATTCAAAGAAATCATTTATTATTTTAAATTAATAACAGTCATAGATTAGCTTTACATTGTATCCCGTACGTAGCATGGTAGGCAGAGGGAACCTGAAAATCTAGTTAAAACTCTGTTCCCATTAAGACACTTCTGTTCTCCACTTTCTGCCGAATACTGGAGGCATTGTGTGTTGACTGGCGGAACCCAATGCGCGCTTTACTTCAATACTAGAGTGGATAATTTAAATGCATTTAAAATATTATAAACGTTTTTATGAACACAGTAGGCTGTTAATATCTATTTAGAAACCATATCATTAACTTAACCAACTCGCATCTAAAGACACCTAAAACAAAAAGATATCAGTAAAAACATTCCAACAGCAACAGAAAGTACGACAACCGCTACTTGCAAATATCTTTTGACAAATGTCTTCAATCTCACTCAAATAGTAAAATAGCTGAACTACAACGACATACATTTCCAGTTTCATGATTGATGGTAGAGCCATTATTACATCTTATCGGCGTGCGGTCGAGCAAAGAAATATGCTCTAAGAAGTCACGACTGCCATCACGCATTATTGATATTGGTAATTTATTCACGGGACGGTGGTAGTGGGATCGAATCACCGGAGATGAAGATAAGGTACTATTAAAATGGCACCTGCCCATCTGACATCTGGCTGTATAGTAATTATTCAATGTCAATATATATATTTATAAGTATGTTTCCATATTTATTATCATAATTCAGCTATGCTCGTTAAAATTTATGTTAAATTTATATATAAATCTATATATTTAATTTTTTTTTTTCATTGATAAGATTATTGGTATTTTTAAATGTGTGATAAAAAAAGAAATAGCCTTGTATTAATTAAGAGGAACCCTTAGAATAAATACTAAATTCAAGTGATAGGTTCTGATTATTATCATTTTATAATAGTGGCCAGTTGTATACGACCTAAAAATGTAATCTACATTTTGTTCTTGTAAGAATTTTGGGTAAACCTTTCTTATATTCCTTGGGAAGTATTGATTTTTCAAAGCAATAGTAAATGTAGCTCTTACTCAGTCAAATAAGTCGCGATGCTCTACTTTGAAAGCTACTATATCACCTACCAGCCAAAAATATATATATATATATATATATATATATATAATAAAAAATAGTAATAATATAGCGTACAACTCAATTAAGGCCCACAACCACAGGTGCTCGTTTCAAAAAGAAAAAAAAACATATAATAAATATGATGTACAATCATCACTCGCAAGCTCACCAGCAGGTAGGCAGTAGCACATTAAAAGGTCGATTTCGTTGCAAATTGCAAATCGACGTCGGCGGGTATCGTGCAAAAAATACAAAGTGTCTCCCCAGCTGCCGTTCGATGCGGTATGTGGACGTGTGGGTGGATGTGGAACTGCTATTATAAAAGTCCCTTCCTTAAAGGTAATATAGGTAATTACCTACGATGTAATTATTTGATTAATTAAACAGATAAGTCGTTTCATTGTTAATTTTGAGAATAACCATAGGTACGTACTTGTAATATCAAGTAAGTACTTATCTTGTTTTTTCTGAGAAGGTAAAATTATTATTTAAAACGAAACTATTTAACTGGATTAGTCGCGTATATTTAATATTATACATTTTTGGAAACTCGATGATTTGAAAACTGCAATGGTCCGTATGTCCGTCTGTATGTATATTTTTATGAGCTTCAAGCTGTATGTATCCCGTATATATCAGAGTATGCAGAGAGAACCGATTGTTAAAACACTCCGTTTCCCCACTTTTCGTCGAATATTTGGGGCATTGCGAGTTGAGTGGCGGAACTCAACGCCGCGCTTTGACTTGGTATTAGTGCGAAGAAATTAACATATTAAAAATTAACAATTGATGATAGATATTACAAGTAAGCAAGTAATATAAACAACGCAACACTTTTACTTATCAAGCAAAACATTAGTAAGCAGTTTTAACTACTTTAGAAAATAGCGTAATAAATCACAAATAATAATTAAAATTAACGATCGATCGATTGTCTCGATGTGGAGTTAGAACTAGAAAGTTTGTGTTTTTTTCGCTCTCAATATATAATATAATTATAAATAAAATTTCTTTAAACAAAAGAAAATATTGTTTCCAATTGTTTAAAGAAATTGAAACGTTAACCAATTAAATTATATTATAATTCAAATTGTATTCAATTGGTTTTTTTGAAAAGTAGGTATATCGATGAGGCCGGCCGTGGCGCAGTGGCACGAAGTGTGACTGTAAAACCGACTGGTTGTGGGTTCGATCCCCACTCGAGGAGATGAAATATTTACTTAAATTTATATTTCCATTTTCTTCGCTCTGGTGTCAAGGCAAAGCGCGGCGTTGAATTCTGCCACTCAACACGCAAGGCCTTCAAAATCGGCAGAAAGTGGGGAACGGAGTGTCTTAACACTAGGTTCCCTCTGCCTACCCTGCTGTGTGCGGGATATAGCGTGAAGCTAATTTAATTTAATTTTTTTAGGTATATCGATTTTGCTTTGAGAGATAATGATCAAATACATATTATTAATTTTCTATTAATTTAAGGTAATTCAGTCTACTCTCAGTTCTTTCTACGAGTTTAATAGCTTAGGCCAGAGTGTATAAATAACTCTCAACTCTGAGATCAATCTTGTAATGTCGTTTTTATTAAAACGGCATCTCAAAATCGATTTCAATGTTGAGATCGATTAATAAATACGGCCCAAACGGCTAAATACGGTCTGTATATAAGACAGAACAGCCATTTCCTTCTAAACAGGTACACGTTAACAGCGCCACGATGTCACTCTTAATAGATATTTGTTTCTAAAGGCAGTGAGGCAGCGACCAAGGTGTGTTTAATATAAAAAAAAGAACTTAATAAAAAAAGAGGCGCGTGCACACCTGCCACACAAAAACTCCGGAACATCTGTCCGTCTTTATGCGTTGACGATAACGAAACGAAATCTAGTTATATTTTGAGTGCACTGCATTTTGTAAGGATAATTTTGAAAATTGATGTTTTTCGTAATTGTATTGTAGTAAATAATACTGATGTAAAGAAAAAAATGTTTTTTTTTATGGCTTCAAGGTATATCATTATGGCAGGGCATGCAGAGGGAACCTAGTGTCAGGATGCTCTGTTCCTTACTTTCTGCCTAATCGAGGCTCCCTGGAATGGGAATCGAACCAACAACCGATGCGTTACACTGTGCCACTGCGGCATGACAGCATGACATTCAAAAAATAATTAAATATTTATATACAACTGCAATGTCATAAATTATATTATATACCTATTACCTAAATATTTTAAGTTTCTTAAATAAATATAAAATAATGCCAAGCACTTTTAGCCATTACTTCATTAAAAATGCTAAAATCTTTTATCGTAAAAGTATATCTATTGTTTAAAATTTAAAAGGATTTTTTGACTAAGCTAGAGAAAGTTTTAATTGCCAATTGAATCACCGAATACATTCATAAAAGAACCGAAAAGAAAGTCCGAAACAAAAATTTTGTTAAATATAATTTATAAAGAATAAAAAGCAAAAGTAATACAAAAAACGAACGAAGAAATGAGAATATTAAGAAATAATAAATCATTCCCTTGAGTGGGGATCGAATTCACAACGGTTGCGATACAGTACAGTACACCGTTGCGCCCTTGCGCCACGACGGCATCTTAAAGACTTTTATGCATAAAACTTATATATTTTCAATAGAAATACTTGTTAGTTTTATTTTCGATAAAGCTGTCGATTTTTATGGAGATGAATTGGTAATGTGAACGAGATAACAAGGCACAGTATTGTGAAAATAAAATCTTACAACGATGGCTTCTTTTGGATTTGTTATTTGTTATAAAAATCTGATTCTGTAATCTCTACCCAATTTAGTAATTGGACAATAAATTCGTATTAAATTTAAACCTTACGTATTTTTTTTTGATAAAGAAAAAAATGAAAATGAGCTTCACGTTGTATTCCGCATACAGCGGGGTAGGCAGAGAAAACCTAGAGTAAAGACACTACGTCTCCCGAATGCCAAAGGCATTGCATGTTGAGTGGGGGACCTTAACGCCGTGCTTTGCCTTGACACCAAAGCGAAGCTGAAAGTATAAATTTAAATAAACGTTTCATTTCTTCAAATGGGGTTTGAACCCACAACCAGTTGCGTTTACAGTCACACACTTGTGCCCCTGCGCTAGAACGGCCTCTATATAGATATGTATATAGATAGATATAAGTATTTTTAAAATAGCAACCGTCTGTTCCACAAGGATATGATGTTCCACTGTTTTCCGCACATCCCACATACAGGCGGAAGTTCATTACTCCTTTGTAGAGCTCTCAGAAACACATTACCTGTTGTATAACTTAGCCTATAAAAGGGAAAAGCTGAACCACAAAGATTTTTGTACGATGACGTTAATACATTGTTCTTTGTTAAAAGTTTTAGTAATTATACTACTTTTTTTTAAAAGAAGAAATTTACATTGTTTAAGTTATAGATTTGTACAGATATATAGACAGATATCTATTAAAAGAAGACATTTTTCTAAAGCAAGTTATCATAGCATCGAATTCCCATGCTTTCTATGGGTATGAAAAATATACCGTAGTACGTTTCTATCTACAGCGGATGTTCATTAGTCCTTAGTTGTGGCACGAAGTATACATTTGTATAGAAGAGAAATGTAAAAAACGCCACCATTTAATACTGTCTAGTGGTTACGTTGTGGAGGTTCAGTCTATTTTTCTTGTAAAAATTAATCTTGAATGCTGTTCCCGCACCCAGGGTACGCAAAAGGGAACCTAGTGTCAAGACACTTCGTTCCCCATTTTCTCTCAAATTCCGGAGGGATTTTGTTTCCAGTGGCGGGACTTAATGACGCACTACATGAAAATATTATATTTAATTTCTTCGAGTGACGATTGAACCCACAACCAGTAGCGTTTACTGTTCATACATTTGTGCCACTGCGCCACGATTGGCCTCTTATGTATTAATATTTTTTATACTTTTATTGAAATAATTTATCATATTGAGTAGAAATGTATATAAATCTATTAAAAATTAATCAGTAATAATGTAAATTTACATATACATATTATTTCAATATGTTTTGATATGAATGACTGATTTAAGTGATGAGATGGTTTTATTAAATTTTTTGTGCGAATTTTTCATTTATTTATACATACAATACTTACATTCATTTTATAAGATATGCGCAGACTTATATATTCATTTATTTTATAAGATTTCTTTATTTTTATTTGCAACATGAAAATTCATAAATATGTTGACATATTTAAACCGGGTACTGATAAATTTATAATAAGATATGTTTAAAAAAGTTACTGGTTATAACAAATTATAGGCTAGTTAGACAGCTCATTTGAACATGTTAAAAAAATGCTTTATATTCGAAATTTTATAATGTGATTAACTACAATTTAATATATTTGTATAAGAAAATGTAGGGGCACAAGTGTGTGACTGTAAAGGTTGTGGTATCGATTCCCCCTCTATCAAATTAAATTAAAATTTTGTTTTCCTCGCTCTGGCGTCGAGATAAAGGGTTGCGTTGAGTTCCGCTATTCAACACGCCATGCCTCCTGAATTCAAAGGAAGGTGGAGAACGGACACTTATCACAACTCCCTCTGCCTACCATGCGGCATTTGAGATACAGCGTGAAACTGATTTAATTTAATTTACAATATTTTAATATATATGTATTGAATTTTAGTGTTTGAGTAACACTTTAAAATATCCCAAAAAAAAAGCAAAATAAAAATAAACAAAATGATATTTTATAATATTTACACACAAAATTACGTCCAAAGAGGTCAGGGTCATGTCCATTCAGCGTATTTACTTTCGCGTTGTACCCGGAGTAGGTAGCTCTTACACAACGGTACATTAGTCAGATCCTTCTCGGAAACATTGGTACGGATCTTCGAAATATGACGCACGAATTAGATAAGCTTGGCTGTCTAAGAATTATAAAGTGTAATGTATTTTTTTTAATAAAAACTTTCTTAACAATCTATTATAATAACAGATATATTTCGATTTTATTATATATGGTTAACAGTTTTGATTTTTTTCCATTTTTTTATTCACGCTGTAACCGGCACGTATCAGGGAAACCAGAGGGAAACTAGTGTTAAGATGTTACTATACGAATTGTAGTTATCATAAAATCATTCTTAAAATATCTACACCCACCCAAGTTTTGAAATTTTTATTTATTCATCATTATACTTAATTAATTATCTTAGATTTGCTTTTGAAATATTTCGCCCTCCATGCCGATCCTGTAAAAGCAGCGCAGACACCCTGTATCTATTAACACAGAGTAACTGCTATAAAATATTTAACTATGGTAATAATTAAACATAAAAAACCATCAAAACATACTAAAATATGTACAAAAAATCAAGCACAAATTAAAGCCAGTCCAACAAATAATACGTAAACTGGTTTTTATAGCGTCGTATATTTTGTGTACACGAAAAATTTTGATTATAAATCAATAATAAATTACATTTATAAAATTCAATATAAAAAAAATGTAATATAACTATGCAAAGTAAAAAACGTTTATTATAACTAATAATAGGTTTAAAGTTTATAACGATTGTTATTATTGGATAATAATTGAGATAGCTTTTGAATATAAAATTTGTTATTGCTCTGTTACGTGTATGTTAAAAACTAAACTTTGCACTAGTGGACTACATGTGCCCCTGCGCCACGACGGCCTTATATTTTCGTTTTAAAAATTATATATATAATTTCGTATTTTATTATATTTATTGCTTACCATTCAGATACAAATATATGTATCACATGTTAACAACAAAATGGAAACAATAAAAACATTTATTTTACACAAAATTATCAATCAATTAAAACATATAATCAAAAGGTTTTAAACACAAAAAAAAAACATAGAATACCATAGTTAAAATAAATTAGCTTCACGCTGTATCCCGCACACAGCAGGGTAGGCAGAGAGAATCTAGTCTTAAGACACTCCGTTCTCCACTTTCCGCCGAGACATTGCGTGTTGAGTGGCGGAACTCAACGCCACGTTTTGCCACGACACCAGAGCGAAGAAATGAAAATATAAGTAAATAAATACTTTATTTCCTCGAGTGGGGATCCAATCCGACGAATACCATAGTTGCAAACTGTAAATCATTTTAATAGTAGTATATTATAACAGTTTAAGTTTAGTATTAATGTAATTAGTTCAACTTAAACGGCTTTGGTTATCTCTGTAGATAATCTCGAGATAGCTGAGGGATTCCTCGGGTCAGTGTCAGCATGAGTCATAAGTATAGCTCGCTGCAACCTTGTTCTTACATTCCGAGTGAGTCACTCGCATTTTTATAAAAATTAATATAACACAACATATTCTAGTGACAGGGCTTGGACGGTGACAGGTTCGTTTTTATCTAAGCACTTTAAAAAGTAATATAAAAGAGAATTCTTTGAATTTTTTTCATTGTGTATTGTGAAATAGTTCATTTTAAAATATAATCTGATAGCTTTTTATAAGTCTGTTCAAGTTAAAGTAATTTTGGTTATTAAATTTGATTTGGAGGTCAGTCTGGGCGCGGGGGTACAAAGTGTGACTGTAAATGCGACAAGTTGTGGGATGCGATTTTCTCATTCGAGGAAATGAAATGTTTGATATTTTCATTCATTCTGATATCGCGGCAAATCGCGGCGTTGAGCTCCACAACTCAACACTCAATGCCTCCAGTATTCGCCTGAAAAATTGAGAACGGAGTGTCTTAACACTAGGTTCACTGTGCCCACCCTGCTGTGCGACATACAGCGTGACGCTAAAAAATCATTTGGCTACCTAACGATTGTGGTGTTTTTGCATTATTAAAACATTGTTAAGTCGATATTAATAGCATGGAAAACACATTTGGCTAACAGATTTGAATATTCACCCCAACTTGCTGCAATTAGAAGGTATTTACATAAAAGGAAATATAAAAATTGTAAATAAAACGGTCGCCGTTACGCACACATCGTTTTTTTTAGAAACAGTGGTCGTTGGTTCAATTATACTGTAATAAATTATACGTCGTCATTGAGCATCAGGTACTTTTACTTTGTAGGTACTGAGTACTGGGTACTACATATAAAAATATCAAAGCCCGCATTTATAAGTCACTCTCAAGTCTGAGACCGATCTTGATGCCGTCTTGTTGTTCGTCTTCCGTATTCGTAAATGACATATCTATGAATGAAAACAACATCTCAAGATCGATCTTCGACTTGGGAGATTTATGAGTACGGGCCTAAGATTTAGAGTTTTGATCAGATTAAACAAAATATTGATATTATGGTAGCTAACTGTTAATATTATAGCAAAATGAATACAACAAATTTGAAGCCTTTAGAGTGTGCATCTATGCAGAATTGCAAGTCCCCATGATTGATTCGATTAAATGAAATGCTTCCCTATCAGTTCACTCGACGACCTACACTAGGGTCTTTTATGTTACAAAAAGTAAAGTACAAAATGGCTAGATTACGCAGGATATATCTATATGATTATTCTAATTAACTATACGTTTAGTTATTTATTTACTTACGGAACAATACTAAAACTGATTTTTCTTTAGATAAAAAAAATCTAAACATTTTAAAAAGACATCGCAGACATTGTTAGTGCTGTGATACAACACTTAACAGTGGACAGTCTGTATAAACGCTATAGTTGTGTATTCATTCCATACTCGCAGTAATTATTACATTTAAATTATTTTCATTTCTCAGCCCCAGTAATAAATAGTGCGGCGGCGTTATGTTCCGCCACTCAACCCACAATGTCTCGAAATTTGGCAAAAATTGGAAAATGGTGTGAACGTAAGTGACTAAGAGAACCTAACATAGGTTCTCTTAGTCAATTTTTCTATATGCGATGAAAATAGCGGAATTACTTTCTTGCTTTTTTAATAGAATACTAAATACAATTTACGTAAAAAAACACGGTTTTGTCCATATAAACAGTATAACTTTGATATGATATGATGACAGTGGGATTAAATAATACACACACGTACAGTATTCTATGAATACTTGATATTTATATTATTTATTGAATTAACATTTTACGTGACAAATTGGATATTTATTTGATTGCATTGAAAAATAAAGTTGTTCATTTTAACTAATTTATCACAGATGTGGGGGACAAGACTACAAAAGCTTTCAAATTATGTCTTAAATAGATAGATATGAATAAAATAGTGACAAGAACCTTTAAAGTCTTAAATATTGACTAGTGAATGTAATTATTTACATTCACTAGTCAATATAAAATCTCTCTATTATCAATTAAACTTATAATTTTATTTATTTATAAAATAAAACACAACACCTACTGATATAATACAGTTGATTTATTTTTCCCTGTTCAGTTAGTACTTGCGCAATCGGTTTAAAAGGAATTTTAACGATTGTTTCTTTTAGGTAATGGGATATCGCGTTTACAATATACAAAAACAATTCATTAGGGTCACACCCGTTTGCATGCAAACCCCCAAAATATGGCTTCATGGTCATAAAAGTTGCCTAGTTCGCGAGACTGCGCCCGAGGCTCGACCCTCAATGTTTTCGCCACCAACCCGGGAAGGGCGGCTGGTACACGCACCGCGGGGTAGTATAGGCCCGGTCGTGACATATATACAATAGCAAATTAATTTTGCAATATATTATTTAGTTACCAGCTAATAATAATTGCTAATTTCATTCATACTTACCCTCATCAAAGAAGAAAACAATTACGATATTTGCTATATCGATCACATGTGTATAATAAATACAAATAGAAAAATCCCGCAACAGATTTCAGCACAGCTTTATATATGTAATATGTAAATTAAAATAATTTTCAAACACAAATTGTTATTCACAAAATTCAAAGTATCACAAATCATTAGTTCATAACAATTCAATTTTTAAACAGTCACAGCGACACACCACCCATATCCAAATGTTCCGAAAGACTGATTGATTGACTGAATGAAATTCGTTAGCTTCGTAATGAATGAGTCATGAATGGATTGCTGAGTGAACAGATTGGCCAGATGACATTCTCGCCATCTGTTATAAAAATTTTAAAGTCCCTAACGGAATTATAAATAAAGTTCAATTCCCTAATAAAAAAAGGTCATATATTTTAAGTAATTTTTAATATCATATATTTTTAATTGTAAATTAACACTCAAATAATTTTTTTTATAAGTATTTTGTATATGACAACACATTGCGACCGAGGTAGTGTGTAGTCTGTTATAGTGTTATGTGCCTAATTTCATTCCATTATTGTTTGCTCTCTTCACTGCTTTTACTTTTTTGTCATTAACAAGTTATATTTATGTCATTTTGTTTTACGTCAAATATGGAGGAGGATCGTCTATTTGATGAACGAGTTTCGATCCGAGAATCTGCTCGTCCTCTAAAAAAATATGGAAGCACATGCAATCACATGAAGAGGAATGAAGAATATATAAAACACACAATGGCCAAAGGTGACACTTTACAAGGAATTGCTTTGAAATATGGTGTCACAGTAAGTGTGTGAAGATCGTAATAATTGTGTTGATAATGAGTTTATTTTTTGTAATTTGTTATAAAAAGTGATTATATCTGATTATAGATGGAGAAAATCAGGCGAGCGAATCGCTTATTCGCTTCCGATAGTTTATTTTTGAGAGAATATTTGTTAATTCCTGTGACTAAAGAATCTCCGTTTTACGAAAATGGTGAAAGAGTGACGGAGCCTGCACCTCCAAGCCATCGTGCTTCAATAGCTGGAATGCCCACGAGAGACTTTTCGCCCGGTAGTCCTGATGAAAGAGAGACTTTCGACAACTTTCTAAATAGACTAGACTCTTCCATTGCTAATATAAAAAAACATGTAGAAAAGACCAAGGAAAATAGCGAGTAAGTACTCTTTAAATATTTTATGTAATATTGTGTTAATTACTTTAGATGTTATCGGTTATGTAATATTGCTAGCTCTATATTTTGACTTCATTTTAAATAACAATGCCCATTTTAAATGTGTAAAACCTTGTGATATTTTTTTCCATTCTGTTCTAAATAAAAAAAACTAAATCTCTAAATATATATTTAGATAACATTGGCACAGTAATTAAAAACATAATTTTGGGATATGTTACAGTATCTTTCCATAACTTATCAGAATGTTCCACTTTGGGGGCAGTGAACTAAACGTCATTATTATTAGCATTACAATTTTATCTTTTCTAATGCATAAACTACGATAGAATTTTTGTGCAGTATGTGTGCATATCTATAACATACATATAAATTTTATTGTTAGCAACTTAAATATTATATTATAAAAAAAGTCATTAAAATTTTTTTTTTCAAGTATCAATAAAAAATCCAGTGAATGACATTGAACAGATAATGTGAACCTCTGGGTAAATATGGAGGCACTAAAATTTACTTTTGATAATTATATTTACAATTTTGTGATAAGAGTATATTTGGTTCGAGTCATGTTACTTACTTATATAGAAGCTTATTTATTGTTGATTTTGCATTTATAACTTGTAAGCATATAAGGAGAAGTGCTCATTTAAATTATAATAGGGAAAAAACCCTAAATACCTGTCAGTGGTACCTATGAGAAAATCACATAAGTCTCAAATTTGCATTAGGTATGAACACAACAAAAGGGCGAATAACTCAATATCATGCCAGCCAATTCTGATGTTTTTTTTTTATTGGGAAAGATACATTCAAGGATAGTTTGGTAAAAGTTTGCTTAGGTTCTGATTAGGGGATCCGCTTGACAATGGTATCTGTGAGAAAATCACATAAGTCATAAATTTGCCTTAGGTATGTGCACCACAAATACTCTAATGATTTTTTTTAAAATATGCTAGAAAGTTATTAAAGGCATCTTTCCAGCACCATAATAAGTTGTTATTTTATGCCGATATAATGATTTTGGATATAGCATTATTAATTAGTTGGTATACAAAAAAAAGGACTATCATAAATTAACAATCAAAAACAAATAGGAGCAGACAATATTTAGTGACAATTTCCCAATGACAAAACCCAACTAAATATTAGTCATTGAATAACACAGTAAGCAAAAAGTGCTAACAACTGTCTAGTTTCCGCCTGCGCCGATCACATGACTGTAAATTGCACAGCATGCCTTTCATATTTAATTTAATGTATTCTTACTTATTAAGAAAACATTTTAAAATTCTAACATAGCGTGATTTGAACCCACCCTTGTTTGGAAACTGTCCAAAGAGGCGCGGGTTTTAATTCCGCTATGTTTAAATGTTTTCTCAATAAGTATTTTTCTTTCCTAAGTGTGGAATAACACTAAGAAATGTGTTAAAAATAATGTATTCTTTTCTGCTATAATCATTTGGACAAATCTTTTTGTACCTAATCTTGATTTATTACCATTAAATATGTAATTTAGTAATTCTCGTTTTTAATAATATGTACGGTATTATACTTCATGTAAATCCTGTTTGTCTCATCACCAATCTATAGTTTTGTTTTTTATATGTAAATTTATGTGCAATATATAGATATACTACACATAAATGGACAAAAAAATATAGTGTAATATATTTGATAGCTTCAAATCATGGCGCAGTTGCACAAGCGTACGATTGTAAACGCGACAGGTTGTGGGTTCGATTCCCAATCGAGAAAGTATCGTGTTGAATGGCGGACTTCAACCTCGCATTGTTTCGCGCCAGGGATAGATATTTAATATTTTCATTTCCTCATTCTGTCTCGGCTTGTAGTAAGATAATTGATGTAATTAAAGAAATTAGTTTTGTAACAACATTTCAAATTATCGTATCATATTAGTAATTATTGGTACATAACCTTCTGTATTACAAAATATCATTTAAATGATTTTCGTAATTTAAAATAAGAAATTAGTTATAATAAATTTTATGATATTTATAAAACGAATAGTTAATCAAGTTAAAAATGGTGCTTTTTATTTATTTTATTGGAATAGTTTGCTAAATTACTGTTGTATTTATTACACGGCTGCCACATTGCAGAAATTACATAATATATACAAATGTATATATTATGTAATTTCTGCAATGTGGCAGCCGTGATATCTACAATTTCATGTTAACATGGCATCCATTTAAAAATAGAAATGTAAATAGATAAAACTGGTTCATATTCTCACGATCTAGGCGAAATATATGCTAACGATCTTTATTGATCAATAACAATTTTAAATTTAGACATTTGATTTGTTGTTCATAGATATTTCTTTTTGATTGTTTGGTTTTTTCCTAGAGGCATGTCGAGTGGTGGCTTGGCCAGAGCAAAGTAATGAAAATAGTAAATATAAAATTTCCGTGAATTGAACCCACAACCTGTAGCGTTAGTCGCACGCTTGTGGCCCTGCGCCATGAGTGGTCATGTCCAATACATAAATTTTATATATATTTAACAACTTAATAGGCTTAACCAATTTAGACTGAACCGTGAATGAGTTATATTTTTAGAAACATATGTTTTTGGCCTTAGTCGCGTCCCATGAACCTTTCACCTCTGACACTTAACCGATCGATTAGGCTTCGATGACCCGTGAAGTCGCTACCCTTTGCCTTCGTGGCCTCCCTCTTTTATAGAAGTGCCATTGATGTAACAAAAATGTCGCAGCTATGTATTTTTCATATTTTATGAAAAAATATTTTTTTATTTATATAAAAATCGTAACGGACGAGATGTATTTGTAATAAAATTTTTAATTCAATTAAAATTAATTTTGGAAATTATATTCATTAATAAGTACATTAAATTTTATTTGTAATTATATCTTACCATATAAGTTATTGCGAAAATATATTTGGAATAAATAGAAACATGATTTTTTATCTGTAGATATCTCGTTTGTTTTACGGTCAACGGCGAACAATAACATTGCACTTTATCTAATCAATAGGCGTTCGTCCTATACATATATTTAAAATAATTTAAATTAATACATATATTTAAAAAAATGGTTAACAAAGAATTGCAACGCGCCACTGGATATTTTTTTAAATTATAATTATAAATTCCGACATAAAAGATTTTTCACATATATCATGTACAGATTAGCGATCAGTAACATTTTGTGAGTACATATATGTATGTAAGGCATATTGTAAAAAAAATGATAAATTAATATAAAAACTATAAAATAATACTCGTTTACTTCTATTCACTGCACTGTCACACGCAAATCTAATTCTAGGTCATGTAGACATGATATTTAAAATTTTAGTAAGAACCAAGGAAAATAGCCATAATATATATATATATATATGTGTGTGTGTGTGTGTTTGTGTGCCCTCTAAGGCTAAGTTCACATGAGGCTTTTGAACTTGCTCTTATATTATTTATGTTCTACAAGCAACAGGCACTTATTACACGCGACATGCATTCGCTTTTACAAAAAGGAAAATATGAAACAGTTGTATTTCTTATACCTTTCACTTTTATATGAAACAGTATGGTGTAAATTATTTTAGGATTCCGCAACCAAATTCTAATAATTCTGTACGTGTTAGTCGCTACATTTTTTTTTCAGTTTCATGCTGTGTCCTGCACATAGCCGGGTAGGCAGAAGGAACCTAGAAACATAGATTTAGACACTCCATTCCGATTGAGAAACTTCCGTTTCCCACTTTCCGCCGAATTCTCAAGGCATTGCCTGTTGAATGGCAAAAATTGAAGTCGCACTGTGCTTCGTACCGCGCGACGAAGTAAAAATATTTAATTTCGCGAAATGGGATCGAACCTACAAGCGTCGTTCTTACAGTCCGACGCTTCTGCCTCTGCGCCACAACAGCCCTGAGGTTTTTTAATGGTATGAAATTATATTTATCGCGTTTAGGGATGTTAAATATATAATAAATATGTCATGAAAGTAGTTATTTATTAAGCAGGGGGTGGTGCGGAATCCCTTATACGCGTGTTTGGCACTCGCACTAGGGCAGCTTTTTAATTTCGATAATAGCAAGTTCTTATCGGTTCTCGATGTAGGTGTTGTATAATCACTTGTGTCCATTCATTTTGTCTCGTTCAAATCGAACTTTCTAACTATATATTATTATATATAGTTCACAGTCGCCATTATTTGCGGATATTAAAGTAAAAAAATATATAAAAACTGATAATATCATTTATTTATTTATAGCTTTTTGACAAAAGTAACGTACGAACTTAATATTTTAGCCGGTTGATTGCTTTTGTTATTCATAACATAAAAAAAACCACATTTTTTATGTTATAAAAAATAAATAATAAATAAATAAACTGGAATGGATTGTTGTCCGCACATTCAACATATTATATAAAAAACTATTATTATGAATAGAAAGATATACAGTATGTGTGTTTATGCACGCAATTCAAATGCAGTTTATATTATTGCATTTTGGAAGTCTTCCCTTAAGATTTAATGTTAGTTTTACTTAAATGGTTTCGCAAATAAAAAAGTTATGTCAATATTGTTGTACAAGCGAGTGAAGCCGCGAGTGAGTCGCTAGAATTAAATTTTATGTCTTCAATCTTAATCTAAATAATAACTGTAAATAAGCTTAATTTATATATTTATAATTCTTCAATACAATCATATATTATGTACTATTTTATATTGTATTTTATCCTTAAATAGACAAAATGTAAAATTTTAGCGGTCTTCACGTATTATTATAAGAATAAAATTAAATTATTACATTATAAAAAACAGTTAAGTTAAACAGTAAAGAAGAAATGAATTTAAACTTTATTCTTTGCTGCAATATATTGGCAAAGTTTCTGAATCGATGTTAGTGCGGTTTATTTTATATTACGTAAACAAAGATCCGCGGTATATCTTCCAATATGGGGCAAAGATAGGAATTTGCTGACTAAGGTTATTTAACATAATAATATTTTTTTAGGCCAGTAGTGGCGCAGGGGCACAATGTTTTGAATGTAACGCGATGGTTGTGGCCTCGAATCCCACGCGGGGAAATGAGTTATTGATATTATAATTTCTTCGCTCTGGCGCCAAGGCAAAAGCGCGGCGTCGAGTTCCGCCACTCAACATACGTAAATTGGGGAACGGAGTGTTTTAACACTTGGTTCCATGTGCCTACCCTGCAATATGCGGAATACAATGTGAAATAGACTTTTTAAATATTTTTCAGAAGAATTTAAAATTTCAATCGTTTGAAAAATAAAAACAATTGGTGTATATAAAAAAGTTGCACGCAACAATACAAATACTGCCACAAAATAAATATTGCTACAAAATAAGTATTTTATTGAATTGGCCAAAACTAGCAATCATTGATTGCTTGCTAAAATATAATGTGCCATAATATTATCTTTAAAATGATAATTTTACTAGATCACGGGTATTTGAGTTGAGTAAAAAAAAATTGTGTTGTACAAGTGGGCAACGCCACGGGAGTCACTAGTTTCTGTAATAAAACTCGCTATTTCCGGTTGAAATTTAATACACATACGTAAATATCTCTGAAAGATTTTATGATGAATCTCGAGGAAACCTGTTTTAATAACAACGTTCACTTTCGGCTGTTTTACGATCTCAGCTATAAACACTCCGATATTTTATAAACTGAACCCCGTCATATTAATCTCTATGGCACAGTAATAAAGTACCCGTTACATATGAAAGGTTTGTTCGTGAATGGTCAATTGACGACGCGAACCTAATTCCGCTGTGCATTCTATAAATAATTCCTTTGTATTTTTGCGGATCTACTAAAAAATGTTCATTTGGTAAGGTTTTAAGTGAGCGGAATTTTTTGTTGCTGGAATACCAGATAAAATATTGAAGTCTTTTTTTAATTATTGTGTAAAACAATGAATACTTAAGTCGTTTTCATGTGTTTTCACCAGTGACAATTTTTTTTTCTACTATATACTAACTAACATAGTCCTACATCCTTAGTACTACTACTACTACTAATACTACTACTTAAATTATTATTTGACTCATTCTCAAGTCATTCTCACGTTTCTTGATTTCTTGAAAACGTAGATGAAAATTTTCATCCTTCACTATAATTCGTTTTATTTTATAAACGATCGATATTTATTAATAACATCACTATATAAATAACACCGATTTCTGTTGACATAAGTAGGATAGTTCATTATTTGATCGATAACCCATATTGATATGGAAAATCTGTGATAATACGAATATATATTAAATGAAACTAATTTAACCGGATTAATCGCGGTCACGGGTCTACCCGTGACCACGGACTACTGTAAAGTGTTCGAAACGTCGGGTTTCCAAAATGTAAAATCTTAAATATACGCGATTAATCCGGTTAAATTAGTTTCATTTAATATGTGTAATAATCGCGAAAGTCAAAGAACTTATTAATACGAATATACTTTAATACCTGCACACCTAATTGAGCTACCAAGTTATCAATGCCATATATATCTAGCTTTTGATGAATATTTTGTTTATTTTTATTGGATTTTATTGAAAATTATGTACTTTAATATAAAATAATTGATATTAGGCTAGTCGTTTCGCAGGAGTCCAAGTAGCACTGACCGCGACAGGTTGTGGGTTCGACTTCCATTCGAGGAAGTGAGATATTTAATATTTTCATTTCTCGGTCTGTCTGGTAACGAGGCGGAAGTGTCTTAATGGGGAATATCTTAACACTAGGTTCCCCATGCCTACTCTGCTATATCGGAATACAGCGTCAATATATATTGGACCAAAAAATATTAGACCGTTGTGGTTCAGTGGCCTAGATCCTGACTGAAAACGCTACAGTATATGGTATTTTCAATGTTGCGTTGAATTTCACCATTCGTGAAGAACCGAGTGTCTTGGATACTTATCTCTGCTTGCTTGCTATATACGGAATAAACATGAAACCAAAAAGTAAATAATATACGGTTTTGTGTTATTTTCGCTTATAACTTTTAATTGTAAAATGTGTGAATTTCAAAATATATTTTTGTCTAAAGCAAGAAATGAAACAGTTTTCTATGTGATATGTTGGCAAAAAAGACGACATTCTCAAAATCTAATTTTTACTAAGTTGTTGCAGTAATATAACCTTTTAAAGGATAAAATAGTTCTACATTTTCCCCCCCTATGATATATTACCTAACTCAAGTACGTTTTTTGGTGCACGAATGCAACGAGTTTCCTGCAATAAAACAAATATTTTGTTCGCAATACATACAAATGTAATCAATTTGTATTACAAATATTTTTATTACTTAACTTAATTTGTTTATAAATAGTTGCTTTTGTTTTTTTTATCTACAAACGAAATCCCTTTTTTATATATTAGACTACGGTTTTACATTGAAAAGTCATTAAATCTTATAATTCTTATATAGGTTTATTATTTGAAATATCCTTTAAATTGACGCTGCTGAATGTATCTGTTTGTAAACGCGATTGTGGGTGTAGACTAGTGGGAATCGATTCCCGCTCGTGGGAATATTTATAGCATGACAAAACACGGTGTTGAGTCCCCCGTTAAACACCCGTCTCGAATTCGGGGTAACGGTGTATTGGTGTGTTGTGAACATTGTGTCGTGATAGTCGGTTCTCTGTTTCGAATTTGCTTTACGGGAACGTCTAGCTAGTTGTTTTAAATTCGCATATAGTAAAATATAAACAGATTTATTTTTTTATATAAACAGTTTAACTATAACATTTTTCATACAATTTCCAGATTCGTAAAAGATCTAGAAGACGGCTTCGTCAGACACCGGCCGACCGCCCGCCTTCGGCAGTCGGCGTCCATGGGCGCGTCGACGTCGTACAACGAGGTGATACCGCCACCGCTGCCGCCGCCGCCCTCCGCCCTCACGCAGGGGCGCCGCGTCGACAGCTCCCTCAAGAGGCTGGAGAGGGCCCACGACGATCTGTTTCAGTTGTAGCGGCCGAGACAGCGCAGGTGATTTTTTTATATAAGTATTGTATGAAGTAGCCAGTCGTGGCGCAGGAGCACGAAGTGTGACTGTAAATTCAACTGTTTGTGTGTCCAATCCACACTCGATGAAATGAAATATTTATTTATATTTATATTTTCATTTCTACCCTCTGGTGTCTAAGCAAAGCGCGGCGTTGAGTGCCGCCACCCAACACGCAATGCCTCCAGAACTCAGTGGAAAGTGAGGAACGGAGTGTGTTAGCACTAGGTTCCCTCTGCCTACCCTGCTGTGTGCAGTATTTAGTATGAAGCTGATTATATGTAGTAAACCTAACTTACCTTCATAATGCATAATACCTATAGTTAATAAATTATTTATTGTTATGGAAATTAATTGCTGTATAAGGTTTAATGTAGTTGTTATTTTTTCGTAGTTAGTTGCTGTAGTAGTTAATTAAGATTCATTACTGATTTCATAATAAAAAAAAGTTATTATAATATCTCGTATTTAATATTTATGTTTTACTTTTACAATATCAAGACATCGAGCAATCGTAAACAATGGAGACGAATATGAAAAAAAGGAATTCTTTATATTATTAGTTTTTTAGGACGCCGTAGTAATTGAAGTAGTGTGAGCTGTGTCATTTGTTCGACCTTCACATAACCTTAAAAGAGTCGGAATAAAGATCTTAATGATTTCGCGGTCGAATTTGATAACAAAAATAAATAAACAAATTTAAAAATATGAATTGAATTAAAAAAAAAATTATGATAAAAAAAAATATATTTATTAAATTGCTGTATACAGGATGGAACATATTATATTAATATAATAGTATTTTTTTACCATCTCATCATACTTTTGCATTATTTAAATTTTGCTTTAAGCGTACTTTAAGCATACAATGGTTGTATGTGTATCATTTACCTAATTAAAATTTGTATCCACGACCATTGAACACATCGTATTAGATATTATATTTTAAAATACATACAATTACGTTTAATATCCTCATGACATAATAATGTCGTACTTCAAAGACCTTTATGGTTTCTTGTTAGATTAATTTGGAACTCCAACCACAGTATTACGCCTACGTTTCCTTATATTCATCGTCTGGAATAAACTTGGGATTTTACACTGTTCTTCTCTTGTTGTTGTTTCTTGTTGTTAAAATGAAAAGGAATTTTTGGAAACATTGTAACGGTTGTAATATATCTAGTTTTAAGTAATATCGATACAAAATGTTAAAAATTTTGTATCGATGTTACTTGAAACTAGACGTTTTCGTTGTTTGTAGAATAATAATCTGTTTCAATTTAGTTAAAACTAATTGAACCTATGACTTCTTCATTATTCTATGATAGAATAATAAGTACTTAAACAATATTTTATTTATTTAAAAAACGGCGGAACTCAACAGCGCGCTTTGCCTCGACACCAGAGCGAAGAAATGAAAATATAGATGTAAATAAAATTAAAATATTTTTAAACATTTTTAAAGTGTTCCACACTTAGGAAAGAAAAATACTTATTTAGAAAACGTATAAAAATTTGAACGTAGCAGCACTCGAACCGCGCCTTCTACAGTCGAGTCCCACTACGTTCAATTTTTTATTGGTTTTCTAATGTGTAACTTTCTACATATAAAAAATATATTTTTATATATATACGCAGTTTTCATTTCATATTATCCAATGAACGTCCGGTTGTGTCTATTTGGTTTGACGTCACACGAGTCATTTGGTGTGCGTATTGTAAACAAATTGCGATATGTAGATATTGCAAATATAAACTTTCAAACGGAACAGCTTATGTAAAAAATATATATATGATATAACTAAAACAATATTAATAAAATGAATGCATGGAGGTGGATGTTGATTATGAGCGTGGGTTCAATTGATACTTGAGAAGTGAACTATTTTCATTTCCTCTTCTTTTATGACGTTACGTTGCATCCCGCACATAGATGGGTACATAGAGGGAATCTGGGAATCTTGGAATCTTGTGTTCAGACACTCCGTTTCCCATCAAGACTGAAAATCAAAGAACTTATTAAGACTCCACCGCTTTCCCACTGTCCGTAGAATTCTCGATGAACGCCGCTCTCAGAGCAGAGAGCAGAGCGAGGAAATAAGGAAATGAATTACCTGGATTGGGAAGCGAATGTGCGAGTGCGATTGTTCTGTTACGATACGTCGTTACAAACTTATAATAAAATACTGTAATGTTTCCGACCGTAAACGTGACGGTGGATGTAGTTGTGGGTTCAATTGTCACTGAAGGGAATGGATTTTTTTATACCTTGCTTGTTTGCCACCACGCAATTATAGTGTCTCGAAAATTTGGCAGTGTGTTTGAATTGAGTGGCCTAACTCTCTGTTCTCTCTGTCTACCCTGCTGTATACGGGTTATAACGTGAAGCTGAATAATGTATAGTAGTAGGTAGATAATGACCACATGATTAACTTAAAGAATGTAGAACGATTGTCGATTGTAATTTTTTATTATCCTTGAAGATAAGCACTTTGTTGAAATGATGACTCAAAAAATTTGCGCTTCCTTATTGTCGCCATTAAACTAAATGTGTTAATTGAAGTTTCACAGTGTTCTGTAGATGTATGCTCAGAAAATTGAAATTAATTAAATAATATATTATGAGAAATCGTGTATTCATATAAACATATAAATAAAGATGATTTCTTAAAATTCAATTCACGCTGTATCCCGCAGGATAGGCAGAGGGAACCTAGTGTTAAAACACTCCATTCCCCACTTTCCGCATAGTTAAAGATAATTTATAATATAAACAAGTTGTGTTTATATACTTCCCATAATATTATAGCTTATCATGCTTTTTTCCCTATAAATAGGACGTAAAAATATTTCTTACAAAGTAAAAAAACTGTGTTGTTGCGGAACCCACGCGTCTAAATAGATTAAAAATTTATAAATTTGAAAGATTTTATAAAAGGGTTTATAACAATTTAACTTGAAATATTTATATCTTAAAAATATTTTATTGATATTGAATATATAGATGAATAGTTCTAAACAATTCATTTTGTTGGAGAAACACTAACCAGAACTGTTATCTGCTTTTATCACAAGTGATAACGTAATAATGCAATGAACACGATACTTAAATGATTTTTCTCATTAACTATACTAAACGTGATGATTTTTTTACAATAATGTTTGTGGGATTTTATATTGAGTTACCTTAGCTGAATATTTCTTTGTTTATTAGGCAGTAGGCAGAGGGAGCCTAGTGTTAAGGCACTCTGCTCTGTGCTGAACGGGTTTAGTCAACGCGGTAGTATGCCTCGACACCAAAGTGAACAAATGAAAATTTTAAATATATTATTTCCTCGAGTGGGAAAAGAACCCACAATCTGTCGCGTTTACAGTCACACAGCGCTACGACTGGTCTTAATGAATATAGAAGTGTACGCAGAAAAAAAGTAATGTTAGTTAAGACATCCTATCTCCCAAATTCTATCTGTTTTAGGAACGTTATTTAATATATTGCAGAACCCTATTTAGTGCTATGGTCTATTAAGAAAAAAAAATGGAAATAATTTTAAATTTAATATTTTCATGAACTGCATTCTAGTCCACATTCGGATACATGAGTATATTTTTTTTATATAATATAGAAATGATATAACACTTAAGGCCGCCGAAGGCACAAGTGAACGAAATTTGTCATTCGGGGAATGGTAATCTTTTGATCAGAAAGAAGTTTCTTAACTCTAGGTTCCCAGACTCTCTCACTTCTCATCCCTATTTATTAAATTCTCTAGTAAAAAGTACTGTAATAACCTTTTTCTTTGTTGTTTTCCAGATATGCGCGACTAGAGTGAGATGCTCCTTACCTGCGTCGCAGGCAAAGCGAGTATTAGCCGAGTTTTATATGGACTAAAGTACATGCTTGGTGTCACCTTCCAGAGGTCACGGCGAGTGATATTAGATAATAAATATAATTAATACAACTGTAAATTATGATCTGTTTCTTATATTTAAGTATCTATTTCTTTTTGGTCCTTCGAGCCTTCCTGACATATGTCGAACTATAAAATATGACTAAATATAGCTAAGGTGATGTGGACGACGTTAAAATTTTGTTTCAAATTGCTTTGCTTCATACCAAATAACTGAATTGGCGCTTAACTTTTTAGGTGTTTAGCACTAGTTAGAAAATTTAAATTATTATATTAGATTATATTGGATGTTATCACATGCTTATGTTGATCTAAGCCACCGTTATACTTATTAATAGTAACATATTAAAAAAAATAATACATATAGCGTCATAAACGTTTCTAGATTTGACTTATTGTAACACCATATATAGAGATGCAATTAACATTAATGATGAATCGGATTTAATTGAATAGGCATAATAAAAAGATATAAAATAACCGATTCACCTTTTTTGAAAGCCTTATATTACGGTAAAGAATATCGATGTTGCTTGTAACATCGATTTTTGATTTATTCGAAATAAAAATCAACAATCGATTGTATGTAATTCGTAAAAATGACAATGACTCGTGTTTAAAAATCAAAAGGAACATTTATTAAAATAACAAATAATCGAAAACGGATATCCGTATCATCTCTATTATATTTATATTGTATATCCAATAACAGCTTATCTTATCGTGGCAGGTTATTTTTTTAAAGTAATTAATGTCGTTTTGTCTTATCTTATATTTTATAAAAACTAATATAAATATGTACAGTGTTTATAGTCTATTTCACTGTATGTGAATTCACACGTCCGTATATTTATAGAAAAAATATATATTAAAGATAGTATGTATCGCACTTTCGAAATGAAAATGGCATCAATTCAAAAAAACATATATATTTGAGGGAAATTGCCTAATAATCTGTTATGTATAGGCTTTTTATTGTTAATATATAGCAAAATTATAGTTTGACATTTTAAATTGTCGTTTTCATTTCATCTAGAAGCATTTGACTGTGAACGTGACGGTTGTGGATTCGATTCTCACTAGGGGGAGTTATTTTCTTTTGCTCACTTTGGTTACAAGGCGAATCGCGGCGTTGAATTCCGCCAATAAGTTCACAATATTTCAATAATTGCTTGACGAGTACCCCCCTACTCTCGCGTAATGTTAAAAAAATTAATTCATTTTCATTTTAAGGTTGCGATATTTTATATAACCATATATAACTCGTTGAGTTCTGCTATTCAACACGCAATGTCTCCAGAATTCGGCAGCAAGTGGGAAACGGAGTGTTTTAAAACTAGGTTCCCTCTGCCTACCCTGCTGTGTGCGGGATACAGCGTGATATTAATATATCCTATATTTAACTGGTTTTGATTTCTTTTTAAATATATGTTAAATAGACATCGGTTTATTAAATTATATCGCGTTTAAACTGTATATGGACTGAACTATCTCTTCTATAAGTGAATATACTAAAATATGTACATGTAAATAGTAGTGTTATTAAGAAAACTGTTCAATAATCGTGTAAACTACTGAATATTTCTATATAAAATTATTATTTTTGGTAAATAATTTAAAATTAAATACATATCGATGAATAAATCGCTTTGTTTGTTGTGTATTTAAAAATTTATATATATATAATCCGATGCCTAATTAACTTTAAAAGTGACCCTGTTCTAAATATGTACATAGTATATGTAATACTTAGATAAAATAAATATATCATGATATATCCATTTAACAATTTGTTGTTTGAGTAAATATATGACATTAAATTTGTTCATTATACAGTAGACAAGCTTTCTTTTAAATAAAATTGCTATTCTCTTTTCTGAAGACACGTTAAGGCCTTTTTTAAGAAAGTAATATTGTTATCGCTGGTTAAATTCATTTTTAGATTTATCTTTACGTACATTTAATACCATTATGAAGGCGTAAAAACTCGACCACCGGTCGAAAATCGACCTTTATTTTATTTCACACAACAGAGAATACAAATAAACTTTTGAAATTATATAACAATCTAATAATACATGATATATATCATAGTTTTTTTAAAAATGTATCGTGTGTATGATAATTTGGTTAATAGGCTGTTGGCAGTTTTACATTCTAAGTCGACGATATGAAAGTATTCGCGGCTTCAAATGTATAAATGTAAATTATTAAATATGATGACTATGACATAAAATAGGTACAGTAAAATACTATACTTAGCCTGATTAAACGAAATATTATATTATGGCCAAAGTATACATACAAAATCTTTATATAAATTGTAACCTTTGTTTTATTTTGATTTATAAACTATGTTACTTTAAAGTGTCATATTAATTAGTTTAGTAGTTTTTGGGTGAAAGTGAAACAGACATCAATCCTCACATTTATATATTAGTAGGATATATTACGTTATGTAAACCTATATTGTTAAATTAACTATGGCCTTTATAAAATATTAAAAAACATATATTTATAAATATTTTTCTGATTGTTTAATATATAATATAGCTTGTCTACTTAGTATGTTGGAGCGTATCTTTTAACCTATACGTGATGCGTTAATACTGAAATATTTTATCTGTGTACTATAATATATTATAGAAAATCGATCAGAAACAACAATATCATAGATATAGATTAAAAAAAATCATGGTCATGATTTTATGTACATTTTTTTATAATACTTATCGTATTTTATATGCAAATATTAATATTATTTTAAGTAATACAAAAATGTACAACTTAATTATATGACACCATTTTTGTTCATTAGTCCCAATAAAATAAATATAGTTTATTCTATTCGATCCATCAGAATTGAACTTGCGATCATCTTATATAGTTACATATTTCTAGTGATTTATGTTTATTCTATGAATATTACTGTTTCTGGTCGTCTCTAAGTATGTTTTTGGCACTAATATTTATAACCGTGTATATTGAATGTTGAGCTTGATAGTATATTATGTATAGATATTGTAATAACCACATGTTTAGACGTAAGGAACATTCAATCCAGTCAATGTTAATCTTTAATAAAGATTTTATTTGGAATCGTTATTATTTGTACACAAATTTCTTTTAGTTTAAACCAGTTTATATATATTCTTTATTGCACAGATAAAAAAAAATAGTAAAATACAGTTGAAAAGTTAAGTTTACAACGGCGGGCTTATTTTTAAAAGAAATCTTCCAGCCAACTCATGGAAGTGAATGAGTGCAAACAGCGGAATAATATTATAGTGCAATCATAAAAGTATAAAAAAAAGAATTATCTAATACAATATACACAATACATACATACTATATACACACACATGCCTTAATCAGTTTAAACATAAATACAACAATTTTTTTAATGTGATTTCCTAAAGTAGTAGTCATCTGATACGGTGAAATAATTTAGCTATTATAGATTACGATTAAAAGAACATTTTTCAAAAAGGAATAAAAATAAGTCTTACCGTAAAAAATATGTGTGGAACCCATTAAGATCATAATCTTTGAACTTAGACACTACAATTTCAATTATAAAGATAGAAAAATTATCGTATTAATTTGCATTATTTATCGTTATTATTTATCGTATTAAGTTATAAATAAAACTTGCTAGCTATAAATATAAACTATAGTCAATTATCTCAAAAAGGGCTATCACGGATTCGGAAGACAATTTTGGTAAAAAGAAAAATTGAATAGTTTCTTTTGAAATATTTTTTTTCTGTTGCCAAATTACTAGAGCGAGGAAATAAAAAAAATAAATGAAATATTTTAATCCTCAGAGCAGAAATCGAACCCACAACTTGTCGCGCTTACAGTCACTCGCATGTGCCCCTGCGCCACTATTAGCCTTCAAAAAATATAAGCTTGGAATACTTGTATATTTATTGTATACCTGTATATTATTGTACTATTATTATTTAACGTTAACATTGTAATATTCTTGAATGTTTAATGTTATTTAGCACGACTTTAAAATGTCTGAAACTAGTATCGTATATGTATCATATATAAAATGTATTATACCTTGCGCCGAAAATGGCTTATTTAATGATATTTTTTTATTTTTTAGCTTCAGGCCATATCCCGCACACAGAGAAGAAGAATCGAGAAGGAATCTAACCCACAACCTGTCGCATTTACTGGCACACGTGTGTGTGTGTGCGCCACGACTGGCTTGACGGACTGGACTGGCTGTGTAAATTACATACAAATCGGTTATATTCTTGCTATATAGGAATAAGTAGGTAAATTTAAATGAAACAATCAAAATAAATAGTAAAAAAATGTATTTCATTGTAAATAAAAAATATATTATACTTGATTTATCTCAAAATATATGTAACATTTTATTTATATTTAACATCGATTATAAATATCGGTTTGGACAAATATTAACACTAGACTTATTTAAAAAAACTTTTTTTTAAGAAAATACAATTAACGTATACTGAATGGTTAAAAATTAAAAAAATCTTGGTAAATGGTAACTTTTATAATACTTCTTGTCATACGTTATTAACATTTAAACAAAAGTAAAATACACTTGTCACGAATATTGTTTCTAAATTTTTATATTATTATTTGTTTATTTCTTTATAATATTAAGATTTTTAATAAGAAATTAAAACTATTTAAATACGTAGAATATGTCTTTTTAATATATAAATAAGTAAAATTAAGTGAAGACAAAAATAAGGGATGTTTCATGCTTCCAAAAGTAGACAAATGGTTGTGTACACAGTCAAGTCACGTCACATACTATTGGAGTGGCATAGACATAGCTAATATGAACAAAATTAAAATTACTTTTTTATACTAGAAAAATATGTTGGATTTACAATGTAGTGACTAAACTTTCCTTTTTATATTTCATCAGTTTCAATCATTGTACACTAGATGGCGGGTCACAAAACTATATGTTTTGAAGGATGAGGCTATTAGTAGTATTTTTTAGTTTGCTTTCCTCGAAGAAAATATTTTTATAGAAATACAACATTCGACAATAGTTTAATTATATATGAATATAATTATCTATTTTGTCATTTACAAATGTAAAATTAATTAAATTATTTTGTACTCTAATACTGTTGATTGTTAGTTATACACGTATTATAAAAAATATAACACACGTAATAAATAACAGATACAATAAAAATATTTATTCTACATAGATTCAGCTAAAATGTCATTGCGGTGTACTATTGTGTGTAATTACAATATAACTAGCATTTGAAAATGTTAAAATAAAAACAAATTTATCTATTAAAAATGTGTAAAATTAAAAAAACAAGATACTTTACATTAAATAATAGAACGAAAAAGATTATCAAAGATAGATAATCTTGTTGGAGAATTAAGTAATACTTAAGAAATAATACCTAAAAATATATTTTGTTTAGAAAAAAGAAATCTTTCTTAAAAGTAAGTAAATTATTTCAAATTACCCATTATTTAATAAAACTAACAAGGATTTTGAAACTCACTTATAATAAATTTATTATTGAAAAGATTGATTTGTCAATAAATATTCGAATTTTCTGTATAGAGAGCTTAAACACATTAAACTTAAGAACACATTAAAGATTTTAAAAATATCAAGCTCAAGTTATTTATTTGTTCCATCGAGATACAGTTGCGAACATATATGTATACTAACTGTAAAATTTATACCAGTATTGTAATGAAGAGGTTGTTTGCTTCAACGCAGTCACTTGATCTCCCACTCGCACTCCTGGTTCTTACGATGTAACCACGGACAAAAGCTGGAAATAAAAGCTAGTATTTAATAATTGAAAAAAAAGTAAATACTTTAAGACTTTCATTCTGAACGTCAGCTCTAGTGTTACTTTAACATGTCTACTGCAGGATCTATTTTTGACCCCCTCACTACGCCACTGTAAGCCTCATTTTATTTTACACACAGGTAACAACACACACCGGCGTTAAGTCTATATGAGGCCGATTTCCGACCTCAAACCGCAGTTGACGTGTTAATCTAGTCTTGACAAATGTATTTATTTGAAAACATCTTACCTAAGGTTCCCTAGAGACATATAAAATGCGTTTATAATCGTCATTTGTTGCGTTAAAAAGATGAGTAATGAAAGTAAGCCGTTCATAAACTGTTATCGCATTCCACTCAAATTGCTGGTTGCTAAAACGAATAAATAGTACCTTTTTAGGACTTGAACCCGCGCCCTTTGGCTTCGAGTCCCGCTGCATTAAAATTTTTATACGTTCTCTAAATAAGTATTTTTTTCCTAATTGGGGAATAACACAAAATGTTAAGAATAATAATTTAAATTGTAATGAACGATGCCATGCAGCTAGTATGCGATAGTTGTGGACTCGATTTTATTTGTTATCATTAGAAAGTTCCTGAAATAAATATAGATATAATAGTATAAAAACTGAAGTTTGTTTGCTTGAACGCGCTTATATCAAGAAGTGGTTTGTGTTGGATAATCCATAATTGAATTATACAAATATACCAGAAAGCGAGCGGGTCTGTCAAGGTGTAGGTGTGATATTGTTCTCTCGATTGGTTAGTACAGCGTTTGAATGTAAGGCGATCAACCCGAGGCTACTTTAGGCTTTGCTTCAATCTACGGATAACAAGAGTATTCGTGTTAGCGGTGTATGTGCCAGTATTCTCAGCTCCATTAAGCGAACTCGAGGAGGTGGGATGATGAAGGGCAAGATGCTCTAGAAAGAAGAAACCATGGCAGGATTATAAAGCCTCAGGTAAGAATAAAACTGTTCTTGCGCTACGACGCTCTCTATATATGTATATATTAAAAAAAATCAGCTTCACGCTATATCCCGCACACAGCAGTGTAGGCAGAGGGAACCTAGTGTTAGGATACTCCGTTCCCCACTTTCTGCCGAATTTTGGAGGCATTGCGTGTTGAGTGGCAGAACTCAACGCCGCGCTTTACCTCGACACCAGAGCGAAGAAATGGAAATAAAAATTTAAGTAAATATTTCATCTCCTCGAGTGGGGATCGAACCCACAACCAGTCGGTTTTACGCTGCGCCACGACTGGCCTCTCTCTATATACTCTCTATATATATATAAGTAAATAATTAGAAATTTCTTTTGATAAACATCCGAAAGCAGATTCCTATAAGTTAACATGACTAAGGGCGCTTAGCAATTTAACCGGGGAAACCCCGTGACTTACTCAATGTTTAACAATTGAATGTCATAATGTAGCGTTAAATTCGATGTCCTAAAATAGTTGGTGATTTGTAACATAGGGGAACATAACAGTAACACTACTTTTAATTTCACTCATTAAATTTATTAAAAAAAAAAATCATTTTCAGTGGAAATTGCACCCATAACCATCGCGTTGACAGTCTATACCACTGCGCCTCGACGCGACGCCTTAAAGAATTATTAATACTAAAAATGTACATTATTCATAAATATATAATGTGAATGTATTTTAATATGGAAAGTTTTAGAGTTTTAATCTAAATACTTCTTTAAAATTCATAAGAGATAAGCTCTTTTACAGTGTAGTCACTAGTAGTGCATTGAGGTTTGTACGAATTCAAATGTGAATGGAATATATTAAACCGTATATGGACATGGTATGGTACGTGATTTTTGTGTTCTTAGGGTTTTTTGAGGTAAAATTAAAAAAAAATAACGGAACTTATAGTATCACTTTGGTGGTCGTCTGTCTGCTAGTGTGTCGATAGGTTTATCAAGACCGTTTTTCTCAGACAGGTTTTAGTTTTTATTATTATAAAATTAATATCTAATATTTATACAGGTCCTTGGAGGATATTTTTATATATAAGAAGAAAGAAATATTACAAATTTCATACACACACATATGCATTCATTCATTTAAGTTTGTCATCTTTTATAACTTAAACCTCCTACTGACTTAAAATTGCGAAATAGGTTAGCATAGGCATTTGTTATACTATGATTACTATATGATATGATCTTTTCTATGCAAAATTAAAGGGCAGTGGTGTTAAAAGTGTTCAAATCAAATGAATTACGAAAATATTCAGAGATCATAATTATTGAACTTTACAATATAAAAATATTAATATCAAGCGTTCAAAATAATCAGATTTTTATTTAAGATTGCGTCTGCAATCTTTCATGTCAATTCCATTTTTGTGCATATTCTCATGTCCTCTCTCTGATAACAATAAAGCGCGACGTTGAGTTCCTCAATATTCAATGTCTCTAAAATTGAATAACGGAATGTCTTATCAAGAGTAGTTTCCACTGCATTCTGTTATATGCGGGATACAGCGGAAGCTAAAATAATATATGCCGGTCGTGGCGCAAGGGCACAAAGTGTGACTGTAAAACCGACTTGTTGTGGGTTCGATCCTCATTCGAGGAGATGAAATATTTACTTAAATTTATATTTCCATTTCTTCGCTCTGGTGTCGAGGCAAAACGCGGCGTTGAATTATGCCACTCAATACGCAATGCGTCCAGAATCAGCAGAAAGTGGGGTTGGAGTGTCTTAACACTAGGTTCCCTCTGCCTACCCTGCTGTGCGCGGGATACAGCGTGAAGCTAATTAATTAATATTAATATAATAAAAATTCTATTCACATTGCGAAACACTTATTAGTTATTTCAAAGGTTTTTGTTTAGAAACAACTCGACTAACAGAATAAACTTAATTATATTGCAATGCGCAGTGAATGGCTTCCAGGGTGATTACGAGTAAACTTTTGCAATCACCATGTTCAAATTGAATAGGGTCTGGACAGTTTTTTGTTTGGCAACGATCGTTGTTTTGTTTTTCGTGAAGTAATAAAAATATTTTTACATTGAAATCTTTTAAATGTTACTGTTTTTAACAATTAGGTTTTGAAATTTGAAAAAAGCCTGTATGTGCGATGGTTATGAGATCGACTCTTTCTTATTCAGGGTAATGTGGCAGGGTGTGGTGTTACATACAATCAACATGTAATATATCGAATAATTTGAGGAAAGCGGGGAACTGAATGTTTTAACACCATCCGTCACTTGCCCAATTATGGGGGAAAATAATGTGGAACTGATAATTCAAATAAGAGCTTTAGTAATTAAATTTTTATAATGAGTAGAAGAAGGTGCTTGACTGCTGAATTTTTACATACCTATAAAATATTTCCATTTCCTTAATATAGTTATACACTAGTTTTAGTCCCAAAACGGAAAACAAAATTATCTTTTTCTAGGTGTTTTCTTTTCTCTTTTAACCAGAAGAAAGTGTTAAAAAAAATACAATTTCTAAATATAAATAATTAAAAGTTACTTTGTCATACTGTATTTTTCTTTTTGTCATATTGTATTTTTATTTTTATTTTTCATATTGTATTTTCCTGTTGGTGTAATATTGTATTTTTCTTTGTTTTCAACTCACGTTGATCCGACACGGCTTTAATTCTACTTCTAAGTTGATAAAGACTTTATTAATCTAGACAGTTTTTATATAGTAGGTGTTAACAGCTGCTACACTGATGAGACTTTGCAAAAAAATGGGATTTGATTGGTTTTTTTTCACTTCGTTCCCTACTTTTCGAAATAAAGTGTGATGGTGGAACTCAACGCCGTGCTTTGTCTTATTTCCAGAGCGAGGAAATGAAAATAATTCATCTCCCCGAGTGGGCAAATCCAACTCACAACGCCGCGACGGCCTGTATTTCATCAAAATACTTAATTTTTACGTGTGAAGCTGCGCTGCTCTTGGTTGCCGTCCAACCAAATCAGCCACTGAGCCATAACTCCTTTTCAAATTACGTTAAAATTCTTATACCCTTATTACTATTTTTGCTATCTCTGTAGCGAGATTTTTATAAATTTCCGCTTCCCAAAGACCAATAACTGATAACGAACATTGACTTCGAGACCTTCTTCGTTTACATTTTAAAACAATTTCGTAAAATCTTTTTCTTTCCTAACTGCAGCAATAACATTAAATAAAGTATCCCGCATACAGAAGGGTAGGCAGAGGGAACCTCAAGTGAAGACACTCCGTTCCCCACTTTCTGCCGAATTCTGGAGGCATTGCGTAATTGAGTGGCAGAACTCAACGCCGCGCTTTTCCTCGACACCAGAGTGAAGAAATGGAAATATAAATTTAAATAAATATTTATCCCCTCGAGTGGGGGTCGAACCCACAACCAGTCGGTTTTACAGTCACACTTTCTGCCCCTGCGTCACGACTGGCCTATCTATTTAAAAAAAAAATAGCATGTATTTAGCTGTAAAAGTATGTATACTTTAGTCAGTGTGGCATTGAATTTTGAAAAAACGAACACCTTTATTGTAGAAAATCTGACATAATTTTTTACAAAAGAGGTGTCAGTTATTTCAAAATTTAATTAATATGCTATCTTTAAATGGATCATCCATTAGATAATATTATATTTCCACTAAATAACAGAGAAGCTTTGGAATTCAATTATATCCCAGTCCGGAGTAATCAGAGAAATGGGTTCCGATGAAATGATAAACCGATCCGTATAATTGATTACAAACAGATTAAGTTTGTAGCGTAGCTTTTGTTTGATACTATAGAAGAAAATAATTTTATAATAAAAAAAATATATGGTAATTTTTAACGTCATTCCGACAAAGACGATCGATGTTTTTGTATAATAAAAATTAATAATAATCATTATAACAAAAGACGACCTTGGATTTCGCCAATTAAAATGTAATGTCTCGATTAGGTGGTGCAGAACAGGGGACTACAGAAAAATACATGTATAAGCGTATAAGCTGCATGCTTTATCTCAAATATAGTATGGTAGGTTTCACTTTCTAAATATTGCGTGTTGAGTTGCGAAACTCAACACCGTATTGGAACACACTTATAATTTCTTGCATATTTAAATAATTCATATAACCGCTTCTTTTACTCTACTCAATGAGATAAATGTTAAATAGAACTTCAAAGAAATGTTGTTTCAAATAGATAATTGTATGAAAAGCTGAAAATAATTTGAGCAACATTTTTATCTTCAGTCTAAACATTTTGATCGTTATGCGAATGATTTATGACATTAAAGAAATTCTTTAAAGGTATTTTCAATAAACGAAACATATTTACTCGAAGCCAAGTAACTGGTAATCCGTTATAAGATAGATTCGTCTTCAAATCGCTTTATATTAAATATAATTTTTATATTAACTTGTTTAAAATACGACGTCTAATGGACGGTCGACTGGTATTAGAGGAGTATAGTATCTGAGATATTGGAAGACTGCACCGAGGGCGCAGTTGGAGGAGATATTAGACTGATATTATAGATATGTCCGTTCAGAATGAACTATGTGCAATATATTCTTGAAAGTTTTTTGTTGTTGTAATAAAAATTATATCATTATTTAATATAAACGATCTACGACCATGTGGTCATATACCTTTATATGTTTGTGTGTATTTTATTTGACTACAAGTTAAAAAGTTTTCTTACGTTTTTTTTTCTGTAATGTCTTATTTATTTATTTAAGGAATTAATTTATAATTACCCAAATACACAATTAAATAAATAAGACATTATAGAACATGTAATGTCATTATTTCTCTTACACGTTGAATTCATAGCAGGGCATGGAGAATCTAGTGTTAGGACCCTCTGTTCCCTCCCTTTCACCCGAATTTTGAGACTGCGTATTAAGAGGCGGAACTCAACGCCGCGATTTGTCTTGTTACCAAAGCGAGGAAATGGATATAATTCAAATGAAACAAACAATCATCGCTTTTATACTTACTACAGACTTTCAGACGACGCCTTCTGTAGATTTTGCTATTACAAGCGAAAACAATAGATACGTCATACTCTTATTATCAATTTATTAAACATTAATAATTATTATTTAAGGAATTAATGCACATCTCTGACTCAGGTTTTTTTTTCATTACATTTTATATATTATATTAATATTTTTAAATTATATAAATAAATAAAACTAATATATTTGTATATATATGTCATTTCATGTCATCATTTGTATATACTCGTATAATACAAAGAGTTATAGATAAAGTTACCAGAATATTCTAAAATTTTACTTTTATTTCATAGTAGCCAAAGACGTTTTAAATCACATAATATACAAAATAGTATAATATTAATAGTTGTTCTTCATACCTGGTGCTGCTATCTGAGACTCGCACAGGTCCCCAGTGTACCCGGGCGCGCAGATACAGCTCACCGCCGCTGGACCCATTTGCCTGTTACAATGGAATATTTTAATATATAGATACTTACAATAAACAATGTTTTATATATTAAATTATAAATTAAATATTTAAATATACATCAATTTACGATAAAGTTATTTAACTTTAGCTTCGCTGCACCACGATAATTTCTATTACAATAATGTTGCAAAACACTATTTTCTCATCACTAGTAAAGCAGCTAAGAAGGCTACATATGAATATGTGTAAAAAAATTAAGGTTCCGGTAACGCAAAAAATATGCATCTATAATACAGTCATACAATTATAGGAATTTACAATTAACAATTTTCTAAGATATTCAACTCAAAAGACGAAACTTACTACTAAAATTTGCGAAAACTTTCATAGAAAATTAACAAGTTCGAAATGGCTATAACAGCCTCATAATACTTGCACACGTACTCTAGAGCACTACCGTGTATCCAGTCCGACCTCCGCTCCGTTAACTAAACTACCTAATGTAGCTGGTATCTACAAAATTTATGTAAATCCCCAAATGAGTATCGAAGTATCCGAAACCAATTAATCCCGCAGTGTATTCTGTAAAGTATCGGATACAATATAAAGTCTATTATTTTACTTTTATAGTCCTGGTAAGTAATACTGGAAACGCGACGGTTGTAGGTTCGATTCCAACTTAGGGGAATTAACTATACAGAAAATGAATTGTCGGTTTGGTAAAAGAGAAACTAACTATATACCGAATATACGAGTAATTCATTATATATATAGCATGTTAGAAGTTATTATTATTTTTTTTCGTTTCTTCATAAGTATTGGGCAACTTTTCGGATAAATGAGTGGTTGGCAGTGGATTTAAATTTAATGTAAGCTGTCATTTACTTAATGATTGTTTTTACACTTTTTATTGTTTTTTGTTTTTTATTTAGTTACGTATATAATTTTATTTTCCAAACCAACAGCAATTAATTAAATATGAAATATGTGTTCAAATAAATAACTAAACTGAATTATATTCTCTTTGTGGTTTAGCATAACTGAAATTCTGGCTGGCTCAGTGTTGATATTTACAAAGACAACAATAATAATGTTAACTAAACGTATATCATTTGTACTTGTACTTCGAATAAAATCAATATATTAAGTATTTCTAAAAAAACTGAAATAAAACCTATTTCTGTAATTTTAGAAATACTTAATTTAATATTTTATTCTTTCTACACGAAATGAAAGTTAAGATTAAAAGATTACCCCCTGAAGTTAGTGCCATTTATTTCTAATATCAAAAACCATAAATTTTATCCTAGAATATTATAGAATGTCATATATATACAGCAGTAATTAATCCATAATGAATAGTCAAATATTTGTGATATGAGCGTTTCTCTATTCTGAACCACCCTTTAGGTACTCAAGTGAACATTTATCAGGCGAGCACACGTATTTAGAACATAATTCATGGGCCACGAGATTGTATGGAAATTGATGCTATTATTGCAATGAGGAGAGCACTTCATGCAGCAAGTGCATTACGTCAGGCAAACAGTTTGAAAGCCTTTATTACACGTCCTGCTCTCGTAGTGTCGGCGTGCATCGCGATCGTATGATGGGTTGTATCATTTTGTTACATTTATATTGTAATAATATATAAATATTCATTTCTCTCGCTCTGGCTCTGGCGTTGAATTCCGCCAGTCGACACATAGTGTATTGAGAGCACCATAGCGTAAGAATTCCTCGGATTCTGGGAAATAAAAGTTTCGCATTTGAAAACGGAATATATTGATATGAAATACGCATTCTTAAAAATAAAAAATAATCTAAAATTAGATAAATACTTGTATAAATGTACTCGTGCCAAAATTATAATGAATAAATTAATTATATTAAAATATTAATAAATTAATTAATATTTGCATTCTATTCTGAATCAATATTTAGAGTGTAGGTTAAACTTTTAATATTATTATTCAGCCAATTATAAAACAATCATTGCAAAAATTTCAAAAAAAAAAAATACTTGTATTTTTACGTAATAATAACTTGTGTTTTTACGTTATTGTAATTCTATATTTTCTTTTATAACTTATCAGATAACTTGAGATTCGAAAGCAAAGTCGATTGTCTTACAAAATGGATTGAATATATTGTTCAAACTGATTATTGCGTTGCAATTTAATTTGTTATGAGTAAATTTATTTTTTTGGTATAGACTATCATTCCATCATTTGAAGATCGAACCCACAACCACCATGTTTACAATCCAATGTTTAGCCCACTGTGCCACAATGACTTCAAGCTTGTCTTTGCCATACAAGGTGTCACAAAAATAATACTAAAAGTATATAAGACGTGAATATTAATGATATTGTGACAACAGAAACTTTCGTACTAAATATCGAGGGAGATCCATCGTCGGCGACGTCGAACTCGTTATCGCGAGGAAATTGCGAGGACTTAGGATGTGAGCTGTGACCTCTTTCGGATGGATGAGGGACACTATTTTAATTGTGTGAAAGAAAAAGCTTAAAATATTATTCGTTTGTATTTCTAACTTTGGAAAATACTTGTTCAAAATTTGAGGTTTATGTTGAACTTCGAAAAAACTATGTGACAGCAGAGTAGGCAAAAGGAACATAATTAGGATTTTCGAGTTGAGTGGCGAAAACCAAGCCCGCACTTTATTTTGTCAGAGCGGGAAATAAAAATAATTTAATTAATAATAATAATAAATAATTAAATAATGAAGCCATCTGGGGCAGGACACAAGCGTACGACTGTAAACGCGACGCTTATGGGTCCGATTCCCACTCGATGATATTATGTGTTTAATATTTTCAGGAAATGAAAGCTCTGTTAAAGTGGTAATGCACGGCGTTGAGTTCCGCCTCTCAACACACAATATCTCAAGAATGCGGCAGAAATTGGGGAAACTCTTATGTAATAATGAAGTACGTAGTGTCTTGACACTAGGTTCCCACGCACTGCCTATCCCGCTATGTGCGGAGTATATTGTAAACTACAAAAAGAAAAGTAATAACTATTAAAAAAATAACAGGTTGACCTTGGATAGAATGTATTTATTATTTTTTTATAGCTTGACGCTTATAAGGGTGTAATATATTAGTAGTAAACCAAAATTAATTAACAAAATTTTTAAAGTAAAATATGCTACAAACTGATAGTACTTGCACTCTAAACTATTTTCTTGATGCTGTAATAAATTATTAGTAAGTCGTCTTGAAGTTAGTTCACTTTTGGTTAGCCTAATTAATGAAGCCTAACGAATGAATATTAAATTAATCACAGTTAAAACGTAATTTATTCGGAAACACCCTTTAATTAGCGATTTCAAAACGAAAACCTAATTACGGTCTGGTCTATATAAGTACATGTTATATTAAGATCAGCCAAAGCGCGCAATTCAAATTTAATTTATCAAAACACCTGTTTCTGTAGGAAGGTTTGACAAGGGTCACGCTTACCTGCAGGTTCCGCCGTTTTTGCACATGTTAGACGTCCTCGGGCACAACGGCTCGCTTTTGAGGCATTGTATGTTGAGTGGCGGATCTCAACGCCTCGTTTTCCTTTGGTACCTTGTGTAAAAATGAAAACATTTATTCATTTCCTCCTGTGGGAATCGAACCCATAATCGTCTTGTTTACAGTCACACGCTTGTGCCACTCGCCATGACGGCCTCTATTTTATTTATGTTAAACGTTAATTGTGTAATATGCTGTTGTTTTGTCTTTTTAGGGTTTCGAACCTCAAAAGAAAAATAACAGGACCCTTGTAGGATAATTTTATCGTCCGACTGTTTGTCTGTTTGGATGTCTGTCTAACCATCTGTCTAGGAAATTTTTCATGAACGCGCCAACAAGCTATTTTTTATCTAAAATATAGGATAACAGTCTTTTCGAGTTACATATATCAAAAGTAGAACAAAAATTGGAATTAAAAGGTTTATTGAATTAATGAAAATTAAAAAAAATATATAGATATTGATAATAAATGAATATATAGATTGAACGTATGGCTTAGTGGTCAGAGCGCCTGGTCGGTTTCCAGGAGGCTCGGGTTCGAGTCCCGCTACGTTCAAATTTTTACGTTTTTACGTTTTCTAAATAAGTTTTTATATAGATATTTTTCTGAGAGATACGAAAAGAGCACTTTTATTTTTATTTAATACTAAAATTCCAAGACAAAATTTATACTAAAATTAACAAGTCAAATAAAATAATAGTTTGACCAAACATCAAGAGTCACGCAAATATCCCATAAAGCCACTCGCTCTTCGAAACAAGGATTAATTTTAAATATTCATGAATTTTCAACTTAAAGTGAAACCCAATTTCATATTTCAGCGCCAATTATTAAGCAAATGAACGGATACCATTAGTATTATCGGGAGTTAACGCTCGACGGTCAAATTACAAGCGATTCCAATCCAGATGTTTTAAGTAAGTATATGTTTTCCTGTCGTTTACAGGTTTATATATAAGTAATGGTAGACGTTTATATATAAGTAATGGTAGACCGTGAAGTCGATAGGTTATTCTGGATAGCATTTTTTATCGTATTTAACGTATTTCATAAAAACAAAATAGTTACAAACTTTTATAAATAGTTAATGTCATACAAATTGAGTGCATACGCTCGCAAGTATAAGTTTGTCAAATTTTTCAAGTTTATCAAGTTGTACTTCCTATTGAGCATTGTATCGGCAAATTAACTTTTTATATAAATAAATTTGAAATCCATATTATTTAAATAAATGTGAACTTTGTCCTCTCACACGATATTATACTAAAGGAATTCGAATTAAATTTCTCATACTATCCGTCGTATCTGTGGCAACACCGTACAGAGCTTTCAAGTGGGACACGAAATAAACAAATTGACACGCTAACAAATATTTTGTCACGTAAGCGCTGTGAGCGGATGCGGTCGACGTGCTTATTGCATTAACTAAAACTTAGTTGTACTTGGAATCTCGGTGCATCCACTATCAAACAGACATTACTGTACTAAACCCAAACAACTGCACGCCACGTATTTATGTGAATCCACAAGACGTTTAATTGATGTATTCTCAAGCGGAACTTGGCGCGCTCGCTCGTTAGAACTCATTTACTCGCCATATTATTAAAGTCGAGTGAAATTAACTACTACACTTAACGATAGTAATTTAGAAGACTAATTTACTACTTAAACAATACTAGGCTTTTGAACTCCTAAATAAGTGTCGTCTTTCAAAGACCTACACTAACTTTTACATGAAATACCACTTCCAACCCTAAAATTACGATTCGTTGATATTTCTACTACTTTCGATTATTTACGTAAGGCTCATCCAATTAAAACAAGAACAAAAGGCAAAGCAATTGAGTCAATAAGATGTGAAATTTGAGCGATTCATTAAAATAGACTGAATGAGCGCTATTGTCAAATATATTGTATAAGAATCGAGAACAAACCATTGCTACTATGTAATCAAGTAACAAATGCATATCATAAAACGAAGCTGCCTAATGATGATATTTTATTATTTAAAAAAAAAGTCAGCTTCATGCTGTATCCCGCACATAGCGGAGTAGGCAGAGGGATCCTATTGTTAAGAAATTCCGTTCTTCACTTTAAGCAGTATACCGATATATTTATATATAAAAAAATATTATATTGTAAAGCACGATCACTAAAATTCAACATGGAGTATCTTTCACTTTTGTTGACAAAGCACATGGATGAACATGAGATTAGCGAAGCACAGTTTAACAACATGAGGGATACGGTACGGTCCACAAGATACGCAGGGTCGACATTATAATAATGTATGCATATGAGGCGTAGAGTTCCGCCGTTCCTAAAAGTAGGGAACAGAGTGTCTTAACACTAAGTTCCCTCTGCGTATCCTTCTATATACGGAATACAGCGTGAAGCTGAAAAAATAAAAAAAAATATATATAATATACTTACTTATAATCAGGTTTAGCGTAACAATGTCCCAGTAATCTACACTCTATAGCGCTATACGAGGCCGGCTCCGGCGCGGTGGACGGCGCCTTCACCACATACGTCATGTTGAACCCGAAAACTGATAGTAGCCCGAGAGCCCTCAGCTCAGTGTCTTCCAGTCTGTTGAGAGTAAGTTCTACGACTCGCACTGGACTCCAGAGTCCAGAGACCTGTAAAGGAAATTAATTGTTAATATTCAAGTTATGTACTCTGTTGGTTTAATTTTAGGAATAGTACTATACCTACTCACACGTATTGTTGGTATTAGAATTGTAGTTTTTTTCTTTTCTGTGTTGTGTAAAAAACAGAGAGATAGATAGATAGGAGAAGATGACCTTGTGTACTTAATAGTGAAACTCAACGCCGCCCTTAGATATACGGAAATAAAGAAAGTAACGAAAATAATTAAAATATAAGCATTGCCCCATGTAGGGATAGCCTTTACATTAAGCCGCTGTTCCAGCGGAATGGACTGGAAGAAATTAAATTAAATTTGCAATTTGTCAAATAATCTTTTTCCCGTTAATATAAAAAAAAAGCTTGTCATATACTAAATATATATAGAAGCTATCGTAAGCTAGAAGATTGTGGTAAGTCCTATAAGTATTTAGTAAATAAAAAAAAAATAAAAAAATTGACGCATCGTGAAGAACGGAGGGTTATAAAAATATGCGGTACAAATCGTAAATTTGCTTATTTTACCCGTTAAATAAAATAATAATAAGAACAACTTGAATTTAATATTTTTATTGTACATGGTAAAAAAATAAAATACGCTAATATTTAAGGTAATATTAATACAAAAAGAAAATGAGAAATCACCATTCCTCTTTCAGGAGATTAAGGTGAGTACTCCCTTTATTATGTTAATTCCTGTGAATTATGTAGATTGGAGTAGTCTATTGCTAATATAATGTACATTTTTTTAAATATTTTCGATATCTTATCTGTAAACAGAATAACTTATTGTAAATGAAATCGTATTAAATTATTTTATTGAGTAATTCCTCTATCTTACTATGCTTGGAGTTAAAAGAAAAAGTTAAAAAGATAGTAGACTATACAGAACTATGTATGTTATGTGAAAAGGAAAATTTATAATAGTTTATTTATTTATAGATCGTCACAATTCCTTTGAATGTGTATTTTAAAGCATAGACGATTCTTAGTACTTACTGACAAACCTGTAGCCTGTATTGAGAAAAAACATGATTAGTTAAGGTAACTTAAAACAGAGTATCGTACTTCGTTCCCATGAAGACATTTCAATTCTCCGTTCTTGAATCCTTGAAGCATTGCGTGTTGAGTGGTGGAACTCAACGAGGAACGTTACGAAGTGAATTTCAAAATATTTACTCAAACCATCTCTTGTGCACGTTTCGTAGTCAAAAGTGCCATAACTACAGCACTACGCGACGCTACAGCACTTCAACTGACTGCAAAAGAGGCTATAAAGAAAATATGTTTTTCAATTTATCTAAACGAACTGTCTGTGAGACAATTTTAAGTATTATAAGTTTGGATTTGTTTGAAATAAGAGGTAGTATAGTTTATAGTTCAGTATAGATAGAGTAAATAGTATTTCATAATACCAATGAGGCAAGTAGTGGTGCAGGGATACAGGTACAAATAAAAAAATATATATTTTAATTTCTTCGCTTTGATAACGAGGAAATTAAGTACGTTGAGTTCCGCTATTCAGCACACAATGTCTCTAGAGGTCGTCAAAAACAAAAATAAGTATCGTTATAGGAATTAAGTGTCTTAACATTAGGTTATCAGGTTCCCTCTGCCTACCATACTTTGTGCAGGATACAGCGTAAACCTACAAAAAGTAAGCTTACTAATGATTACTAATTTAAAATCCAGAGTGACTTATAAAGATTTATGCATTGGTTTATAGATAATGAGAAAATTTTATGTAAATGTAACAAGATTAGATGATATGCATTCTCCCATTGAGTAATATAGTCTTTTTTACCGAACAATCTCCTTCCTAGAGGCCAGTCGTGGCGCAGTGGCACGAAGTGTGACTGTAAAACCGACTGGTTGTGGGTTCGATTCCCACTCGAGGAGATGAAATATTTACTTAAATTTATATTTCCATTTCTTCGCTCTGGTGTCAAGGCAAAGCGCGGCGTTGAGTTCTGCCACTCAACATGCAATGCCTCCAAAATTCGGCAGAAAGTGGGGAACGGAGTGTTTTAACACTAGGTTCCCTCTGCCTACCCTTCTGTGTGCGGGATATAGCGTGAAGCTAATTTAATTTTTTTTTTATTTTAATCTCCTTCCTATGTTCTCCATACAACGTGACATTGGCGAAGTATTCCCGCTCAAATGGTTTCAGCTATTATCGCGCTTTTTTCCCAAATGTGATTCGTTTGTTACATAATTACTTTGGATACTCTACTGTGGCTGCGTTTTAAGGAATTTAGGTTGCACATTACTCTATGTCTACAAAGCACTTGAAGACTTTTTGTTCAAGTTAAAAAAAACAAATCAGTTTTAAATTGTACATATTTCCTCGTGGGCGTCACATCTTGAGGGTTGTGGGTTCGGTTCCCATTCAGAGGAATTATTTGTTTTTTAGTAGAGGGTGTAGAAAAGTAAGTGCTTTTCTTTGCCGAGAGAGGATGTCCCAACATTCTTACAGAAACGGGAAAAGACAGAAAATATTTAATGTGATACAAAGTGATTTATCATTAATCCTCTCGCCGAAGTTAACCCTGACAAGTCATAATCTTATCTTTCAGTAAAGTAAAGTAGCATTTGTGAGTTACAAGCGCACAGAGCGCTCTAAGCGTAGTTAATTATGAAACTCGAAGTCGTTTACAAACTTCTAACATATTGTCATGAGTTATTAAACACATTTTACTGCAATTGCGTATATTCTACTATGGCAATAAGAATAAATCATTTCTATGTAATATTCATATTTGTGGATATGTTAGTACGTACTTGAGGACGACTATGCAACTACTCCACAATAGCCATTATTTGTTCAGTTATATTTTTAAAAATATTACTGTTTTAACATTCAATTTATTCTGTTTCCATTATTTTTGCACAAAGAAAGCAAGCTATATTAAATTGTTTGTTGTCTACCTTTGTTTAGCTGAAAATGTTATGAGTTTCAAGATTTGATATTATAAGCTCTCATTTCACGGAGCAAGGTTTGCGTTATATTTTACATAGAAAATTTCTATGACTACTTTCGAAAATAGCATAATTAAGTAATTATATGTTTATGTATATACTATATTTTTTATATTCTTTATTATATACTTACCTGCGCACGTAGTAGCAAGCCTTTATACCCCCTTCTCCTTCATTTATTTTTTTCATTAAAATATCTACTACAAAAACTATTTCCGTCAAAATAAAACTGGAACTTACAATCACCATAACTAAAGCCTTGCTCTATTGCAAGTGTATACACAAATAATATCACAATAAAAATGCATATAAAAATTAAACAAAAAAACCAGCACGATGTTGTTTACCAAAGCGTGGTTGCAGTACAAAAGGAGGTTGAAGTGATCACTATAGTTAGTAAAAATATGGGAAAGGCGGGATGATAAATGCAATAAGTATGCTACTGACAAATATCATAATACGGATTACGTGGCGTAGAACGCTGAGAAATGGCATGTAGGTTCCTTGGAGAGTGAAGCGGAACACTAAGGGAATATTTCCCGAAATAGGGGGACGGGAGAAAACAGGATTATCAACTTTACATCGTAAATAAACTAAGTTGCGAGCGACGACTAGTATAGTATAAAGACAATAAACAGTATGGAGAAGGGTATCTTGTTAATTTGCTGATTGCCAATGGTAATAGTGTACTTTTTGTTATCTATATATGAAAAAGGTAAACCCGTAAAAAAGATTTATTCCTGAATGCTTTGTGTTGCCGCTATTTAGGGGCTGAAGCTGTACAATAAAAACACATATATATAAATTGTTTCATTGATGCCTACCAGTAAACTCAACTAAGTCTAAAGAACTTTTTGATAGATAGTTTCAATGATATTCTAACGCTTAACATTAGGTTTTTCTCCGTATCTAAAAATATTTTCCGAGGGGGGCTTGAAAATGTTCTTTTAACTTTAAAATTATTAAATACTTTTATACTTCTGCTATAATATTATAAATTTACTTTTAAAATGAATTTTTCGTCTAATTTTTAGATTTAATATTTTCTTATAAAAAAAAGTAAGCAGGCACGGCGCACCCGTATATAGGGGCCCCCTATTACTACGCCCATGCCTATCCTACATATTATGCGGATGATGCATAATAGAAACAATATATAAAAAAAATTACAAACCTTGATTTGATGTTTTGCAGGTTAAAATATGTTTAGAAAATATTAAAAAATAAGAATCAAAAAGGATTTTTTTTCTTTAGAATATTTTTTCCATTTCAGGTATCGTAAGGCAAATGTATTAATACCTAATAACCAGCAATTTTCCAAATATCAAGTTGAACAATTTTTAGTTATGTTTAATAATTTGTATTATAATATAATGAAAAAAAAATCACATATAAATATAAATATCTAGTTTCTTGGAAAAAACTCATTCTTTTTAAAATATAGTTTAAAATGTATCAGATATTATAAACACCGTTACACCAGTGAAAAATGTAAGCTATTTTTTCAACTCGTATTTTTGCGTTGAAAATTGCTCCGGGGCTTTAATAAAAGGTGAAGAAGATCTCGCCACTAGCTGCTTAGAGAAATATATTTGCTCCTTAGTCTTTAACATTTCATTTTCTTATAGTAAAAGCTTAACTAAAAGTCTTTTTATTCCTTCAATCGATAGATTATGGTATATCTATCGTCTCTAGTTAAATTTTTATCAGGTGTTTATGACGCTTTAAATCCTTTCTTAGACTGTTTCAAGCACAATATAATAGAGGATGAGAGAAGGTACATGAAAAGAACGGAAATTAAAAGTCAGGTTATTAATAAACTCCGTTTTCTTGATTATGCGTGTTGACTGATGGAATGTAGCACCGCATTTTATTGTACCAGGCATTTTTGTTTCTCTATGTCGTTTATACTACCAAAATTAATGATACTAATATATTTTTTTTCACTGTATGTATCTTATATATTATAAGAACAAAAATTAAACGTTTAAAATAACTTTTACATAAGCATATGTTTGTATGGATGGACCATAAACATCATGCAATGTTAAATCTCTAACTACTTACATTATCAATCAACGTATTAATGTTGTACAAATTAGTATACTAAACATATTTTAGTACAAAGCGAACATTATTAATGGTTTTTATATTTAATCAAACTTGAAGATACTGAAGGCTCAAAATATTTTCATTAACATGAATATAAGGCAACGGTATTGTGGGTGTATAATTCTTAAATAGTTAATTTTTTTCACCTTCACGCTGTATCCCGCATGCAGAGCTGGCAGAAGGAGCCTAGTAGTAAAACAATCCCCTCGTGGCGTGTTAAATGGCGAAACTCAAGGCTTTTCCTAGAGTGGAAATCGAACCCATACTACCTGTCATATTTACGGTCACACGCTTGTTTGTGACCCTGCGCTACGACAGTAGCTATGACTTTTATTAACATAAAAATGTTTACATTATATGCATGTAATTGTAAGATACTTGCAATAGTAATGGTTTTTGTACATAAGTTTTGTAGATGAAACAATTCAGACTTCTAGACTAACATAATAGAGCTATATATAAGATGAAGATACTGTTTTGTCAGGATCTACTTGTAGTAAAAATATACTAAATATTCTTATTTTTTTTTAGTTAAGCTGAAGGAAACTGGGAACCTAATGTTAAGACAATCCGTTCCTATTAAGAATCTTGCGTTTTCTTCTCCAAATTTTGGGGACATAGCGGGTTAAGTTGCGGGACTCAAAGCGCAAGGCTTCCAGAATTCAGAGGTAAGTAGGGACAGAAAGCATCTAAATGAAAACAGATTCTTAAGAAGATGAAGTCTTAGCACTAGGTTCCCAGATTCCCTCTGCCCACACTGCTTGTTTGGTACAACGTGAAGTTAAAACCAATTTTCAAGACACAGCAATCTAGTCTTTCGTGTGCAGAAGTACCGCTACAGTATTTTCCCTTTCTCTGTTCAAGTATGGTTTGCGTAAAAATCTCTCCCTTTGCAAAAAAATGTCTGAGCGCTAAATCCAAAACGGATAAGTGAATAATCAAGAAAATATTAATATTAATGGAAGAAAATATGAATATTCGCATACGTACCCACCCTACATCTACAAATTATTCCCTTGATTAACCTACATACCCTACCTACATTATTGGTTGTAAATCATTGAATCGAAACTCAGCTCGTGTTGCCTCCAAGCGATTTATAAATGAAATCGAAATAATAAAACGATTCAACGAAAATAGGATTAAGCAATTGCTTTCGTTCGTACTCAGTCAGTACGTCAGTAACAAAAGGCTTGGAATGACAATTTAATATTTCATTCCACTTTTACAATATTTTTGCTACCTAGGTAAAAACGCCGTTAGAAATCATAGAAAATCAAGATTCAATATAATATATATTAAAGGTGCGCCTAATATTCTTGCAAGCGTATAATTTAAAGCGATTTTTTTCATTTAAAAAAATGTATGTATTTTTTAGCTCCACGCTGTATCGCGCATGTACCAGAGTAGGAAAGAGCCTATTGAAAAAAAAAATGCTCCCGGTTTTCCGCCAAATTCTGCAGCATTACGTGCGTGCAGCGTGTTGTGTGGCGGATCTCAACGCCGCGCTTTTTCTCGACCCCAGAGCGAAGAGATGAAAATATTGAATTCCTCATTTCCTCATGCGCTAATTGAACCTACAACCATAGCGCTTACAAACAGAGACTATCCCACTCCCACACACACGCGCTTAAATTTTTACTTTTTTATCTTCATGCTAGGAACTTAGTATTAAGACACATCGTTACTTTTTATACTACTTCCGTCCCCTACTTTCCGCCGAATTCTCGAGATATTGAATAGCCGATCCTCAACGCAGCGCTTAGCCTCAACACTCGAGCGATCAAAAAATCGAACGAAAAAATCGAACCAATAACTAGTTGCGCTTACCGTCACACTTCGTGCAACCACGCCTATCTTCTACCTATTATAAATATTACTCAACTACAAAATAGTTATAATACGTACCTAGTAAGCGTTTGTTTCCAAGTTTACCAACGTAACTTATAACGAACGCTCCATAAAGGAACATCGAAACCGATGGTGGCCGTGCACTTGCTTGCTTGCTTGTTTAGATCCACTAACTTGTTCATTTATATTATGTATTAGTTTACAATATATCACAGGTCATCATGGCACAGTGGCACAAGCGTGTGACTGTATACACGACGGCTATGTGTTGGATTGCTACTAGGGGTAATTATTTGTTATTTATAAATATATACATTTCTGCGCTGTGGTAGCAAGGCATAGCACGGCGTTGACTTCCGCTAATCAACACGCAACTCCTAAATGATTCGATGGAAAGTGTGGAACAGAATGTCTAAACGCTACGTTCCCTCAGTTATACCGAAAGCCAAAGAGATAGACACAAATAGGCAAAACGCGGTATTGAGTTTTGCCACTCAATTGCAATTGTTTTGCCCGCAACGTCTCTAATAGAACTGAATATAGAGAACGAAAGCAGCTTTTAACTAAAGAGATATTTAAAACCATGTTTAAAAATTAGATTCAAAACATTTAATATCTACGTATATATGTATATAGAAATTTCATATAAATTTATATGAATGAATACGTAGAACGAAAGCAGCTTTCAGCTAAAGCCACAACTCACAATATTATTTATAAATAAAGCTGTGTTAGTTTTCTCAAATATTGGTTCATTAAAAAATCAACGAGATCATAGTTAACTAAACGATGGAAATTTAAATACATTTTGGGATTATTGTAAAGCTGTAAAGTTAGTACAAAGTGTTGGGTGCGTTTTTTACATTGCCTTAGAGGGTTGATTTCGTTATTTGGAAGGAAAAAGGATTGAATTTTTTTGGTTTACAACCTTTGTATATAACAATAGAGCCGATTTGGGTCAGTGTCCGAATGCCACTTTGCAATTTTTCTAGCTTAGCTGGTGCGTTAAATTATAGGATTATTTAATAAATTTAATATAATATACAATTACATTAGGTATGTAAATTATAAATAGATTTAAATGAATTTCAATATAATCTCCATAAAAAAATATAAAACATATTAAGCAAACCATGATAAGATTTAAATACACTTTTTATATTATGTCATCATGATATTTTTAAGGTTCTGTACCTTTTAAAGAAACCCTTTAAAAAACACTTTATTGTCCGTCTGCCGGTCTGTCTATCAAGAGCTTTTAGATATCGAGTTAAAATTCAAATCATATACTCATATCTACGGTCCTATGATTTCCTGAAAATATAATGTATGTACATTTACTTAAAACAAAGAAATGGCCATTTTTATAGCAAAACACGAAGTCAAAATTAATAGGGTACTTCCGATTAGCCTAGAATTATGAAATTTGGCAGCTAGCATCCATTGGTAGTACTAGTTAAGGATAAAATCTGAAAACGTTGAATTCAAAAAAAGTAATAGGCCTAAAAAGTGCGCTAATTTTTGGTTCTAAAGAAGGTAGTTCAAGTGAGGTATTAAATGAAAGGGTTCTGGCTGAGCTAAGCCTGAATTTCAGAAAAAGCTCAATATCTTCAATTTGTTACGGGACCCTCGGTAGGCGAGCCCAAATCGTGCTTTCCCAATTTTTTTATTTATTTTACCACGACTTACTTATCAATAGTAAGTTCACGGCTTGAAAGATGGATGTTAGGGAGTTCGTAAGAAATATTTACTTAGATTGATTCACGTGTTATTTGTAAGCGTTGCAAAAGTTTTACGACGTCTCGCAATTTTGCTACTATCAAGTAAAATGTGTATTTATATATATGTATATACCTATGTATTTAAATGTTAGTATTATAAATAAGATAACATTTTGTCTGTTTGTCTATAAAAAGCTCTATAGAAAAGATTTTTTTTCAGCTTCACGCTGTGTTCACACGCACATATAGTAAGGCAGAGGGAACATTTGAATCTAGAGTAAACACATTCCGCCACCATTAAAATAAGAAGCGTGGCATTTGTTGAGTGACGGAACTTAACGCCGCGCTATATCTTATATAGCGGAAAAATTAAAATAACTCATTAACCTCGGAAGAATATATTGCTGCCCACAGATTGCTGCCAATCTAATGCCCAAAGCTTAAGACCGTAGAAAATATAAGTTCTCTGTGAATTCTCTGAGAAGCTAAGTACCTATTGGTTGAATATAGTTTGAATTTACCTTATGTTTTCAAATCAATTCATTCTGATCATAATCCTCTTATTTAAATCAAAAAAAAAAAGATAACTTTGTAGTTTCCGCAAGCTTGTTGATAAACGTTGTTTGCCTTCATAAGAATAAGAATTTATTTTATTCACATTTTTTAAATATATCTCTTCCTGTCTCATGCAATGTATTCCCGTTGAATTGAATTTACTTCTATTAGTTTGTTAGTCCAGTAGATAATAGTTTTAATTCCTAGCCGAAAGTCGTGGGTTCGATTTATACCCAAAGCAAATATTTATGTGACTCTCAACAGTATCTGATCAGCGTTTTAGTATCTATTTATTTAATTATCAACATACTGTATAATACATATCTAAGTAGGTATATAATAAAATTTACTTAACGTCCTCTTTTGTATATACGTCATAATATAGAAAAAATGTTCTTAATGACAAGTTTAGAACGGAATGTTTTGACACTAGGTTCTTTTTATTGACCTTGCTACGCCACAAAAAGGAAACAGAAAAAAAAACAAGTACAACCAAAACAACAGGTCGGTGCTAGTTACTATAACGTTAAACCCTACAAAAAAAGGTCGAAAAGGGAGTGTTTATTAGCAAATAGTCGTAAATCAGCATTTCGGCATCGTATTGTTTTATATGCGTAAGTAAGTATATATTATAAACGCTTTTCTCTTTTGCGGGGAACAAAAACATACTTTGATTCCCACCTTTTGATGGGTCTTATAAACAAACCACATTAGTTGAATGATAGAACAGTGGATAATGGATTACAATGCCTTAAGACTTTTTAACTTGTATTAAAACTTATTTATGAGACCAGGCGTGGCGCGGGAGCACAGGCGTGCGGCTGTTAACTTGACAGGCTGTGTATTCGATTTAAACTCGAGGAAATTAAATACTAAATATTTTTATTTCCTCGTTGTGGTATAGTGGCAAAGTGCGCTGTTGAATGCTACTCTCAACGCGCAATGCATTCCGATTGTCGTAACACTAGGTTCTAAGTTCCTTCTATCTACCCTGTTGTTGCTGAAAAAAATTACCTAAAATGGAATAAATTTCCACTACACTATTGATTGAACTCTACACAACGAAAAATAAGCTTTATAAAATGAGATTCCAGGTAATAGCTATCGGAAAATAGAGTATAAAAGTGTCAACTTAGTGTTCGGTGAAGGATTTAAAGAATATTGGAAGTCGTGCAGGGGCCCTCCCCACTCGCATTAGATGCAATACTGCGACCAAGTTTAAGCCTGGATAAAGTAGTTTTAGACTTTTAAGCTTTATATTGTTTGCAGTTGTATACAACTAGATAAAATACTAACAATTGGAATGTAATCTTCAAAAAAATACGATCACCGCTCGGAAGAATTCCGTCACTCAACCTTAAATATCTCGAAAATTTGGTGAAGAATGGAGAACGGAGTGTTGCAGCACTAGGTTCTCCCTAAGTCAAAAATAAACTTTGTAAAATGACATTTACTATCGAGAAACGACACAACATTATCTATTTAAAATTCGAATTTAAAGTATCAACTTAGTGTTCAGTAATGGTTTTAAGGAAAATGGGTAATAGTGCAGAGAGAGGCCCTCTCCACTCGCATTAGGTACTCCGGTGATGTGTAACTGGGTCAAATTTTTAGTCTAGACAAGCTAGAATTTATTCTTAAACCATATAATATATGGTATTGTTAAATTATTAGATTGTTAAAATATATATAATATATAATTGGATATATTTAACTCCCAAGTACATGCTCCACATTGTCCAACTGGTTGTATGTTTGTATTTCTCCAATTTTTTTAAATTGTCGTATAGCGTGTGTAGCGTCTTTAAGAATATTTTAAGGAGTTGTCCTGAGAACGGAAAACAATGTTTTTTTTGTAAAAGGTCGTTTTCGCTAAATATTAATCACTGAGGTGGTTCGTGCGAAAAGGTCGGTAAGATATTTTCAAATTTTCTCAAAGGAATGGAAGCGTTCGCTATAATTTACGTTTTTTCAACGAATATTTAGGTAACATTTTTGAGAAAAAGAACAAAAATGCTATAATTTTCCTTTTATTATGTTTTCGTAATCATATTAAAGAATAACTCGATTTTTTTGAGGTCAGTCGTGACGCAAGGACATAAATGTGTGACTGTAAGCACCACTGGCTATGGGTTCGATCCGCAGTCGAGGAAATGAAATATTTATTTAAATTTATATTTTCATTTCTTCGCCGTGGTGTCGTGGTTTATTGTAATAGGTCTAAGTTCAAATTCAGTGGTCTTGGTGATGTCGTGTATTTATTCGTAATCGATTTTAACATACATACAGCATATGTACATATTCGGTTATTCTAATATATATTTATTTATCTATATATACTTTTTCAATATTAAACCTTACCGCCCACTTTTCCTTCATTAATAACAGTAAGGTAAGAGGTATAAAGTGAGACCTCAGTTGATTTTTGAAAACACAGTACCAATGATACTCAGAGGTGGTTACATATAAAGCATGAGGACTTGTCGGAGGGTATGTATGAAGAGGTTGATGACAGTGGATGAGGCGAAAGCAGCAAAATGCAAAGACCGTAGCGTTAGGCGCTCCATTCCCTCTGGCTACCCTCCTATATATAAATGTTTCAGGTCCAAAATCTATTGAACGTAGCTTGAAGACACTCTATTCTCCATTTTTCGGGCGAATTATTTTCTTAGACTGTTTCAAGCACAATATAATAGAGGATGAGAGAAGGTACATGAAAAGAACGGAAATTAAAAGTCAGGTTATTAATAAACTCCGTTTTCTTGATTATGCGTGTTGACTGATGGAATGTAGCACCGCATTTTATTGTACCAGGCATTTTTGTTTCTCTATGTCGTTTATACTACCAAAATTAATGATACTAATATGTTTTTTTTCACTGTGTGTATCTTATATATTATAAGAACAAAAATTAAACGTTTGAAATAACTTTTCCATAAGCATATGTTTGTATGGATGGACCATAAACATCATGCAATGTTAAATCTCTAACTACTTACATTATCAATCAACGTATTAATGTTGTACAAATTAGTATACTAAACATATTTTAGTACAAAGCGAACATTATTAATGGTTTTTATATTTAATCAAACTTGAAGATACTGAAGGCTCAAAATATTTTCATTAACATGAATATAAGGCAACGGTATCTTGGGTGTGTAATTCTTAAATAGTTAATTTTTTTCAGCTTCACGCTGTATCCCGCATGCAGAGCTGGCAGAAGGAGCCTAGTAGTAAAACAATCCCCTCGTGGCGTGTTGAATGGCGAAACTCAAGGCTTTTCCTAGAGTGGAAATCGAACCCATACTACCTGTCATATTTACGGTCACACGCTTGCTTGTAACCCTGCGCTACGACAGTAGCTATGACTTTTATTAACATAAAAATGTTTACATTATATGTATGTAATTGTACTTACAATAGTAATGTTCATTCTGTTGCATCTACAAAACTTATGTACAAAAACTGTACATAAGTTTTGTAGATGAAACAGTTCAGACTTCTAGACTAACATAATAGAGCTGTATATAAGATGAAGATACTGTTTTGTCAGGATCTACTGGTAGTAAAAATATACTAAGTATTTTTGTTTTTTTTAGTTAAGCTAAAGGAAACTGGGAACCTAATGTTAAGACAATTCGTTCCCATTAAGACTCTTGCGTTTCCTTCTCCAAATTTTGGGGACATAGCGGGTTAAGTTGCGGGACTCAAAGCGCAAGGCTTCCAGAATTCAGAGGAAAGTAGGGACGGAAAGCATCTAAATGAAAACAGATTCTTAAGAAGATGAAGTCTTAGCACTAGGTTCCCAGGTTCCCTCTGCCCACACTGCTTTATGCTTGGTACAACGTGAAGGTAAAACAAATATTCAAGACACAGCAATCTAGACTTTCGTGTGCAGAAGTACCGCTACAGTATTTTTCCATTTCTCTGTTCAAGTATGGTTTGCGTAAAAATCTCTTCCTTTGAAAAAAAAAGTCTGAGTGCTAAATCCAAAACAGATTAGTGAATAACCAAGAAAATATTAATATTAATGGAAGAAAATACGAATATTCGCATACGTCGTACCCACCCTACATCTACAAATTATTCCTTTGATTAACCTACATACACCTACATTATTCGTTGTAAATCATTGAATCGAAACTCAGCCCGTGTTTCCTCCAAGCGATTTATAAATGAAATCGAAATAATAAAACGATTCAATGGAAATAGGATTAAGCAATTGCCGATTTGCTTTCGTTCGTACTCAGTCAGTACGTCAGTAAGAACAGGCTTGGAATGACAATTTAATATTTCATTCCACTTTAACAATATTTTTATCTAGCTAGGTAAAAATGCCGTTAGAAATCATAGAAAATCAAGATTCAATATAATATATATTATAGGTGCGCCTAATATTCTTGCAAGCGTGTAATTTAAAGCGATTTTTTTCATTTAAAAAAATGTATGTATTTTTTAGCTCCACGCTGTATCCCGCATGTACCAGGGTAGGAAAGAGCCTAGTGTAAAAAAACTGCTCCCGGTTTTCCGCCAAATTCTGCAGCAATGCGTGCAGCGTGTTGTGTGGCGGATCTCAACGCCGCGCTTTTTCTCGGCCCTCGACTCGACTCTCGAGATGAAAATATTAAATTCTTCATTTCCTCACGCGCTAATTGAACCCACAACCATAGCGCTTACAAACAGAGACTATCCCACTCCCACACACACGCGCTTAAATTCTTACTTTTTTATTAAGACACGTCGTTACTTTTTATACTACTTCCGTCCCCTACTTTCCGCTGAATTCTCGAGACATTGAATAGCCGATCCTCAACGTAGCGCTTAGCCTCAACACTCGAGCGATCGAAAAATCGAACGAGCGAATCGAACCAATAACTAGTTGCGCTTACCGTCACACTTCGTGCAACCACGCTTATCTACTACCTATTATAAATATTACTCAACTACAAAATAGTTATAATACGTACCTAGTTAGTGTTTGTTTCCAAGTTTACCAACGTAACTTATAACGAACGCTCCATAAAGGAACATCGAAACCGATGGTGGCCGTGCACTTGCTTGCTTGTTTAGATCCACTAACTTGTTCATTTATATTATGTATTAGTTTACAATATATCACAGGTCGTCATGGCACAGTGGCACAAGCGTGTATACACGACGGCTATGTGTTGGATTGCCACTAGGGGTAATTATTTGTTATTTATAAATATATACATTTCTGCGCTGTAGTAGCAAGGCATAGCACGGCGTTGACTTCCGCTAGTCAACACGCAATACCTAAATGATTCGATGGAAAGTGTGGAACAGAGTGTCTAAACACTACGTTCCCTCAGTTATACCGATACAGACAAAGCCAAAGAGATAAAAACAAATATGCAAAACGCGGTATTGAGTTTTGCCACTCAATTGCAATTGTTTTGCCCGTCAACGTCTCTAATAGAACTGAATATAGAGAACGAAAGCAGCTTTTAACTAAAGAGATATTCAAAACCATGTTTAAAAATTAGATTCAAAACATTTAATATCTACGTATATATGTATATAGAAATTTCATATAAATTTATATGAATGAATACGTAGAACGAAAGCAGCTTTCAGCTAAAGCCACAACTCACAATATTATTGATAAATAAACGTAGAGCTGTATTAGTTTTCTCAAATATTGGTTCATTACAAAATCAACGAGATCAGTTAACTAAACGATGGAAATTTAAATACATTCAGAATTATGAAATATGCTGCCAAGCTAGCCTCCATTGGTAGTACTAGTTAAGGATAAAGTCTGAAAACCTAACATTATTGGTTGAATTCAAAAAAAGTGAAGGGCGCAAATTTTTGGTTATAAAGAAGCTAGTTCAAGTGAGGTATTAAATGAAAGGGTTCTGGCTGAGCTAAGCCTGAATTTCAGAAAAAGCTCAATATCTTCAATTTGTTACGGGACCCTCGGTAGGCGAGCCCAAATCGTGCTTGTCCAATTTTTTTATTTATTTTACCACGACTTACTTATCAATAGTAAGTTGACGGCTTAAAAGATCGATGTTACGGAGTTCGTAAGAAATATTTACTTAGATTGATTCACGTGTTATTTGTAAGCGTTGCAAAAGTTTTACGACGTCTCGCAATTTTGCTACTATCAAGTAAAATGTGTATTTATATATATGTATATACCTATGTATATAAATGTTAGTATTATAAATAAGATAACATTTTGTCTGTTTGTCTATAAAAAGCTCTATAGAAAAGATTTTTTTTCAGCTTCACGCTGTGTTCCGCACATATAGTAAGGCAGAGGGAACCTTTGAATCTAGAGTAAACACATTCCGCCACCATTAAAACAAGAAGCGTGGCATTTGTTGAGTGACGAAACTTAACGCCGCGCTATTCTTGTATATAGCGGAAAAATTAAAATAACTCATTAACCTCGGGAGAATAGATTGCTGCCCACAGATTGCTGCCAATCTAATGCCCAAAGCTTAAGACCGTAGAAAATATAAGTTCCCTGTGAATTCTCTGAGAAGCTAAGTACCTATAGGTTGAATATAGTTTGAATTTACCTTATGTTTTCAAATCAATTCAACTGATCATAATCCTCTTATTTAAATCATTAAAAAGAGATAACTTTGCAGTTTCCGCAAGCTTGTTGATAAACGTTGTTTGCCTTCATAAGAATAAGAATTCATTTTATTCACATTTTTTAAATATATCTCTTCCTGTCTCATGCAATGTATTCCCGTTGAATTGAATTTACTTCTATTAGTTTGTTAGTCCAGTAGATAATAGTTTTAAATCTTAGCCGAAAGTCGTGGGTTCGATTTATACCCAAAGCAAATACTTATGTGACTCTCATCAGTATCTGATCAGCGTTTTAGTGTCTATTTATTTAATTATCAACATACTGTATAATACATATCTAAGTAGGTATATAATAAAATTTATTTAACGTCCTCTTTTGTATATACGTCATAATATAGAAAAAATGTTCTTAATGACAAGTTTAGAACGGAATGTTTTGACACTAGGTTCCTTTTATTGACCTTACGCGACAAAAAAAGAACTGAACAAAAAACAAGTAAGTACAACCAAACCAACAGGCCGGTGCTAGTTACTATAACGTTAAACCGTACAAAAAAAGGTCGAAAAGGAAATGTTTATTCGCAAAAAGTCGTAAATCAGCATTTCGGCATCGTATTGTTTTATATGCGTAAGTAAGTATATATTATAAACGCTTTTCTCTTTTGCGGGGAACAGAAACATACTTTGATTCCCACCGTTTTATGGGTCGTATAAACAAACCACATTAGTTGAATGATAGAACAGTGGATAATGGATTACAATGCCTTAAGACTTTTTAACTTGTATTAAAACTTATTTATGAGACCAGGCGTGGCGCGGGAGCACAGGCGTGCGGCTGTTAACTTGACAGGCTGTGTATTCGATTTAAACTCGAGGAAATTAAATACTAAATATTTTTATTTCCTATATGGTCGTAACACTAGGTTCTTAGGTCCTTCTATCTAACCTGTTGTTGCTAAAAAAAATATCTAAAATGGAATACATTTCAACTACACTATTGATTGAACTCTACACAACGAAAAATAAGCTTTATAAAATGAGATTCCAGGTAATAGCTATCGGAAAATAGAGTATAAAAGTGTCAACTTAGTGTCCGGTGAAGGATTTAAAGAATATTGGAAGTCGTGCAGGGGCCCTCCCCACTCGCATTAGATGCAATACTGCGACCAAGATAAGCCTGGATAAAGTAGTTTTAGACTTTTAAGCTTTATATTGTTTGCAGTTGTATACAACTAGATAAAATACTAACAATTGGAATGTAATCTTCAAAAAAATACGATCACCGCTCGGAAGAATTCCGTCACTCAACCTTAAATTTTACTATCGAGACACGACAGACATTTACTATCGAGAAACGACACAACATTATCTATTTAAAATTCGAATTGAAAGTATCAACTTAGTGTTCAGTAATGGTTTTAAGGAAAATGGGTAATAGTGCAGAGAGAGGCCCTCTCCACTCGCATTAGGTACTCCGGTGATGTGTAACTGGGTCAATTTTTTAGTCTAGACAAACTAGAATTTATTCTTAAACCTTATAATATATGGTATTGTTAAATTATTATATTGTTAAAATATATATAATATATAATATAATTGGATATATTTAACTTCCAAGTACATGCTCCACATTGTCCAACTGGTTGTATGTTTGTATTCGCTTTAAGTCACTCCTTAAAAAGCATTACTTAGCACTTTGAAAACTTTCCTCTTATACTAGCGTTATGCGTGTGTCCTTCTTTTTTTTTTGTCTTTATTATGCTTTTATTTTTATGTATCTCAACATTATGTATTGTTATGTATTATATATATGCATGTGTATGTGTATAATGTAATGTCCTTTGTATGTATGTTAGTCTTTATGTATATATTTATATAAGTATGTATGTATGCATCTATTTATGTATTATGTATTGTGTGCTATATTTAGATTTATTTAAGGCAAGTACACCCCTACCGATTTAACTATTCCTACACCTGAAGGTTGCCTGGCAGAGATCGCTTATAGCGATAAGGCCGCCTGCTGTACATTTCATCCTTATTTACATTTGTGCTTTGTTTTTCTTTTATTTTGTGTGGTGTACAATAAAGTATATATTATTAATTATTATTACATATCTAAGTAGGTATATAATAAAAATTACTTAACGTCCTCTTTTCCTTCATTAATAAGAGTAAGGTAAGAGGTATAAAGTGAGACCTCAGTTGATTTTTGAAAACCCAGTACCAATGATACTCAGAGGTGGTTACATATAAAGCATGAGGACTTGTCGGAGGGTATGTATGAAGAGGTTGATGACAGTGGACGAGGCGAAAGCAGCAAAATGCAAAGACCGTAGCGTTAGGCGCTCCATTCCCTCTGGCTACCCTCCTATATATAAATGTTTCAGGTCCAAAATCTATTGAACGTAGCTTGAAGACACTCTATTCTCCATTTTTCGGGCGAATTCGAGATATATAGCGGTTGAGTGGCGAACTCAACAAAGCGCTTTTTAACACGCTTTTATTAGGTCAAGTTCTTATAAATGAAGTTATAAAATCGAAGAGTCTAAATTAGAACCATTTGTTATTACTGTATCCTCGTGAAAATTGGCTACGAAACGTCACTTATTTTAGCGACAGTACAATATTATGGTATCAATGAGCTGGAGTGACAACGGAGCCAGTATTGGAAATCTTCAGTGGTTACTTGTGAATCATTCCAGTTTTTTTAACATTAGCCTTGCTAATAGCCATGATAATAATTCGAGAAGGGAATGAACCTACAACTATCACATTTACAACCAAGCGACGCCCGCGTAATAAATCTCATTCACTAAATGTATATCGTAGTGTATGTAAGAGTAGTATCGTAAGATTATTGGACAATTGTGACCCTGTATATTGTCAATACAGATAAGATAAGGGTGTAGTATGGTGTATTAGTATTCGATATCTATACTAGTAAAATAAAATAAATCAGCTTCATGCTGTATCTCGCACACAGTAGGGTAGGCACGGGGAACCTAGTGAAAGTAGAACCTAGAACTCAACAAACAAATGAAAGTATTTAATATTTCATTACTTCTAGTAGGAATCTAACCCACAATCTGTCGCGTTTACAGTCACACACTTGGGCCCCTGCGCCATTGGCCGCAATCTATCTAAATCGATACTGGTATTTAAACAATTTGATAAAATCTACACATTTATTTATTACATATTTGTGTTTAAATCTAAAAAAACAGTACACGGAATATATATTATTCTATAATTGACCAGTTTTTATTTTCAGCTTCCAGTCGAGTGAGTTATATTTTTTTTTATGGAAAAGACACGGCAAACGAGCGTTCGGGTACCTGATGGCAAGTGACTACCGCCGCCCACGGCCCCGTGCAACACCAGAGGAGTTACAGGTGCGTTGCCGGCCTTTAAGGTGGGTTGGGCGCCGGGGCCCGGCATTACCTGATGCGAAACGCAGTGGCATAAAGCCACTACTTCACGCCGGTTTTAAATGCCGGGGGTGGTAATGATCCGGTCGAGTTTGCCCATGCGTGTTGCCATTGCTGGCGACGTGACTTTACCACACGTACTTACGTGCATCGATACTATTGACAAAATGTTTTTTCAATTTGTACCAATCTGACCAATCTCTTTAATTTTATATTTTTTTAGCTTCACAATGTATCCCACGCATAGCAGGCAACCTTTGAACCAAATTTTAAGACATTTCCGTTTATTGAGACATTGCGTGTTTAGTGGCAGAACTTTGTTGCTTTGTTTGTGGCTTTGTTATCAGAGCGAGGAAGTGAAAATATTAAATATTTCATTTCCTCGAGTGGGGATCGAACTCACAACCAATAAAACTATATAAATAGGTATCTGTTTTAAGACCATATATAAACAGATAAGTTAATATTAACAGATAGATTAGTGGAAGAAGTAAGTAGATACGACGAAATGGAAATGAAAGTTACTAGGCAATTTTTTTAAATTTTAACAACATAATTTAAATTAAAAATATGTCGACTGCGTAAGATATTTAACCGTATAAAAGTTAAATTAAATACTTATTTAGAAAACGTATAAAAATTTGAACGTAGCGGGACTCGAACTTGCGCCTCTTGGAAACCGACCAGGCGCTCTGACCGCTAAGCCATACGTTCTCATCAAGCTACGTCAAAATTTTTATACGCTTGTTACAACTTATATATGTTGATAAGAATAATAATTTTATTAATTATTAAACATCAACAGCAAATAATTATTAAAAATCAAAAGTAAATTTTGCTCTATTCACATGTATGTACATAAGCTGCTTGCATCCCAATAGTTAGCCATTGATCCAGGCCGAATGTGTGCCAGATCAGCAAATCGTATTGAATCGAATGGTCTGCCGGCTTACTATACTAATCTAGCCGACCGTGAACCGCATTAATTGATATCGGAGGTTTCTCAATACGTACTTTAAGTGTTTTTATAATTAAACAGTTATTTTTAATGTTCATAAGCGTGATTTTAGTAACTTTTTATACGTTGCTAAAAATATTAATTTGAACATAGTAGAATTTGCAACAGCTTATTTTACAGCTGCTTTACTTTCCCAGGATCCCTCTGCCTATCCTGCTACTTGGGGGATACAACCTGAAGCTATAAAAAACAAATATAGACAAAAAAATGGCTACTAAATGCATTTACATGTCTCTAAAAATATCTACATTTACGATTTTTATCACAAATCCAATCCGGTCACGGACTACGGGAAAGTACTTGTTAATTCAATTAATTAAGTTTTACATAAATATAATTTAAGCAAAATAAAACAAAGAGAAAACTAATTAAAGAATTCCAGAATAAATGATTGACCAATCCATCCAACTACCTAAGGTAATGTCAAATGTATCGTTTGACGCGCGATGGATTGGACGCTGTAGTCTCAAATCATAACCGACGATATGATGGGTACTGACGAGAGGGAATTCAATCAATTTGTCGACTCGAGTCGAATTCGATCACATCATCACGATCAGACGTTGAGAGCCTTCAGTGTTGCTTGTTACTGGTGACAAGTGAATGTTACATACATAAACACTTTGTTAGGTTTTTATAGCGGAGCCTTGGCAGAGTGCTTTTAAAATTCTTCTGTTTCTGCTCCTGGACATCATAACATAAAGGTTTTCACCTGCTCACCAGATTTCCAACCAACGCCACTCATTGAATTATTTTGTTGTTTGAATTACATTAAAAGTTTCTGCCCTTTCGATGGTCATAGTTGCTGTAGTGATTTTTCCTTTTTTGGGCCTGAGTGTTAGATTTTTATGAAATAAAATCTTCATCTCTCCATTCGTACATGCAATCAAGACACAAAATAGCACTAAGATTCTCTACTTTCCGCTGATTTTTCGAGACCATTATGCGTTGAGTGGTTGATCATAACGCCGCGTTTCATCTAAAAGCACAGGAGAATGAAAATAAATTAAATATCGAACTCACAAACGAATTCACGCTACGTCACAACGACACAGCCTCAATTTTTATTTTAAATTATTATTGTAACACGCGTGCTTTATGATATCGTACTTCCCGTAACGGATGATTGAATGATAAAGTGTTTCAATCCACGATTAAGGGCAAATAGCACATAGAATTTTTTATCCCACACATAGTCAGGTAGGCAGAGGGAACCTTCGAAACTTGGTGCTCCTCATAAATATACTTCCGTTCCCTACTTTCCGCCGGTTCCTGGAGGCCTAGTAGCAGAGCTCAACGCCGCACTTAGCCTAAAATATTTTAAATTTATTTATTACACTAAAATTCTAATAATATAAGAATATACGTATAGCGTCATAGATAAAATATCGCGTGGACACCCAAATAGTAAAAATATTTATCAAACCTAAACGTAGCAGTGTTTGTAACTTTGTTGCGCATTTTTGGCTCGTTCTCAACAATTGTTCGGTAGAGTATACGAGTTTGGAGAAACAATAAGTGGTAAATATTTTCCTATTCTATCTCTTGTAAGGTGTCTTTAGAGTAAAGAGTATGTTTGGTGTATGCCAAAGTATTAATGACTTTTTTGACTCAAAGGTCGTGGGTTCGATTTCTACTCGGGGGAATGAATCATTTTCCTTTCTTCGCTGTAATAACAAGACAGAGCCCCAAAGCAAAGTGCAAAGCCCTTCCGTCATACATACAGATGACGTTTATTTAGTTATAAATAATATGACGTTATATCAAGCTCAGCAAATATTGTATTAAAATTGATTTTAACTTGAATCTTACTTAAATCTGGAGATATGGGAGAAATATTGAAGAAAACATTAATTTGTTATAGGAAAATATCCAAGTAGCCACATATTGTTTCATAATGGGAAGGTATAACTTCACTGTATTAAAATTTAAAATAACACAGTTCTTGCAAATTTTTCAAAGATATTTTTAATAGTATCATAGAAATTAATTCAAATAGTAACGTAGGAGTACGTTGTGAAAATAGCTAAAGTTAAGAGTGAAAATGCTAAACGCTACCAGCTCGAGGTACTTTGTAAGCGCCGCGCCTTGTGCACGTGAGGACGCGCTACTGAGGACGATTCACGTTACGAGTGTCGTTGCAGTTAGTTAAAATTATGTTAATATTATAGTTGAAATGTTAAATTTATAAAATAATCTGCAATTTACAAAGATAAAAACATTTAATGTTTTAACCAAGCCTTATTACATTATCCTTATAAACCAAATTTAATATAATCCAGTGGCTTGTGTATTAAATATATGAACATTTATAATGTTAATAGGATTAACGGTAATATATTTGTTGTAATAATGTTTTTAACAATTACTTTTGTTGATAGTTTAAATAATGATTTTTAGGAAAATTACATCTAATTTCGATATCCATATTTAATTTAGTAAAAGTTTATAGTCTTACCTGTAATCGTATAATTTATGATTTTTTGGGTTTCGTGCTTTCAAAAGCAAATACAGAACAATTGTAAGATCATTTTATTGTCTTGTAGAGTACAACTCGTACTTATTTTTTTATAATACATTTTAAAACTACCATATTGACAAGAAAACATCTTGTCGGCGTCTGATTGTAAATGCAACGGTCGTGGATTCAATCCTCACTAGCGGATGTATTATTTTCGTAACGATTAGAAATCGGGTAGGAAACGAAAACTTATGTTTTTTTCTGTATAGGTACGATATGCCGGATGAAGTGGGAAACACAAAATAAAATTTAAAAAAAAAAAACCATTGTAATGTAATCACCGAATTTTCAATAACATTCAACTTTTATCTCTACAATTTTATTTATAAGTTTTTACATAGCCATGCACACATGTTATCGAAATATAATGGTTAAAAAAGCTTCGAATCGTGCATGAAATATTTGTGTTCGTTTATTTTAATATTAATTTCATTTTTGTACTCTCCCAAAATAGATAAAAATTGAAGAGTAGACTCCGCTTAACACAGAAAAGCGTAAAAATTCGAACTATTTAAGTTAAATATCGTCGTGCAATTTATAGGACACTCGAGCTGCATATGGAGGTGCAAGGTGAATAATGCATGCTGCATCTACATCTCTCGGACTGGAATAGTCTTTTGTGTACTCGGTGTCGCTGTAAAGTATGTAGCTGCTTGAATTTTTATAAGCAAGTCTGTAAATGGTACCTTTATGCAATATTTGTAGGAAGCTTACAGTTGAGTAATGTATGCTTGCTTATATTATATGTATTCGATTTTATTTCGAAAAGTACAGTAGCTTAATGTTAGAATATAAGTTATGTTAAACACATTATTCTTAAAAAATCCAGCTTCCCGATTTTTTTGCTGAGTAGAACATGGTAGAGAATATAATGTCTCGATCAAGAAATTGCGTATTGAATGGCGCAAAACACCGCGCTTAACCTTAAGACTAAACGAGAGCAAGGAAATTAAAATAATTTGTTCCCTCGAATGCGGATCGAGTCAGTTACGTCCGTTATGTTTAGATTTCCCCTGTATAAGCAGAGGCTTATTGTGTACAGGATACAGCATGACAGCAAAAGAAGATTGATCATTGACAGTAGTTGCGAGTTCGTTATTATTATGATAATTGCATAGTAAAAGTAGGAGAATAAGAAAATTTCATACCATATATTATAAAAATGCGATTATTTTAATGAAAATAATTTTACTTAAAATATGTCCACAATTTCTTGAAAACTGGGGCAGTAAGTGGCAAATGGATTGTCTTAATACTACCTACCCTGCTATACAGCGTGAAGAAAAAAAACTGTGAGTCAGCCTGGTTAGCCCATAGAATATCTACAGTCATATAAAATTTCAAAATAGAAACTATTTGAAACCAGTATGAGTAACTAGGTAAAGCAAATATTTGAAATCCACATAGTCGTGGCAGCCATGAAACAGTGTCAGGTATTTCGGTAAAAGCCGTGACTATTTGGATTGGTTGCAAGAATGTTAGCTACATTTCGATTTATGCTACTGTACATTTTCCGAGCGAAAATCAGGCCTCTGTCACTTTGACTAGGAAAGCAACAAACAAGACATTTCTTTAAGTGGTTTTTATATAGGATGATAGCGACCCGCTCGCGGCTTCGCCCGCTTTAACCACGAAATGATTTACTTAATACACTAAAATTATATTCATGTTTCAATATACCTATAATGTATGTTTGCAATGCACTTAAGATTTCTAATGTGAAAATCATTAAAAACTTAGGTGGCGTTTTCGTACCACCCATAAGAGAGATGCAACTGTCAATATATTAATTTCTTTAAACTTTTGCCTTATGGAGTCTTTAGGACCTAAATTATAGTTATAGCTATATAGTTATAGTTATATCGATACTTACAATAAAATCCTAACTCATCGGTCTGCACATGGAAAATATATTAGAAAAAATGTTATTACGGACATTTAAAAATGTAATAGAACTTGGTCAGTTTGTTTGTTTATCTGTGCGTTAAGTGCACGATAATCCGATGCTTAACCGATTTAAGTGCAGTTTTGTAATTTGGCTAACTTCCTTTAAATATTTAGTATTACTTTTATTTTAATCGGTTCACACAAAATTAAAACCAGATTCACGCTGTATCCAGCCTATAGCAGGGTAGGTAGAGGGAACTTAAGTGTTAAGATACTGCGTATGATATATGACTGACTTGAAATGAAAATATGATTAAATTACAATTCAATCCTCCAAGTGGGAATCGAACCCATAACGTCACGTTACAGGCACAACTTTCAGAATGGAAGTCATATAGAATGGAAGTGCGCTTCCTTTACGGGGACAGTATATAGGATAAAATATTAATATATAACAATAATTAAAAATATCATAGTTTATTAAACCCATACCTAAAGAAATTAATCAAGATACCTCAGCAGTTTAGACGTAGGATTTTTTTTAAATTTCACGATGTTTATCTATACCTGTATTTCGTGTGACGCAATTACGCATAGATACCGATAACGTAATCACATACTACTAAAGGTTAAGCAATTTTGAACTTTGCCACCAATACCTACGACTCGTATGTGGCTGTTTCCCTTTGATAGGCTTATGTTTTTAATGACAAATAGAGTTTTATTTTAATATCAACGATAATACATAATTTATTTTGTATGAAAAAATAACTTTTTCATTTTTGGGATTTTTTTTATCGTATTAGGCTTTTATAGAGTAGTTAAAACTATGGTTTCATTTAAAGTGGTGCTGACAAAAACACTATATAATTGGGTATATTTAATATCTATAGTGATTTTTAGTGAATAGAATTATTATTATTATTATTATTACAACACTTGCGAAGAGAGCATATTTCAGGCATTTTTTTAAATTATTATACCTTTTGTGAAACTATGTTGGTAGTTCTTATTGTTAATAATTTTTTTTTTCAATTAAAAAAAAATTGAATATTTTGTCTAAATTTTTCGTCATAATGTCGCGGAAATATTGAAAATGTTCAAAATTAAAAGTTCAAAAATGTTGATTGAAAATAATTATACTGCAGGAGGATACCTTTATATGTACTGTTTAAATCTGTTTTTTTATGATATTATGTAGAATAATATAGTCTATAGATAATCACACATTCTTCTTCACACTTTTTATTCTTTAACTATAATAAGTAAATATATTTTTTAGAGTTACTCTGTACTAAGATGGCAGCTCTGTTCCCGCATTTACGTCCCTGATATATCGATATAAATAATAGAAATATAAACGCTATTATATTTTCTTCTTTTCATACTTGAAACGTATTAATAAATTTACATACAATTCATTTGTTTTGAATATAACATTAAGATTGATTCATAAAATATATTTGGCACTTCCTTAACTTGATTATTTCATCTATTTTTTTTATATACAAAGTTTTGATTAAGTTCTCTTGAGAAATATATGTACTGTAAATGAATGTGACGTACCTACGTGCCAATGATTAAAATGTATAGACATCACCACATGATGCATCTAAACACAATATAAACTTTTATAAACTATAGCAGCCAGCTCGCGGTTTCACCCGCTTACATTTGGGGATTACTTATTTGTTTCGATATAGGGAATTACTTAAAAGTTTGTATGGATTTTTTTTAAAAGCACCGATTTTTATAAAATTTGAAAGTCAGACTCTTTAAAACATTTCATTGAACACGTGTTTCATGGTTTTCAGAATTCATCCCCTAAGGTTTCAAATACTGGGTTGAAAGTTTATATGGAAAAATCTTTAAATCGCCACCGATTTTTATAAAAAATTAAATTCGACTGTTAAAAATATTAAATGAAACACGCGTTTCGTTTCGTTCGGTTTTTTTAGAATTCACCCCTAAGGGTGCTAAGCAGGCGAAGTTGCGCGCGACCGCTAGTTTTAATGTAATAACATATAATATATTTATAAAAATGAGAATGTATTGTTTTGTTTCATAGCTCCTGATAGCTATTACAACGCATGCAAGGAAAGATCATTTTAGAAAGTTGTTTAATTATATTAGAATTATAAAAACTACCAACATTTACAATATGGTGTCAATACATTGCGCTGGTAATAATCATTGAAAAAAATTATATACTACCTACGGGATATACGGGACGACTTTGTACGCAAAGTTTAAAGCTATTAATTATGACAGAATAATATATGTATATATATATATACGTATATATATGTATACATATAATACATATATATATATATATATATATATATATATATATATATATATATATATATATATATATATATATATATATATATATATATATATATATATATATATATATATATATACATATGTATATATAATATTCTATTCTAAAATATATACTCTAATAGTTACACATGGTATCGTATACTTTTTTGTACATATTGATGTCTTCTATAACATTACAGTACATCACTTTGCTCTATTGTCAATAATTGCCGCAGCGTACGCGATATAGGGTTTTTTTGGTATTTTTTTACACGTTAATCAGGTAATTGTAAAAGAATTTTCCATGTCGGGTCTATTCAATTCAAACAATTTTGCCGTGGGATCCCGGTCTAGTATAGGATCATCCTGGTGCTGGTGGTGTCGTAAGAGGCGACTGGGCTGACTCGACCGGATCATTACCACTCCCGGCATTAAAAACCGACCTGAAGTAGTGGCTTTATGCCACTGCGGTCCGCATCAGGTAATGCCGGGCTCCGGAGTCCAACCCACCTTAAAGGCGGGCAATGAACCTGTAACTCCTCTGGTGTTGCACGGGGCCGCGGGCGGCGGTAGTCACTTACCATCAGGTGACCCGAACGCTCGTTTGCCTTGTCCTTTCCATAAAAAAAAAAAAAATCTAATGGATTGTCTTAATAATTTAAGTGGTATCGATGCACCTCCCCCCCACCCCCGCAGAGTTACTCGCCACGGTGTGCGAGGCCACACGACACACACTATGCATTTTTTATTATTACATGATTTTCTTTAGATTTATATTTTTAAATTCGTTATATCTTTTGAATGGGATGTCCGATCTTATTAATTTAAAAAGTATTTTACAGGTATTGAAATTATCTTTCATAAAATATCATTTAATAGGATAAGGATTGATGCAGAGGTATGAATAATATGGTTTGATTATTGTCGGCACTTTTGTTAACGTATAAAATATAAAAAAATGATTATATTGTCATTACTACAGTAGTTGGACATATGCTATCGCGGAATTTTTTATAGATATTGATGCGCTCTATAATACTATAGAACATTGTTTTGTTCTATCTGATGATAGAACAAAACAATGTTCTATAGTATTATAGAACATTGTTTTGCTGCTGCGCTGCGAAAACTATTGATATAGTTTTCGCAGCGCACGCGATGATAGAATCATTAAGATCAATTTCATCACACCTTGGTTTACATTATTGCATTTTTATTAGGGATCTCTATTTTTTTTGGAAATGTAATATAGCCTATGCTGGTCAGTGAAGATGCAGCTTTCCAATGGTGAAAAAAATATTTAAATCGGCCTGGTAGTTTTTGTGTGAAAACTCTACAAACATACACACATACATACATACATACAAAAATACAAATCTTACCTCTTTATAATATTAGTATAGATATACATAGGTATACAGTTATGTTCTGTAAGTTAAATGGGTTACGTAGAGTTCTCTATTCTTTTGATGGCAAACCGAATTTTTTATAATATGCGGCGAAAACGAAGAATAATCACTCTCACCTTTTGATTATGCTTTTTTTCTTTTTAGGGACAGAAAATCTGGATATTTGAAAGGTTAATTTCTTGATACTTCTAGGCTATTTTGAGAAAAGTGGTTTGAGAAAAAGATAGCCCCATAGGCCCGCTGAGAACTAAATGTCTTTCTTTTTTAGTATTAGAAAAAACAAGGAAAATATTTTGTTTGTACTTAGTACATTGAATGTATAGGTCTTAGTACATTGAGTGTATCTAAATTGAATGAATAGATTTGCGAAAAAATGTAGAGTTGCAAAGCCACAAATATCATCTGAATCCACGGTTTTAAAATTTTTTTGTCTATTTTTTAATGCACGTCTTCTAAATTACTGGATGGATTTGAATAAAACTTTTTCGTTATATAGCCTTCACAAAAGTTATTGGGCGTAATAAGCACTTTAACAGTAATATTAAAGATCTGATGACATCTCAGGAACAACCTTATCGCTTCAACTAAACTATAGAATAAATATAATATCTAATATATAAAAATATATTAAATTCACTAAGCACGTATCGACTGAAACGACTCAACTTGCGGAATATACTCATAGTCCATTCACTATGCACCCAGCGTCGCTAACGTGTTTAGTTATACGAACGATCACGTGACGTCGGTCAGTGTGCGGGATCAAAGCAATACACCGTTACTTTTTGTTAAGTAATTGCCCTGCTTTATATATGACATAAATTGTGGATTTAACATATATTTAGATTTTTTTATATTATTTTATTTTTAAAGTATACGTTGCGCGGTAGGACAGCGTTCGATGGTTGTGATTTTGATTCCTACTCAAAAAAAATTAAACTTAGACGATAAGACACTTTGATAAGATAGTGCTTGGCTTAGACTTTTGCCTCACAATATAAAATCTCAAATTTCGGAGGAAAGTGGAGAATGGCATTTGGACTGTAATCTCCGTCTACTATAGGTGTTGGAAAGCATGGGAAAAATAGAGACACTACCTAATAGTTATGAATATTTTTAACAATACCTACGCTCACTTATAAAACTAATATTTATACAGTCTAGACTGATTTTTTAATATCACGTATGGCTATATTTTTTGAACACACCAAAGAGAAGCATTGTTTATTATTTAAAAGAGAGCAAAAATGTCTCAATTTTTGTATTGCGGTGCTTGAGTATTCCAAACAGACGTCGCCCCTTTTTTATGCCACACTTTTAAAACTTCGGTCTCAAGGCATGTTGTATGTAGTACCGACGTTTTTCAAGTCGTTACATTAAATGTTTTTTACGCGGACATTTGAAAATATTCTTATTACAAAAAAAACTGTAAGGATTGTAAGTAATTTTTTTCGTCTGCACACCAGAGACATCCGTCGCATCTTTTTAGAAGCCAAAGTTGTTGGGTCCACCCATTTTAAAGAAATAAATTTTAATTTCCTCGCTCTGGTAAACAAGGTAAAACGCTGCTTGAGCTCCGCTACTCTGAAATTGAAAGAAGATAAAAAAAAGTGTCAATTATTCACCAGTAAGGGACACTTTGAAGAATAACATATGCAATTATAATTTACATATATATGTGTATGTATGATACATATAATTTATATTAGAGAACGAAACGAACGTATGAAACAAGTTGCCTTAGCAACATGTATGTTACTCTATAAAAAATGTATTTAATATTTTCGTAAAAAGAAGTACAAAGCTTGAGCTGAACTCGTGCACGAAGGGTTTCATACGTTGCATTACCTGTAAAAACGGCAAATGAATCATGTTTGTTGTATGAGAGCCTCCTTAAGGATTTATTCTTTGTTATTTGTTGTTACAGCGGCACTCAGCATAAATCATCTGTGAAAAATTTGAATGATCTATCACGGTTCATTAGCCAGCCTGGTAATGGATAGACACAACGGATACCAGATAATAGAGTCCCGACTTACACTTTGTGTATGGAATCATAAAAAGTACTAAAGTACGCGCCATTTAAGGCAAAATGATACTTTGAAGATGCGAGGACTTACATGAATATTTAAAGGACTGAAATATATAGATAACCATAGATTTTTTATCGATAAACTACTGTATTATTGGATTTTAAAAATAAGGGGATCTACTGCTAGGCCTTACGCGCTACTTTCGCTCAATTTTTTACATATTGGGTGTCGAGTGGCGAGGAAACAAAAATTTTCTGATTCATTCTCAAATACAACAGTCAGACACTGCGCTGGTGCGTCCCGACTTCTTCAACTAGACTTTTGGAGGTTACTTTTGCTTCACTATAATAACTATTTATAGGTAATGATTTGCTATAATAAAATATTTTCTTATAATGGCTGACTTTTTTAGCAGTATTCAGATAAAGTTTTATGAAAGCAGCCCATCATGGGGCATTTAGGATATGGCATTATCGTATTATTATAAATTTCATTTCATTTCATTGTGTATAATTCGGGCGTTATATATCTTTATACTAGAGTTATATTGTTTTGCATTTTGAGAAATAAAAAACACGAGGCCAGTCGTGGCGCAGAGGCAGAAAGTGTGACTATGGATACCTACTGGTTCCATCCCATGAGGAAATGAAATATTTACTTAAATTTATATTTTTATTTCTTCGTCCTCAAAGCAAAGTGCGGCGTTGAGTTTCGCCACTCAACATGCAATGCGTCTAGAATTCGGCGGAATGTGGGGAACGGAGTGTCTTAACACTAAGTTTCGTCTGCCTAAATATTAAGCCAACATTAATGAGATGCGATTGATAACAAAAATTTTAAACAAAATATAAAACTTGTCTGTATGTCCTTAATAAAGAATTAACCAGGGTACCATAATAAGCGGACTTTGCAATTTTTAATATCTTATTCATAAAAAAAGTTACCCTCACACCCCACGTGTTGGCCGCAAAATTCTATACTTTCGGACGTATTATGTTGTTGTTTTCTATTTCCTGATAATATATTTATATATTAATTAAGTCTCTAAAACTTTGTAAGAGACTTTTAATTTCAAATTATTATTTTTTTTCACGTAACTGCTGCATTAATAAATGTACGTAATCCTTTTGAATATTACTTATTCAGTTGTGGAACCCAACGTTACGGGAAAAATGTATAAAATACATTCTTCGGACTAGGATTGAACCCACCACCATATCATATACAATGAAACATTCCCTAGTAGGGTAAGCAGCAGGAAATTGGAAACTTAGCGTTAAACACTTCATTCCCATTAGGATACGTTCGTCAAATTCTGGCAGCACAGCGTATTCAGTGGCGGAACTCAACGCCGCGTTTTGTATTTTTACCAGAGCGACGAAATTAAAATATTAAATATTTCATTTAATCGAGTGGGAATCGAATGCACAATCTGTCACGTTTAAATTCCTTAGATCCCTATTATCCTTCATTAAACTCAACCAATATACATATATTTAAGCTACAATATTATATATATTATTAAGAAAACACACTACAACTGTATAACGATTACTTCAGTGCGTCGTTCTAACTTTGTCCCAACTAATGGTTTGTCCCAACTAATGGTTTGTGACGTCGACGTGAGGTGCGTTGTTCGTGAGTTACTGTAGCGGATATTGTGAATATGATTTATCTATACTTATAATAAATCTGTAGAAAAGTCGTTTCTGTACATTGAAAATATTTAAAAAAAAATTTGCCAGGGTGTTAAAGGATAACTAATAGAATCCATTTCCAACATTTTTGGAATTTTTGTCTGTTTGTCTGTTTGTCTGTTTTCCTGTTTATGTGAACACGCATCACGTCAAAAGTACACAATATATTTAAGCAAATTTTATATGTAAAAATTATCATTAAATCAAAGTAACATTTAGTGTTTATTTCATTGTAATAGCTTCACTCTATCAAAAGATATAAGTATTTTAGTTTCCAAGAATCTTATATTTGAGATAGTAGAACTCGATACAAGTAACGCTATCTATTATATAGTTTCGAGATTGGGTGGGTGGGTTGCTAGGTAGGTAGGTAGGTAGGTAGGTAGGTAGGTAGGTAGGTAGGTAGGTAGGTTGGTAGGTAGGCAGGTCGGTAGGTAGGTAGGTAGGTATGGATGTATGGATGTATGGATGTATGGATGTATGGATGTATGGATGTATGGATGTATGGATGTATGAATGTATGGATGTATGGATGTGTGGATGTGTGGATGTATGGATGTATGGATGTATGGATGTATGGATGTATGGATGTATGAATGTATGGATGTATGGATGTGTGGATGTGTGGATGTATGGATGTATGGATGTATGGGTGTATGGGTGTATGGATGTATGGATGTATGGATGTATGGATGTATGGATGTATGGATGTATGGGTGTATGGGTGTATGGGTGTATGTGTGTATGGGTGTATGTGTGTATGGATGTATGGATGTATGGGTGTATGGGTGTATGGGTGTATGTATGTATGGATGTATGGATGTATGGAAGTATGGATGTGTATGTATATAGTTTTCACACAAAAAGTACCGGATCGATTTCAATATTTTTTTCACTATTAGAGAGCTGCAATTTCACTGAACAGCATAGGCTATATTACATTTAAGAAAAAAATAGAGATCCCTAATAAAAATGCAATAATGTAACCCAAGGTGAGAAGAAATTGATCTTAACAATTCTATCATCGCGTGCGCTGCGAAAACTATTGATGATAGAACAAAATAATGTTCTACAGTATTGTAGAGCGCATCAATATCAATAAAAAAATCCGCGATAAAAACCTACGTCTAAACTGTTGAGGCATCTTGATTAATTTCTTTAGGTATGGGCTTAAAATATTTTATCCTATATATTATCCCCGTAAAAGGAGCGCTGACGCTTCCATTCTGTATTAATATTAAAGGCCATCGCGGCGCAGGGGCACAAAGTTAGGTTAAGTTACTTAAATCGGTTAAGCCCTTTCTGAGATTATCCTGAACGCACAGATAAACAGACAAACTGACCAAGTTCTATTACATTGTTAAATGTCCGTAATAATTTTTCTAATATATCTTCCACGTACAGACACCGATGAGTTAGGATTTTATTGTAAGTATCGATATAACTATAACTATAACTTAGGTCCTAAAGACTCCTTAAGGCAAAAGTTTAAAGAAATTAATATATTGACAGTTGCATCTCTTGCGTTGCAAACATACATTATAGGTATATTAAAACACGAACATAATTTTAGTGTATTAAGCAAATAATTCTGTGGTTTAAGCGGGCGAAGCCGCGAGCGGGCCGCTAGTTGTGAAATAAATCTTTACTATACAAAATTACCTTGTATATTGATTGATTTGTTGGTTATAAAATGTTCTTGTAGTTATTTCGAAATTAATGACTATAGATCAGTGGTCCGTGGACTACCAGTGGTCCGCAGAAGCCTAAATATGGTCCGCGAACGATATTAATTTAATGACTGGGGATGGTAAGGCTAAGTTTTTGTTTGATTATGACAGTTTATTTTTACTATACCTACGTGCATAGTGGTCCCTGCTACCAAGAATCATATAAAAGTGGTCCTTGATCAAGAAAAAGTGGGGAACCCCTGCTATAGACGATCGTAATAGGATTTCAGGTCCCCATTAAAATATAATAATTTTAACTGGGGTTTGTTTTAGATTTAGATAGAGAATTGAGCCCACAATTATCGAATACAATCAGAATATTTCAGGCCATACATTTATTTATTCTACAGTCCAATTAAACTGTATTCTATTAAATAACTCGGCGTTGTATGAAATAAAAATGTGACGTCACATTGAAATCATGCCAAGGGTTGTTAAGATACTGCTCATTGCTTTTGTTTGTCATTGTTATATCATTTTATATATGACATTTTACTGTCTAATATGAAATAAATGTATGTAAAACGAATGAAAGATATGTTTAATGCATTGTTTAATAAAATGCCTTTTTTTTATTTTGTTGAAAGATTTCTTGCCTTATTTTATTTTGGATTTTATATCAGTTTCATATTTTATGTGTATTTTATATTAAGCTTCTTGGGTTACGGAAAGAGAACTTGATACAGACTATAGCACTCTTCAAGGTCCAAAAATCAGAAGCCAAATAAATATTTCATTTAAATTGTATAAATGTATATATAATGTTACAATGTTTTTGGAACTATTTTTGTAAAAAGGTAATGTAAGGAGGTAATATAGCAAAGATGATCATAAAGTCAACGCAAATGAATCGCAGAATATAACTAATAGGCATATAATTGGGACATATAAGAACAAAAAAAATAATTTATAAAAATGTTTTGTTTTATTTACATTATTGCATTCATATTAAACTATCTATATTTTCCTCTAATAACAATAACATGAGTAACAGCAGCCCGATACGGTAGCTAGTAATATTTAATACAGTGAAACGGGCCGAAAAATAAATATTTTTACGAGAGTCATGTAAAAGGGATGAATAAATCAGTTGAATGCAAGGTGCCAGAGGAATCTCATACTCTAAGACGATTTCAATGTTTTTGGTAAGTCTTCTTACATTTTGCTTTTGTATACGCTTATCGTAGACGTGCGGTTGTTGCTATTTTTACGTAAATTCTTGTTTATTTCATTGAAAAACAAACTTATTAGAATCGTCTATTATGAGACATGAAATCTTTAATGGCTTTTTATTGAAAAAGGGATCATTTTTTGCTTAGGAAAACGTTTGAAAGTTCGGGTTTCAAAAAAATTGTATTATATATTATAGTTATAATAAAAACATAACTGTAAATTAAATATATATACAAAATAATTTTATTCGTGGCCTTTAACGGTCCGCCAAATTCTGAAGACATTGCGTATTAAGTGGCGGCACTCAACGCTGCGTTTTGATACGTCACCGCGAGCGAGATAATAAAAATATTACAATCTTATTTTCTCGAGTGGAAATCGACCCCCAACCTGTCGCATTTACTGGCTGGTTGACTGACCTCTGGACATTACTACTAACATTCATGCAACCAAAAGTGTACCTAAACCAAAATCCAATTCATAATAACGCTTATTTTGTGCAAGAATAACGTATTAGATTTTTTTGTATATTACAGAAAACGCAATATTAGTTTGTAAATTCTATTCGCATACACAGATATATTTAATTTCTTTTGAAAAAATGCAATTGCGTCGTTGCTGCACCTCAGAAGCGATATGATGTAGCATCATTCTGTCTATACTGAGTAATGTTATGTAAACATTTTTTTAAAATTAGGAATAAATTTTCCAGTGTTAGAGAAAAGTATATTTTTCTTATTACAAAGATATAAGATAAGGTCCTTAGGTTGCTCAATTTTTTTACTTATAAAGACTTATCTTATCAGTTTTTTACATCGCATTTCATGAATACCTATTTAGAATCTTATAGAAAAAATGTAAAATTTTTCTGGTTTCCTTGCCTTATACAATTTTAAAAGCGAACACATATTCATTAGAACTTTAATTATAAAATACGAGACTCATATTTAATATTGTTAATTAAAATGTAAATTAACCACAAATTATAATGGATGGATCTAGTTTAGATATAATACTGGATTTCTACCTACCTCTATCGTCGTGGTACAGAGGCACATGCGTGCGAATGCGACACGACGGTTGTGAGTTCGATTCTCACTCAGGGGAATGAATTATTTAATATTTTCATTTCCACGCTCTGTTAACGAGGCCAAAGCCCGGCGCTGAGACCTGCCATTTAACGCACAATGAAAAATTTTCCGTAAACTAGAATCCATCATTTAAAATAAACCAACACCGAAAAAAACAGTACTTATATTAAATCTTTGTTAATTGACTTTGTTATTGCAGTGTGGAATTAAAAATAATCTAATTCAGGACTGCGCCACAGCTCTGAACCAGCGCTTACGATAAAAAACTGTCCATTTTCGATCTTTCAAGCGAGCGAATCAAGGATTGTGGGGAGCGAAGCGAACTAATCTCACATGCAACAATGAATACTTAAATATATTATTACTATTCTATACTTGTAACTTAAAAAAAGTAAGTAAACATTTTTTTTTTCAAAAACATTTTGCGTGTTACATCTACAACTGACAAGTTAATAAGCTAACGAAGACGCTCGCGCCTACAAGAGACTATTTATCACCGCCTGATATAGGGAAGCGGCAGTAAAAACTCAAAAGAAGTGAAAATGGACCGCCATTACGATAATACATAAATCTCTTAAGTGAAGTGAGCTGTGCGGCTGAATTAATTGAAGTACTAAAAATATGTTCTTTAAAAGAAAATATATTGCTATGTAAGTATCTCATAAGAAAACACATGAGAAGTATATTATATTAATCATTTGTGTAGTTCTAAGATGGTTTGGTGGGCATCAGAAATTTCACTAACAAAAACATTCCCCAGAAAAATAAAAAAAAAATACACGAACATATCTCTGCAAAACTAAAGTCCAGCAACACCGCCCAGAGAATATCTCTAGATACGCTGATATATAATATAAGATACGCTGATATATTTATACAACGCTAACTCAGACAAAATAACAAAAAAAACAAACATTTTCCCTTAACGAATTAATAGTTGACACGGAAAGAGTCAACTGTAACGAGTGGGGTCGGAAGTAAAATAAGATCCTCATTATTCATCCACCTCAAAGGCTACTTAGCGTCCGGCAAATTGGACTGTGTTTTCTACTCTGTTAATTAGATCCGCAGTTTGTCAAATGGAATACAGTTTTCGGATAAGCATTAAAACAATTCTCTTTCAATATTTTTTTTAGCTATGCTTTGTACCCCACACTCAACAAGGCAGTATAAGCTCGAATTGGGAACCTCGCGAACTTCCTCACTCGGTGTTAAGAGACTTCGTAAACATTTAAGATACTTCTGTTACCCACCCTCTGATGAATTCTCGAGGCATTGCTTGTTGAGTGGCGGAACATTACCAAAGCGAGGAATGAGAGTATTAAATATTTTCATTCCCTTGAGTGAAGTGGGACAACCGTCTAGTGTAAAGTCGTGCGCTTTTGCTCTATTACTTTTTCAAAGATTAAATTATCGGCTATTAATAATCTCACATATGGGGGTAGGCAAAGGGAACCTAGTGTCAGGTACTCCATTGTCTCCTTATTCTCGAATTCTAGACATGATGTGTTGAGTGGTTTGTTTTACTAGAGCCAGCAAAAGAAAATCGTACTTTTCGCCAGGTGAGGATCATACCCACAATCACAACCATTTTATTTACAGTCAGATATTGTCCTACCGCACTGCACTACTAGTATGTATTGAAACGATATGTCATAAAATATATATTTCAATATAAACTTATGCAATATGAAGCCTATTTCTTAGCAAAATTATACATTAATTATTCTTTTATAATTTATATTTACAGAAAAAAATTATAAAACAAGCTTATATTTTTACACAACTCTTTGAAATCCATTACATAGCTTACGTAGCTTTGGAATAAGACCATAGTAACCAACGGGACCAGTCACTAGTGTTCAACCAGCTAGACGTACAGCACTGAGCTGGTCTCACAAATGTGTCATATTTCATGCTCACGTTGAGCTCTTAGGCGTGCCGGTTGAAACGGACGAATTTAAAATCTACAAACATTGAGCTGTTTTTTTTAACTTTTTCGCTGTATCCTGAATATAACGGAGATCGAAGAGATTTTCATTCGAATTCGAGACGCCACCTATTGAGTGGTGGAACTAAACGCCGCACTTTCTGTATCAAGGCCGGGAAATGAAAATAAGTTATCTGAGAGTGCGCGTATATTCATACTGGTGAGTTATTAAGTGCAAGGTGTGCGGGTGTGCTACGTCAGATTTATGTTAAGTTACTATATATAATATGTACTATACGTGATATATTTATATTTTTTATAACAAAAATCATTCAAACTTTGCCTAACTCACCAAGATGACTTAAAGAAACTAACTATCTTTGTTGACTTATTCGTACCTGAAACAAGATATTAAAATTATTACATATATATAGTATGTTTATATGGTTTATTATATTTCTTAGTTCATTAAAATTTAATACTGAACTATTAAGTCTTAATGAACTTAAATAATCACTCAAATCAAGATGTCAGGACAATGTTTTTAGTGGTAAAAAAAAAGAAGTACGTAAGTGCTGCATTCTGAAAGTTCATAAGCCAGTCGTGGCGCAGGAGTACAAGCATGCGATGGTAAATACGACATTGTGGGTTCGGTTTCCACTTGACTAAATAAAATATTTAATATTTTCATTCGCTCTTATAACGAGGTAAAGTGAGTCCTACAAATAATTAATTTCATTTTATTTGGTTTCAATAAAATAGAATGCTTAAAATTTTCCGATTAAGTACTCGTCTATACTTAAGGTTATGTAACAGTCCATTAGAAATGACCTGTTAAATGACTGAGACCAACGCATGGTGCGCTTCGTTCTCATTGGCTACTCCAGAAGGGATAAAATGTAATGCTAAATAAAAAGAAATTAGAATGTTCCAAATATCATATCACTGACGTGAGTAGTACTGGCACCCTGACTTATTTTTTAATTCACCTATAAATATTTATTACACGCTGTATCCAGAGTAGTCTGCCTACTCGGGATACAGCGTGTAATATAGTCTAGTCTAGTATTTAGACACTCCATTCCCCTCTATATAAATATTCACTATAAGATTTTAAGATAACCACATGTTACTATATAAACTCAATTTTTTATTAAAAATAATAATATATTATATTTTGTACATTTCATTTCTATACATTTCACTTAGAATATATATTAAAAAGGATGAGATTTCCAAGTGTCGTTATCACAGTAAGGCTACATGTTTGTTTCCGCGTTTCAAAATGACCTTTGACCGCATTCCCGTTATCTCCGCGCGCTTGTTAGTTAAAACATCTTGACGTTAAAGAGAATATTCTTAGTTAATTAAAAAGAGAAATGTTTAAAGGAATATTTTAATTTGTTTTATTTGTAAATTTTTTTTTTTAGTTTTCGTTTCATTAGATTCGTTTCGTTAGAAGTCCTAACTCAAAGCCACGTCAGCAAATAGAAATAATATTCTAAATTGTCATCAGTACGTATATTTCTAAGTAATATATTTAAATATAAAATTTTAATTAATCATAGAATTGACAAACTTAATCAAAGAACTTAAATATTGGACCTAAATCCCCGAATTCTCTAATCTCACTGCACAAAAGGCTTTATCCAGTGATAACGTTTGACGCTACCGAGTCTACCATGCAAATGCGACTAATTTCAGTCAAAGCAACTGCCTCGAATGGGTCCATTTAAGGCCATCCGCAGTATTGTCTGCCTGTCCTTGCTGACTTAAATGTAAATGTGGACTGGACGTCAATATTTACTAGCGAATATACCGAGCTTAGACGATTTATAAAGGAAATATTTGTTGGCTTGATTATTTTGTTTTATTGTTGTATTGTAGTTAGTTGGAATGGAACATGTTTTTTTCGTTAGATAGTGTTTTTTTTGTTACTATTAATAGAAGATTTTATTTCCAATTTCAATACTGTACTGATATTAACAAAATTAAACAAAAAATTTGCACTGTAAAAATAATATTTTATTTACTTTCAAAGTTACCCTCAAGGAAATTAAAAAATAAATAAGTAAAATTATCATTACTTACACATTTACTATTTAAAATGAATAACGAAATCTCTGCTATAACTTGTCTATTGCTCAAAACATAATTAGGTAGAGACAGATAAAAGAAATGAACAGAAAAAACATATTTTATATGTCAAGTACTGCAAATCTCATAAACGTTAGCGAGCTCAGAAAAATCGGTAAGCCCTAAAATAACCTTTAAATAGAATAACCCGTAATATTTCCCATTACGACTGCTCGGTAAGTCGCTGTTAACTGCACTAAATCACTTTTCATTTTATTGTATTCCGCTATAATTTACGATATCGTTCATTTTTTCGGCAGTTGGATTAAGACACTTTTGTTCCGCCGAATTCTGAAGTTATTGCGTGTTGAGAGCCGGAACTTAACGCCGCACTTTGCCTCGTTACCAGAGT